>VYZX01028389.1:230270-316720 GCA_013401335.1 Brachypteracias leptosomus | reverse complement strand
GAAGGCGGGAGCGGAGGGGAGCGCTGCTCCGGGGGCCCCGGGCCGTGTGTGCGCCGGGGAGCGCGGGCGGAGCGGAGCTCGGTCCGTGCCGCGGGCTCTGGGCGCTGGCGGCGGCAGCTCCCCCGGTGCCGCTGCTGGTCGGAGCTGCCCGCGTCGCAGGATCCAAACACAGGTGCAGTGGTTGAGCTTCCCTGTGCCTGCCTTAAGAACGGAGGAGCTGCTGCTCTCTCTTGGTTTTGTTTTGTTGTTGTTGGTTTTTTTCCTGTTTTTTAAAATAAACACCCAGAGATATCTCTAAAAGGAAGGAAGGCCAAAACATCTCTGAATTTTGGGAGTATGTGTGCCTCTTTTTAAATGGTACAGAATTACTGTTTTGGTTCTGCTCACAAAGTTGTGATAGTAAAAAACCCTCATGGTGAGAGCAACATAGATAAAAAGCAATTGCAAAAGCTGCTGTAATAAAGATATTATGTTGTGAGTTGTGCTCCAGGAGCAAACGTGAGGCTGTTGTGCCAAGGAAACCAAAGTGCACATGCTTACGAAAGTTGAGTTGATAGCGTAAACTCTAGATAAGACTGGGCAAAACTATTCTGAGGAGAGAGTTCTCACTACTGCCTAATGCTCTAAACCACTGGGTTTGAATAGTGACAATAAAAGCTACTGGATTATAAATATCAAACTTTAGCTTGATAAATGTTGATAAAACTACAGAAGTAGCATATCTTTGTCGACTGGGATTGTGACTGTGTGTCAGATCTAACCCAGTAATCAAATCAGGCCTTCTTTTAGTGAAGGCTTAAACACTCTTGAAATTGCCACCTGCATTCTAGGTCTGCACAGGAAAGCTGTTCTGAGTCTGAAGTTCTCCACTGCTCGTCCTAGACTGCAGATGTAGTGGGTTTGGGATGGGGCTGGATTTCTTTTCCTTTTTTTGCTATAGGTTTTTATTTCTGTGTATAATCTAATTAAACTTCCTGTTTCTTTGACTGTATGATTTTTATCTTTGGGCCGCAGGTGATGATGATTTCAGTGTTTGTGCTGTTCAATAATGGCTAATAGTTCTAGACTAGCTGAGTTATTGGTACTGCTGCTGCTCTACCCCACTGTGAGAGCCTGTAGTTTGATGACCTGGCTGTAGTTTTCTTTGTTTGAGGTACTGGAGGCTTTCCACTTATTTAAAGGAATAATTAAAACTGTATTTCCTTTGAGATTGTCAGGCATTACCACAATGTCACTGTCTCCCTTCACTTAATGCAGAGACTGCTCTCGCTGTAGAGGTGGGACTCTGCTGCGTTCAGTGGATGCAGCAGCAGTAGTAGGGGTAGCTTTTATCCTGAAAATAGACCAGTGTTTACTGGAAGTTCCAAAATGTGATGTGTGCTAGGTGTATATCTGCTATTAGGGTATGTCTTCAAATGAGAAGATACTGTGAATTAAAACCAGTGTATGCCTGGTGTTCTTAAACTATGTCTAAAATTAGGAATGCTTAAAACAAGATACCTTTAACAACCAAACATCAACATAGGAACATCTACAGGGAATTATTCCCAATAGCTCAGTGGTGGCGTGAAATTCTTGTTTAGTTTCAGTTTAGAATCTCTGCTCCCACTGGAATGAAGATCTGTGTGATTAGTGTGTTCGTAGCAGTTAGTGAAGCAGTGTCTGTGCTTGAGAGCTTGGTGATGGAGTAAGCTTATGCGTGCTTAACTCCTGAAACTTCCAGAAAAGCTTATTCCAAGAACTGTTTCAGTTGACTTGCCAAAACGAGCGATGCCACCTTTCTTTTCCTGGTTTTCCAGCTGTAAGGTTAAAATAAGGGCATTTGTTGTTTGTAAAGGCTAACAGCAGAACTGTGAAAACTTGTATTTCAGGTCCTAAGACAATTGTATGAAGTTAGTGTTAAGCAATCGACTCTTTCTTTGCTTCATGAGTAATTCTGCTCGTTACACCAGGCTGTTATGGAGGTCAGCCATCTCACTGAAGAGCTCCAGACCCAACTAGTAATGACAGAGTTAAATGCTGTGGTTAGACTAAGTAACTTGAAGCTTCATGTATTTATCATTATACCTCTTCTCATAGATCAGTGTAACATGTTTTTTTCTTCAAGTATAGCAAGTGAATAAAGAGTGAATAAAGTTTGATAGCTTTGCAGACAGAGGAAATTTTGTTATCACGAAGCCCTGTGCTGTGGGAAACTGAAAAACTTCAGCTCTTGCATCTTCTAGTCAGATGTTACCTCCAGTAGCAGATTGTTGTGGTCCCCGTAGCGCTCCTGGTAATATGGCATAGTTGGCATGAAATAGTTCTTAGATTCAGGCAGATCCAAATCTTGTTGAGTTTTTTAACAGCTGGATCATCAAGTTTTCTAACTGCCAGTGTGACTTGCTAAATATTATTTGAATTAGTTTTTATCCCTAAAAGACAAGCTGTTAAACTATTAAATTTTTCCTAACAGACCTATTTCTTCACATTTTATCTCTCAGCCTTTAGCCTTTTACAGGTTGAATCAGGTTGAATACAGGTTGACTTCCATAGCCTTTTAAAAAACCAAAAACCAAAAACCAACCACCTCTTAATTTCTATCTCTGAATAGTTAACTCTAAGACTAACATAAGATAGCTGAAGATGTGGATGTGATGATTTAGTTCCTTTAACACAAAAGATCAGCAGTCTAACATTTATTTTTTTCTTTTGGCCAGAAAGTGAACTGCTTCAAGTGTTTTTACCTCTAAATGTCAATAGTGCTTGTGCACATTCAGTCGTCCTCTGTTTTGCTTCTATATTGTGTATCCAAAATCAGGGAAGCATTCTCTGATGAAACTCTTAATGTTTAAATGTTACACATACTTGTTTATCCTCTTCCCCTGCATGGCACTGCCTTAAATGTCAGGAGTTAATAATTTAATTATAGATGTTCTGAATATAGGCTGCTTTTAAAGGTATTCTAATAAATCTATTCAATTGAAATATTTCTAGATTATTACGCTTGGGTTTTGGAAGTTTTCTTTAAGTCAAGGCTTTCTTTGCATAATAACTACATGTACTGCTTTTTTTTTTTGTTACATACTTAAGTCAAAATTCAAGGTAGTGCTATTGGTCAGTATCCCTGGGAATGGGTAGCTTTAGCAAATGAGAGATCTTAATTCTTTTTGGGTGAATATGCTGCAGCTGCAGAACTCTAATCTTCTCTTTATTGTTGCTGCCAGAAACTCCAGATGAAAATGGCAAAACCCAGCGAGCTGACAGTCTTATTATGAAGAAGATAAAGAAAAAAAAGAAAAAGAAACACCGGGAAGACATGAGGGGAAAACGCCTGAAGATGTACAACAAGGAAGTGCAGACAGTGTGTGCTGGCCTCACTCGTATTGACAAAGAGGCTCTGACTCAAGGACAGTGTGATAACTTGGAAATGAACAAGGAATCCTTCAGATACCTGAAGGATGAGCAGCTCTGCAGACTGAACTTGGGTATGCAGGAGTATCGGATACCCCAGGGAGTACAAACACCATTTGTGACACACCAGGAGCATTCTGTTCGTAGCAGCTTCTTGAAAACTGGCACTAAATTTAGTAACTTCATTCATGAAGAGCATCAGTCCAATGGTGGGGCTCTGGTCCTTCACGCATACATGGATGAACTCTCATTTTTGTCTCCAGTGGAGATGGAGAGATTTGCAGAAGAGTTTCTTGCGCTGTCATTCAGTGAAAATGATAAAAATGCAGCTTACTATGCCCTAGCCATAGTACACGGAGCAGCTGCTTATTTACCAGACTTCCTGGATTACTTTGCTTTTAACTTTCCTAACACTCCAGTGAAAATGGAAATTTTGGGCAAGAAGGACATTGAAACAACAACAATTTCAAATTTTCACTCTCAGGTAAGAAGGCATAAGAGTTGCACAAAATCTAGATTTGATTTATCTCATTAATCCAGACCAGGAAATAGCCTAAAATAGGTGAGGCACAATTTTTTTTCTAAGCAGATAAATGATGTTTGAACTGCTGCTGTCCTGTTTATTCTCATTCCTGCTTAAAGCTCTTCCGTGCCCACCAGTAGCTGCTGAATCCCGTTTCAGACACAGCCAGCTGTGACCTGTAGAAAGATCTGTGCTGATCTTCTTGCAGACTTCCAGTTGTACACTTGGGAGAACACTGATGTTCAAAACAGTGGACAAGTCTGTAGTAGGAGCTGTATGGATTGCGAATGCTAACACTGCTTTTCTGTTCACTAGATCTGGAGGGTTTTGCAATGACATTACTTTTCAGGTTGCAGTATATTATTCACAACATTAAGGGTTTCTTTAATGTGTTAATTCTGTCAGTGGCTTATGCTGACTGTTAACTTTCCAGCTTCAGGGAGGTGTTTAGGGCGTCTTTTTAACTGCCTTTGGAAAAGGCTTTCATTTTATATAATACCTTGACTTCCATAGCAGGCTTAAACTATCTGAAATTCTCAAGCTGTATCTCCATGTAACTTAAATGGATGCAACAGTAATAAGTAAGCTAATTTCAAGATTTCTGTATAGAAAAACTCTTGTATTTGACTCTTGTGATCAAGCTTAAGTATCTGTGGACATACAGCACCATTACAGTTCAGATAAACTTGTTTCAGATGGAATAAAACCTCTTCCTGCCTGTTCTAGTCTGAGAACAGATTTGAACAGCTGATTACTTTTAAAGACCTCAGTTACTTTTCCTGGTTCACCTGTAGTGGGGGCACTGCAGTACTACTAGAACATACCTTTTTTAGCAGCATATCTGGGAATGGTGATGTTCGTGGATGGGTTCTCAGGATCTGGAGTTCACCATGTGCCTGCAGGGTGTGTGTTGGAAAATTTCTGCTTTGCTGAAAGTTACTGTGTGGTCCCTTGCAGACCTTTGAGTACTTTCCAGCAGGTATCATAGATACCATTAAATTAGTAATTCTGACACTTAGCTTATGGAGTGCTTTGACAAGGAATAGCTGCTGCAGCACTTAAAGCAAGAAACAGAAGGTAAGTCATTCCTGCACTGGCAGAGCTGCATCCAGGGCTAGGACTCTGAACAGCCCAAGTGCAGAGGCTGCTGCTCTGGCACGAGCACCTCTGCATGATGCTCGGCCCTGCTCTGCAGGTGTCAAACCTGCCCACGGGTTGGGTTTTAAAGGCTTCTGTGTTAGTGATTTATCTGTGTTCTTTGATTACATGCTAATTTTGTTTGGGTATGTGTGGTGACCCCCTAAAATGGCTAAATAGTGCCAACTGGATATTTAACAATTACACTTCCTTGGTGAATGTCTCAGTCTTGTGAATAGCTTATACTATAAATACATGTGAGGAATGTATGGTAATAAATAAGAGGCTTCACTGGGTTGTAGTCTGTGCTGTTATTTCAATTAATTCTATTTTAAGTACTGTCTAAACATGATTAAGATTGAGTCATGATACAAGGTTTGGTTGGTCTAAAACACCTCTCTGAAGGCAGCTGACCTGGTTAATCCTCCCTGGTTGAAGTTTCAATGCAGCTCACACTGAGCAGACAGGGAAGTGGTGTTGTCACAGCTTGTAAGACAGCTGAAATGGGATTCCAGAGAACGGAGGTGATGGTAAAGGGTCTAGTTTGAGGATGCTTTCAGCAGACTGTGGGTTTAGCTCTGGTGGCTGCATGCTGCTGAACCTCAGGGTTTGCAAACCAGGTTATCTTTACCTAGAGGAGGCTGCAGAGCCCTGCCTGAGGGAGCAGGGGGATGCATCTGGCTGTTGCCTGGCTGGTCCTTGGCAGCACTGAGGAATGAACAGATTGGCTCAGCTTCTCTTTTGGACCTTCTTGTATGAGAAGCTACATGGTACAAAAGCACTTTATAGTTATATCTTTGCAGGTTAAGGATGTTACAGTATTGCAGTATGCTGTAATACTGATACTATTTTTAATTGAAGATACTCAGTTAAAAGTCACTGCCTTTCTAGATTGAACCTTCTGTATGTGTGAACTTGATGCTGTGTACTGTGGCAAGGGGTTTTCAAACACTTGAGTCTGGGGTCCTGGAGACTTAGCATCAAGAAATCAAAATTTGATCTGTAAACTGCAAGTTAACTGAAAGATACAACCTTTGGTTGGTCCGGCATTCAGTTGTTCTGTGTACCTCTTCAGACAAATAGTCTCCAATTCAAAATAAGCACTTTAACCTGGAAGACTTCATAAAAATCTAGTGATAATTAACTCTCTTGTAAGATGAATTCCTTCATTCTCAGGGCAGTGAAGACAATGTAAACAATGTTTATAACAAAGCACTCCAATGTGTACTTGTAGGATAACTGTTTGACTTCTGTATTTTAAAATAATTAAGCTTTGGTGTTCTCTGGATTTCTTGCTTGCATTGGCTCTGGCTCATTTGTTCTAATACTTCGGCTGAGCTTTAGCTGGGAGCTATTCACTGGGACTAAGAGCTTTCCAGACTCAGATCACTGAGCAGTAATTTGTAAGTTTTCTTTGCGTAAGGGCATACTTCAAACTGAAAGTTCTTGGTAGTGCAGCTGGAATGAACTCTGATTTTGTTTCCTTATTGGGTGTCTCAGTGCAGCTGCTTCTAGGTCTGCTCAGTGCATTGGAATATCTAGACTTGTGAAACAAACAGAAGTGGTTTTTCAAGAAGTAGCTGATCAGCTGCCTGGTCAGTCCTTGATACGGTCTGAAGAACAGTTAAACTGTCACAGAGGAGCAGGGTTCTGGGAACAGGCCCAGAGAGTTGGGGGAAGCAGGTTTTGGATAGCTGCTGTTCCTTTTGGGAATGTGGTGGGAGAAGCAGCCAATGGGTGATAATAGGATCAGTTTTCCTACTCTTAACATGCTGTCAGAAAAGGTTTCTCTACTCGGGACAGCTTTGGCTAATGAACCCTGTCCCAGTTTGGTTGTCTGCCCCATCTTTTCTTGAAATCCAAGATTTCCTCAAAGTATTTCTAGTGTCTCCTTTAATTCTTGAATTGTTCTGTTTTTTCATTGCATTCCAGTGCATTAACTTGTTAAAGCTTCTAGTTTAACTAGCTTTGAAAACACAAGAAAAAAGTGCATATGGTATAATTCATTTCAACTTGTGACAAACACATGTGAAATACCAGTGAATGTCACCAGGTGGTTTCACTGGGATGAATCTCATCTGGAAGTCATCTGTCTCCACTCACTGTATGGTACCTGGCAGTTAACCTGCCTGAGGACCAGAGTTTCAGTCCCTGCTTCTCCTGCAGGTGCACAGAACTAGACTAAGCTATGGGTTTCCAACACAACTGCTCTGAATTGTGTTCTGGTTAGCTTGTGGAATTGTTCCACTTAGCCCATGTTAGATCAAGAGCCAGAAAGAATTAACAACCTCTCAAGATAGCACCGGGCTCATAAAATCTGTGTGGTCAAGCCCAGGAAGTTGGGTGCTTGTTGAGCTGCTCGTGGCTTGGTGGAATTGAATGTTGGGTGCTTGAGCTGCACAGTGAGGTTCTGGGGTGGTTTGGGATGTATGTTCCCTCATGTGCAGGCAGAGGTCATGGGGTGCAGCTGTTGGCTCAGGGCTGAGGAGCAGAGCTGTATGTGAAGTCATCTTTGGCTTCTCCTGAGCTTTTAATTAAAATGTAAGCGTGCGCAATCAATGTGGAACTGTCAACTGCACATAAACAGAGCTAAAGAAAGGAGAACTCTGGAAATAGCAGTGAGCTAAACTCCTATAATTAAGAAGCTAAATATCCATGGTTGCTGCTAGAGGATGAAATTGCAGCAGTGGTTGTAACTCTTGCTTTGTTTGTCTCCTAATCTACCTTTAACAGCTTCATGGAGTAGTTTAACTACATCTGGTTTGTTGGCTAAACTGCAAAACTTAAACCTTAAAACTAAGCTGTTTCATGCATACCTTTTATACCTCCAGTTATAGTCACTTTCAGCAAGTGTGATACAGCTATAAAGCCTTCTGTGCTTTGTGCCTACCCTACCATGAAGCTGTGGCTGTGGTTGTTCACCACAAGAACTACTTGATGAATGTAGAGAGGCTGTTGAAGTGATGGAAGGTTGAGGCTCAGACATGACTGAGTAAACAAACCAGACTAATTATGGCAGAACTTCTGGTTTTTTTAAGATTAAGTAGTTGCTGCATCTACATCCAACCTACTCTGTGGTCATATGGCACGTTATAGCTGCAGTCCATAGGAGATGACTAGAGAAATCTGGAGTCTTGCCAGTGGTTCTCTTCTGGGAACAGGGAATTGGCAGCGGAATTTTCCAGATGACCTGGGAAGTGGGACAGCCAGTACTACAGAGATGGCAAAAACCTTTGAGTGAGATTAAGAAGTTCCTGGCCACAGCAGTGACAGCAGGTTCTGTTGCAGATAGTAATTCTAAACTTGTTGGATGTGAACACTGGTTTTCTAGCTAGACCTTTGTTTTCCTCCTTGTTTTTTGTCCAATTTTGTGTATGTGCTATAGCAGTATTATCAGAACCATGGTGTGAAGGACACCATGACTCTTCACTACAGCCATAGCAAAGAGACCTACAGGACTCGAGTGAAATGATGCATGTGCTTCAGTAGCACACGGCTTGAGATGTAGAAGCAGCAGTCAGCTGCACAAATTGGTAAAGAGTTTGAGTTTGCTGGTGGAAAACTGAGTCACAATGAAACTTTGGTGCATTTCTCAAGTCAGCCTGGAAGTGTTGAGTTGCTCCTGAATTAGTCAAATACCACCTTGCTATTATTCAAACTTAGGAAGTGTTTCCTGTCAGTACAGACAGGAGCTCTCTTCTCCTGGGATCCCTGCAGGCATCACTTCTAAACAGTCTGTGCCTACTCCCAAAGGCTTCTCTAATGAAATAGATGTAGATCAGTCCAAGATTCATCTTAGCTGTGGCCTAGTCTATTATATGAATCTATTTTAATTGCTTGTAGCAGAACTAAAGCTGTGGTGGTGGTGTCTCTTCTGGCCATGCAGGTCAATCGAACGTACTGCTGTGGAACCTACCGGGCAGGCCCCATGCGGCAGATCAGCCTCGTTGGAGCAGTGGATGAAGAAGTTGGGGACTACTTCCCAGAATTTCTAGATATGTTAGAAGAATCTCCATTTCTCAGAGTAAGCACTAACTTGTGTTTTGTTTGGAGCACTGTAGATAAACAATTCCTAAATTTCACATATTTCCAAATAATTATAAACCATAAAGTGTTTTCTCTATTGATGTGCTTATTGTAGCTACTGAGGTGCAGTCCTTCCTGTGTCCAAACAAAAGGGACTGAATTGGGTAGCTACAGCTGTGTGAATAATTAAAATTAAATATAGTTTATCATATATATGCACTACATAATCATCTACTTCCCTAAAAATTAAGTTTGATAAAGTTCTCTTAGAATATATTACGTCTCTCAAGCCTATTAGTTTCTGTGCAATCCTTTTGGCAGCAGATTTGAACCACTTTTACCAAAGGCATCATTTAATTTTTCTGTCTCACCCAGTGTTTTGTGTTCTGTGGATTTTGTTGTTTTCTTGCAGATGACTTTGCCCTGGGGCACTCTTTCCAGTCTCAGACTTCAGTGCAGGTCCCAAAGCGATGATGGTCCCATCATGTGGGTGAGGCCAGGAGAGCAGATGATCCCCACAGCGGATATGCCAAAATCTCCCTTCAAGCGGCGCCGGTAATGTTTGGGTTTCTTTCTGTGTTAAAGGGAAAACGTTGCATTTGTCTGGGTTAGATTTGAGAACAAAATCTAAATAGTTTGTGTAAGTAGTTCTTCAGAAGCCTAATTCACAGATTTAAGTTTCATTTTCACTTCTGTTTCAGGTGGCTCAGTGGATAAGATAAATATGTTACTTGTGATGGTTATTTTCTTTTACCGCTTTTCCTAGCAGTAGGTCCTAAATCAGTGCTTTCTTGAGATTGAAACTTCTTTATTATCCTTCAGGAGACTTGTTTTATTTGTCTGATTTCTGTGGAAAGAACTAATTTGAACAGGTGAAATGCTTTAAACCAGCAGAGATCCTTACACTGTTCATGGTGCATGTTAATGTTGGTGCTAGAGGGCTTGTGCTGCTCTCTGCCCTCTCAGGAAATGTTGTGGTATATGGATGGACTTGCTCTCTTTCTCAGTGTGGTGTACAACTGCTTCCAATTGTTTCTCTCCTACCACCAGATTTTAATTGTAATTTCAAGCAGAATTTTTAGACATACTCCCAAATAACTGAACTTCAGTATCCATTAAAATAGCTCTGTTTTGCATACCATTAAATTCCTGGAAGAATTCTTTCAGTACAAGTCAACAAAAATGTTTTGGTGATTGGATTTATTTTATAAAGTTTGATCTCGTAACCCAAATTGTACTTTGCTGTATTTGTTTCAGTCTTGTTGAATAAACACCTAGAAGAAATCAGGGAAGTGCTTTGGTCTCTGATTTTGAAGCCTGCAGCACACAACACTTTAAGATTATTTTAATACAAGTATTTTTGAGATGTCTTTTAGCATGTCTTTTTATCATGTTGCAGGTCCATGAACGAAATAAAGAATCTCCAGTACCTACCTCGGACCAGTGAGCCCCGTGAGGTCCTCTTTGAAGACAGAACAAGAGCTCATGCTGACCACGTGGGCCAGGGCTTTGACTGGCAGAGTACAGCTGCTGTGGGTGTTCTGAAGGCCGTGCAGTTTGGGGAATGGTGAGTGCCGTGGAAATGCAACTGTGCTAGTGGGAAGGGGTGAATCCAAGGAATTTTAAGAGAGAAAATGTTTAGAAAGCTGGCCTGGTCAAAGAAATGGATTAAACCCTGCAATGAGAGAAAGTTTTCCAGAGCTTGACAAACACCAGTGATGTACCTACTGTCTTTCCCTCTTTGAAGCAGTAGAAAAGCTGTAACAGCAGTTTTCAGAAAATTCTAGTGACATATAGAATAAGCTCTAAGATAGTATGGACCATCATCTCTGATTGTTCTTTTCCTGGATAGGTGTAATGCAGCTCCTGCAACAGTCACCTCAGTCTAATGTCACAGTTACTGTGCTTTCTCATTTCTTGTACCCAGGATGCTGCTGTTAACCTTGCACAGAAGCCAGGCTTGCAGTGTTGTTGTTTCTAGAAATACCAGTAGAAACTGGATGGCATCATTAGCAATATCATTAAAGTTTCAGATGGAATAAAAGGTGCCAGAACTTTTTACTATGATTTATAGCTGTTGCACAAAACCCAGCTCCTCATTGCTTTGGCTTCAGAGTTACTTTGGTTTTCCTTTAATACATAATTATTCTGTCTAAAGAATGGAAGAATTGAGGCAAATTGTGGTTCCTAGAACATACAGAGAACTTTGATAGTGGTAATTTGAACCCAGTTCTCAGACATTTCAGTATAGTATTTGGCCATGAAAACATCACTTCTGCTGTACATACATCAAGAAAATAAAATTAAAAAATCCCTAGAGAAGTCTCTGAATCACACCTCCTTTTCAAAATAATACGTATATTGGGGAGTGACAAGACTTCCTGTGCAGTGTGAAACGGAAGTAGGTCATTGGTTCAATGAAACTTTCTGCTGTAAAGACCTATAATTCTCTGACTCAAGTTTTTTAAAAACTGGAATTCTTCTCTCTTTCTAGGAGTGACCAGCCTCGTATAACCAAAGATGTGGTTTGTTTTCATGCTGAAGATTTTACAGATGTTGTACAGAGACTTCAGTTGGACCTGCATGAGCCTCCGGTGTCACAGGTATTGAATCTTCCTGAGTGGCAGCTCCTTTCTAGTGTTTTGAAGTAGCTTCTGTTGGTTTGTAGGCCCTCTGTGTAGCTCACCCTTTTGTGTCCTTGCCGGCCTTCAGTCCCCAGCTCTCTTGGACCATTTCCCATCTTGTTTCAGAATAGAGTAGTTGAGTTGGGAAGAACCTTCAGTCATCACCTAATCTGAATGCTTTTCCTTTCCACCAAGCTGAGATTTGTGCTGTGAGCCACAATATGTGCCATAGAAACAGTTAGAAGTTGACGAAGTCACATATGCCTGTTTCTGCTTTTTCTGATGTTGTCTGGGATGTGAGGGCATTTAAACTCAGCCCTGTCAAGCCTGCTGTAGAACACTCTGAACTGTTCATTGTCCTCTCCCAAAGTGTGCACATTAGATAAATTAGAGTTTAAAAGTCCAATTCTCATTTATAGTTGAAGTTTTAACCTGTTAAACATCCTGATTTAGACACAAAGTATGTTGAAAATGGGTGGATACTGAATTGTTTGCTCTGAACAGTGTCCCACTTACTCTGCCATCTCTCCTTCTCCCAGTGTGTTCAGTGGGTGGACGAAGCCAAACTAAACCAAATGAGACGGGAAGGCATCCGCTACGCCAGGATCCAGCTGTGTGACAATGACATCTACTTCATCCCTAGAAACGTCATCCACCAGTTCAAAACCGTGTCCGCAGTCTGCAGCTTGGCCTGGCACATAAGACTGAAACAGTATCACCCTGTGGAGGAGGCTGCTCAGGACGCAGACAGCAATTCAAGCCTCAACAGCAGCGTTCCTGGGAAGGCAGAGTCAGCAGGTGATCCCCAGGGCGTGAGCCTAAAACCAGAGCCTGAAGACCCAGGTACAGAAATGCAGCTCTCGGCCGGGCTGCTCGCAGCCTCTGCTTCACTATCAGGACTTGTGCAGCCAGATCAGGTGGCCCAGCCCCTTCCAGGTTTTAAAATAGAGTCTGATCAGCAACACAATCCACAGGATCATGCAGGCTCTTCTGTGTGATATGTATATAATCAAACATTTTTTAACAACTTTTTAAAATTTTGATGTGAAGTTATAGTTTTATAACTGGCTTATGTTTTATTGGAGAAATCTTGCCTATAATTCTATAAAGAAAGGTGACATTCCAAAATGTCAAGCGTATCTTTTTTACACAGATTATGCAAAATTCAAGTTGTATTTTAACCCCTTAGTACAACCTGTAACAGTGGTCTACCACTTCTTTCTGTTTAAGTAAAGAGATATTGAATATCTCCTCAAAGTCAGAATGAAATTCCTCCAGGAACGTAAAATGATTGAACTACATTGGTCAGTGTTATTTCCCTACTTTACTTTATCTCCAGTCTTCACCAGGAAGTGATGCTTTTGTAGAAGACTTGTAAAGTGACTTTCCCATCATTTTAACTGCTTAAACAAAAACAAACAAAAGAGAAAGCACAGCACTTTTGATGATTTGTGAAATCTTTGGTATGTCTGTTCTTGACATGTTGGTTTATATACAAGCTATAGAAATTGATCTCTACTTCTTAAGAGTTCCTACAAAGGTGATGTGTAAAATTAACTGAAGAAAGTGTCTGATCCTGTTGAAATGCAATGACTTACTGACCTAACGCTTTCATAGCACTGCTTATGTTGTTTGTGAGGATTCTGCTTCCAAAACACATCTTCCCTGGACATGATGAGTACTAGTGTCAGAATTAGAACCTCTCGGTAGTCTTGTGGAGGAACTGCTATCTTTGAGCACTTTAAGGCTTTACAATACTAACCAACGTGGCAGCTTGTTTTGACCAGGTGTCCAATGGAACCACACTTTCCTTGTACTGATGCACTTCATGTAATAGCATTGAGTTGATACTGACGTACACAGTAAGGCTGTTCTCATGCTAGGAAGTTCTGTGTTACTGTTTCACAATAAAAGGTGTTATGGCATTGGGCTGCTTTTTCCATGTGTAGCTTCTGGGGGCCCAGGTACTGTGGAAAAATCAGCAGCACATGCTCAGTGTGTAGTGTCAGCTGTCAACAGCTTAACAATCTTTCAATATTTCTGGATGTTAATGTGTAATCTGTATTTGACTTTCACTCACCCTGTTTATTACTGCCCTTTCCAGTCATCAAAAGGAAGAGTCCTGTCCCCTTCTCCCTCTCCCACCCCCTCCCTATTTAGAGTACAAGTTGGGTTTTGGTGCAAGTTAAGCTGTCTCCAGATAACTTTATTTGTTCTAATCCTCACTGGGGTAGGAAAGATTTGAAACACTATGTTAGACTAGACAAAAGCAGAGATGCTGTGTTAGTTCTGGATGCATCTTTTTAATATCAATTATTACTCTTCTCTTTATAAGGGTCTCTAAAATATGTTACTCTATTATAAATCTTACTTTGTGCAATATTGTTTGTGTAGGCTTTTATATACATATTAGCACCTCAGTGTAGAGGTCACTATTTTAAACTGATAGAAAAATAATCATCAGAAGATACTGCAGTGATTAGTTAGAACCTGTATTACTCCTTATGTGTATGTATGTATTGTCTTCGGTACAAAAATGAGGACTAGGAAATATTTCAATTTAAAACTGATTTACAGATTGAAGTGGTAGTGACTTGTTTAGTAATCTGTGTAAATAAGGTGTTAGAATGGAAAGCTTATATGATGAAAGTTAATGTGATTCATGCAGGGGTGTAATTTAATATTAGCAGAAATTCTAGATGACCCAGACTGGTTCATAAATGAGCAGTCTGTTCTCTGGTGGGTTTTTTCCACTTTTTATGTTGAGAGGAATTTCATAGCTTTAAGGGTTGTGCAAAGTCAAATTCCTCACAGGCAATAGCGGTTTCAGTTCATCCTTTGCATTCAGAGATCTATAACCCAAGGGTGTTCTTTCCTTTCCATGGAGTCTGTCTTCCAAGTGCCCATTTCTCCTCTCATGTGCTCCTCTCCAGTGGTGTCATAGCTACAGCAGCTCGGTGGCTGTTCTCTGGCAGCCAGCCCTGCCTCAGTCACTCAGGACCTGACAGCCAGCAGATGCTACAGACAGTCCAAAAACAGACCTTGAAAGGCAGATAAACAGGTTAAGAGCCCCCAACACCAGCTGCTCTGTTGTGCAGGGAAAGCTGAACTAGAAGGAAGAGGGAACCAGTTTGGAAGTGCTCTGTAAATCCTAGTGGGATGTTTTCTGATGGATGATGAAAGAAGACCAGAGTGGCTCCTGTTGCTGTCAGAGCTGTAGCTTCAGTGAAGTCTGTGGCTACAGCCTGAAATACCTGGAGAATGCTCTGACTTGTCTCTTTGGAGGGAGGGACGTGACCAATAGTTCATGCTCCCTTCATGTTCCATTACTGACTTAATATCTAATGTCAGACTTAAATACAGAAATGTGTCTTCAAATGATTTGAATGTTGCTGGTGCTCTTCTAGCATGCTTGGAAGATGGAGGAAGAGAGGAGTGAACTTGATAGAATCTGTTACCTAAATCCATGGTCAGCTTTAGCACACTATAACCAAAATGACCTGCTGCTTTCAAACTCCACACCACTCTGGGTGGAAGCTGAGAGAGGTGGCTGAGAGCTGGTCTCTGCTGTCCAGCTATTGCTTCAATATGGCTGAAGTTGCACTGAAACCAACAGCACAGAATTAGAACAATGTCTTGGTGTGAAAGATACAAATGCTTTTCAGAACAAGACATGTAGAATACTGATTTTTATAAGCTGTAGCTGTTTGGAAATGAAGTAATGAGTTCAAGCCACTTAGTGTTTGCTGAGCAAAACAGGTCTCTGGTAGTACCCAGACAAATACAGTTGATAAATGAGTGTGCTGGTCGGTTCCTGTAAACCCTCAAGTCTCTCTTCACAAGGATCTACCCTGTGATGTGTCAGTTCAGTAGAAACTCTCCTGCTTTATGCTGGAGACAACTAATAGAGTGATCAGCTCTGAGATATGGAACTCGGTCTTAGGCTTCTGTTTTAAATAGCTGTTGATTGAAAACACCCCTTGGGCTGGTGGTGTGTGTCTCAGGAGTCTAGAAATGGGCCAGCACAATGGAATTGAGAGATGAAATAGGGTTACTCTCAGCTTCCTCTCTCCTCCAGACATGCTACAGCTTGTGCAGGTACTTGGCACGTTCTCTTCCAGGAAGGCGGAACACTTGCTGAAGTGTTCTCAGGGGATTTATAACGAGCACTTTTCCCAGGTGTGGGTCTGGCCGTACAGAGCAGCCCCTGCCGGGCTCGCTCGGTTTTCCTGCACGTTATGGTTCCGTTCCCCGGGACCAGGCTCATGTCAGAGCTCGGGCCCTTCACCTGCTGAGGGTCGGGTCTGGACCAGCCAAGTGACAGGCTCTGGAGTTGTGTTTGCGGGGACTGAGCGTTGGCAGCTCCCGACTCACCGGGGGACAGGGGAGGGCCCGTTCCCCGCAGGGCAGCCCCGAGGCCGCTCGTGGTGTCGCGGGCACCGGGTGTCCGGAGAAACACAAACGCTTCTGATTTCTTTGTACAACTGTAAAGAGACTTCTTCTGTGTTGCTGTTTCGTGAGTTAATTTGACTTTGATTGGCAGCTACGATTTTTTTCTGTGGTTTTCTTTAGCGAGGCCCCGCCCGCAGGGGCCGCGGCCATTGCCTGGGAGACTTTGCTTCGTGCGGCCTTCGTCTATTTATTGGCAGCAGCGAGCGCGGCCCGAGCGGGCTGCGCACCAGTGTCAAACTGTTAAGCTATTTCTTTGTAAAATAGTCCAACGGAATGCATAGAATTTTTTCCTGTAAAGTATTTTTTTAATAAACAAAGTCTGATTTTGTCCTTTACCCACCTCGGCTGCTTCTTTCCGGGGCGGTACCGCGCTCGGCGCTCTCCCAGCGCTGCCTGCCCGGGGGCGGGGCCGCGCCGGGGGGGCAGGCCGAGGCAGTCGAGCGCCGAGCGCGCGGCTGTCGCCAGGGTAACGGTGCCGGTGCCGCGGGCAGGGCCGCACCGCGGCCTCCCCCATGGCCTCCCGCGACAGAGATGCCATCTCCTGGTACCAGAAGAAGGTGAGTGCGACGCGGCGCGGGCGGGCGCGGGCCCGGGCGAGCCCTCAGCCTCCTCTCCTTCCAGATCGGGGCCTACGACCAGCAGATATGGGAGAAATCCATCGAGCAGACCGAGATGAAGGTAACGGCGGCGGGCGGAGGCCTCCCGGTAACGGGCCTTGTGCTCGGCCCCTTGCCGCTAACGGGCCTTTGTTTTCGGCTTCCCAGGGCTTCAAGAACAAGCCTAAGAAGAAGGGTCACATCCAGCCCGACCTGATCGACGTGGATCTGATCAGAGGTGAGGGGGGGTCGGGGTCTCGCTGCTCCCCCGGGCTGCCGGTGTCGGTGTGAAGGGGGTGCTGGAAGACCCGCTGGGAGGACAGGGGCTGGAGTTGGGGGCGTTCAGTGTGGGGCGAGGGTCAGCAGCTGGTGAGCTGGGGCTTGGAGACCTGTGGGTGCTCCTGGACACCCCAGTTCGGGCTGCTCTGGCGTCACCCCCTGAGCTGCAACCCGAGGCAAGGCTCAGACTGGGCCAAAGAGGAAGTCATAGATACAGAAATTATCGCAATTCATCATTAGCGACCTATTTGTTTTTCCTTTAATCCCAAGGCTCTACGTTTGCCAAAGCCAAGCCTGAAATCCCCTGGACATCGCTGACTCGGAAGGGAATTGTGAGAGTTGTGTTTTTCCCCTTTTTCAGCCAGTGGTGGATACAGGTGACGTCTCAGCGCATTTTCATGTGGCTCCTGGTGCTCTACGTTATGCAAGGTGAGGGGTGGGAGCAGCCTGTGCCACAGTTGTCCTCTGCAAAGAGTGTGACATCGTTTTGTAGTCCATAACCTAAAGCATAAGGATCCTGTTTGCAACCTGCTTAGTGCAGCTGTTGGGATGTGTGGCACGAGTGTTTGTGATTATAAATCAGAGTAAATAGTTAAGATGGGAGAACTGGGCCATGCACTTGATGCAGTTTTCTCCCTTCCAGTCGTAGCAGTTGTGCTGTACTTCATGGTGCCTGTTGTGAACGCCAGTGAGGTCCTGGGCCCCATGTGCCTCATGCTGCTGATGGGCACAGTTCACTGCCAGATCGTGTCCACCCAGATCCACAGACCTGCTGGGGGCAATGGTCTGGGCCGGCGCCGCAGGTGGGTTCAGTGCCTGGCACCAGGGCCTGGGGGGGGAGAAGTTAAGGGGTGAATCTCTTCTATTTTTATGTAAATATTATTTAACTATAAATGTGAAAATGAGTGTTTTCTGCTATGGTTGTAATCTCATAGCCAAGGCAGGTGCTCCAGGTTGGCCAGGCTGGGAAGGTCTGGTTTCTTTCTGAGGGAGCTTTTGAGGCTGTTTCTTTTCATGGCAAGAGGGGGACATTCTGGGCAGAGAGGCAACTCCAAGGTTCTGCCGACTGCTTGTGTCCTGCTTCAGCATCAGCCACGGGGAATTGCTGAGGTGTGGAGAGCAGGGAACGGTGACAGGAATGAGTGTGGGGGACTCACTGCTGGCAGCATGTGCCTGTGGGAGATGTTACAGTCCATTTGCTGGGTGTTTAACTGACTCAGTTTAAACACTGATATAACGTGTTTGAGCACAGGATGGTGGGTGTGGAGAGAGTTTTGTCTCCATTAGATTTCTACAGCACAGATTTTGTCCAGGTGTTGTCTGTTGTGTCCTTTATTAGTAATATACTGATGTCCTGTGGGTATATGCACAATTTCTGTTAATCCAAATAGCATTTATTTTATTTGGGAATAAGCATTCTGTCTGCAAGAAAAATACTACCTAAAAAGCTGTTCAAATCTGATCCAGATCTTTTAGGAAAGACCTAAAAGTAGCTCGCTGTGCCAATTTATTTCTCCTTTTCTAAAAATCAGGAAGTTACGCAAATCTGTGGGTGTCGATGGGAACAGTTGGTCCTCTCCTGACACAAACAGCAGAGAAGAGCAGCCTGAGCCTGCGTCCATCCAGAGTTTGTTTGGCAGGCTCTTCCGAAGGAGGTACATGCCCTGCACTGTTTGTTGTGTTCATGGTGACCTGGTGAACAGCTTGATGTCTGCCAGTGAAGGCAGAATGTATCTGACACCCTAGAGTCTGCTGGTTGGCTTCTGGTGAACTAGAGCACTCCTGGTGTGGGAGGAGGCCGGTTGTTCATGAGTTAGGAGATCTTACCCCATCTCAGTGACCCAAACCCGAGCATTAGTGGAGATGCAGAAATGGTGGGGCTCATTTTTATTGATCAGATCCGTGACCTTTCTTGAACACAGTTACTGCTTTACCTGATGTAAGTTGTCATCCCACTTCACCACCTTCTTCTAAAAGTAACTCAAGGAAAAGGAGGCATATCATTGGGGATAATATTTCATTGTCTTCTACTGTTTTCTCAAGTGAGTTTCTTGATGAGTTTTCAACTGACAGGCCCTTTCTCTTGGTAAGGATGCTTTGGCTTCTGCTTTGTCTTCTGAACTGCTGTTACTTTTTTTTTTTTTTTTTTTCAAAATAATAATAAGAAAAAATTTCCCCCCGGTTTAGAAGTTTTAAGATACTGTTAAAGTTACAAAAGCACCACCCAGTGAGAGTGGAGCAGAAGGAATTCTCTCCAGCAGAATCAGGACACAGCCTGTCAGCAGAAAACAACATACTCCTTTAGCTGTGTTTCATGTTGTACCTGTGTGGCAAGTGAAAGAGACCACAAAGTTTTCCTCAAAGAGTTTGTCTCTGACATGAAAGCATTTAATTGTCTCTTCTCTCACAGGATTAGGAGAGTGAAGCTGGTAGCTGAGAAAGGGACTGAGACAGAAAATGATGTGAATAATGGAGTCAAACACAGACACAGCAGGTCTGAGTACAGGCTGCTGCACTTCAAAGAGAAAAGTAAACTTTCTGATGGGGAAAAGAGCCACCAGGTACTGGCAGGAGAGACCTGCTTGATGTGGGGGATTTCAGTGGCTGTGCCCAGAAGTTTGTTGATACTTGACTGTGTAAAGTGCCTTTCTCTGCCGTGTCCCTAGGACGACTGCACCCACAGAGGGGGGGTTTCTGAGGAGCTCTCCAGTGAGGAGGATGCTGAGGCAATGGCACAAAGAGTCTTGTTACGCCAGACTGTGGAAGGGGCTTCCAGTGACAACAGCTATGAAGAGAAGAGGCCTCTTGTTTCCCTGAACCAGGCTGTCTCACAGGTACTCGGGCTGAACTTGTGCCGTTTCCCACACAATTTTTTGCTGTGGGTGATGACCTGGTTTTCCTTTGGCAGGTCAAGCAAGCCCTGAAGGGTGCCAGAGACTCTGATAGTGTCGTGGAATCTGAGCTGGAATCCACGTTGTATAGTCAGGTATGGCTGTAAATCCAGGGGGCAGAGCTTCATGGGGCCTGGCCGGGGCAGGGACACCCTCCTTCAGAACAGACAGTGTTTCGGGTACAGGGTGTGACCTCCCTCCCTGCTTCATGGCAAACTCTGCTCACAAGTATGAGGACACTACTTTGTTTCAAAAAAACGACAAAAACTGGCTCTACTGGCAGGGTAGTGTGACCCAAGCTGCCTCTAATGGCCCATGCTGGGTGGCTGCTGTTGCTGTGCTCTGGGAGGCAGCACCGTGCTGTAGTTTCTGTGCTGATAAATTTTGATTTTGAACTGAAGAAAGAAACCTGTTCTGGGATACCTACCCCTTCACTGCACTACTTTGTTAATCTTAGTAATTACACAAAAGCCAGAAAACTTTTTCTTTGGAATGAATCCATTAAATTTTATTTTGTGAAGCTGGGGATAGAGGTGGGGAACTCCTGCTGCCTGCATGTGCAGAAATGCTGGTGGCAAAAGCCCCTAGGGAGTGATGTTGTCTTTGCCAGTTCTCAGTGGGTGGGTGACTGGGAGTTCTGGCTGCCCCCAGTGCTGGGGGAGGCGGGGGAGGCTCTACAAGCTCGTGTGAATTTTGCTGCTCTTCAAAGGACTCGAGGTCCTGCCTTAGTGTGGGCTCCCGGAGCTGCAGCGTGACCCGGAGGGACTCGGAGAGCACCCGCCACGACTCGGAGACAGAGGACATGCTCTGGGATGACCTCCTGCATGGGCCAGAGTGCCGCTCCTCCTGCACCAGTGACAGCGAGGAGACCACGGTCAGGGGCACCAGGAGGGACCTGAAGGAGGACGTTTTCCAGCAGGTTTGGTGATTTGTGTCCATAGCTGAGAATACTGTGAGTGATTCCATCCCCCCTCCCACCTTTTCCCCCATCTGCACAATTAATACGGATGACACTTCTGGATGCTGTTGGTAGAACTGAGCCTGTCCTGCCCACTGCTCATCACATGGAAGCCTGGAATGATCCCAGTGGTGTCAATGATCAACCCCCTCTTCCCTGCTGGTGTGAGCTGGACCGCCACTACTCCCAAAGCAATTTCACCCAGAGACAGATTTGGAATCCCCCTCTCAATCTAGTGCTTTCCAGGAAAAAGCATCATTTAATAGCAGGACAGAAATTGATTATGTGCCTTTTGCCTTCTTTTCTCTTTTATAGAACCATTTGTTCTGGCTGCAGAATACAAGCCCAGCGTCTGCAAAGGTGAGCGCCCTGATCTGGGAGGGGAATGACTGCAAGAAGGTGGACATGTCTGTGCTGGAGATCAGTGGGATCATCATGAGCAGGGTAAGAGGGCTGTGAGGCATCACAGCCTCCCTCCTGCCTTTAAAAACCACCCCCCAAAACCCCCACAAGCAGCCAGACATGCAAATATGCTGTGCAGTGTAGAACTGGGCCCTCCTCAGCTGCAAACACAGTTGTCCCAAATGTTCTTACTCAGAAATTGCGTAACTCAAAATTCTGGAGGCCCTTTTGAGGAAGGATGGGCACCAGTTGTTGTTCCCTGTCTCTGAGCGTGCTGAGGGTGGTGGGTTTATTTTTTGTTGACTGTTGTTGGGCTTGGCATGAAGTGGGTGGATTGTTTTAGGCTCTGTCCTTTGAAGGGAAGGGGAACTGAGTGATAGATTTAATGCTGCCACCACACCAGGTCTTTTCCTTCATGCAAAACCCTGGGTAATCACCCTGGTTCTGTTCCTGCTCACCAGGTCAACACCTACCAGCAAGGAGTGGGGTACCAGATGCTGGGGAACATCATCACCATTGGATTGGCCTTCCTGCCCTTCCTCTACAGGCTCTTCCGCACAGATAATCTGGAGCAGCTCTGCTCCATTTCTCTGAAGGAGCTTCTGCACATCTTCTGTGGAGCACCTGCCAGCATCCCTGTCATCATTCTGTCTGCAATCAACTTCCTGGAAAGACTCTGCTTAACCTGGATGTTTTTCTTCATGATGTGTGTTGCTGAGAGAACATACAAACAGGTACTTGTGAAAGTACTGAATCCTGGGGCAGGGCTGGGAGTCTGGTGAGACTTGTGTTCAGGACCCTCTTGACTGGGCAGGAGCTTTGTTGAAGTGGCTGCAGGTGTCGTGTGGGCAGCAGGCTGCTGGTTTCACCATTTCAGGGAGAGCTCTGTGGCTGATCCTGTGCAGCAGCAGCAGCTCCTGTCTCTGCCGTGCGCAAGGTGACCACTCACTAAGCACGGTGACCACTCACTAACCTGAGAGGTCAGGCACCAAGGGCCCCTGTTGGGCTTCCCTGGTGCCACCAGGTGCTCAGCCAGAGGTTTCTGCTGCTACCACTAACGAAGCCCAAACAAGATTTTGTTTTAGCTTAATTTATGTTTGTGCGTGTATGTCTTTAATTTGCAGAGGTTTTTGTTTGCCAAGCTCTTTAGTCACATTACATCTGCTCGAAAAGCCAGAAAATACGAAATTCCTCACTTCAGGCTCAAGAAGGTAGAAAACATTAAGATCTGGTTATCCCTTCGCTCCTACCTGAAGGTGAGTTCTGAGCCCAGCGTCGGTCACTACAGCAAGTGTTCTGACAGCTCTGGGCACGTTCTTTACCCCCTCTGGGCACTGGACAGCACTGCTGGGACCCCTGAGTGGCTGCAGTGGTTTGTGGTGAGCCCCAGCCTGAGCCCTGCAGCCCAACCTTGGCCCTGATTTGGGGTCCCTGTTCCCACAGAGACGAGGCCCCCAGCGCTCTGTGGATGTGGTGGTATCGTCCATCTTCCTGCTGGCCCTTTCCATTGCCTTTATCTGCTGTGCCCAGGTGAGGTTTTAACTTTCTGATTTTTTAGAGAGTTAGGGGGAAAAATGCCTGAACTATTGGAGGCTTTCCTTTTGCCAAAGTGCTGAACTGTAGCTGCTTGTCCCCAAAGTAATAATATGGAGTGTTTTGCATATTTTAAAAAGCTTTGTAAGGATTAATTGGCACTAGGCCTTCATTCTCTGTGTTTGCAGCGGGGTTTTTATAATCATTAAGGAAACAGAAGGTGGATCTTTGTTCTGAGGGGAGCGAGGGCCAAGCTCTTGCTCTTCTCCCAGGCACGTAACATGTTACTGACATTGGCATGTTCTTTTTTTTCAATACAGGTTCTTAAGGGTCACAAAACATTTCTGAACGCAGCTCACAACTGGGAGTTTCTCATCTGGGAGGCAGCACTCCTCCTCTTTCTACTACGCCTGGCATCTCTGGGCTCTGAAACCAACAAGAAATACAGCAATATTTCAATCTTGCTCACTGAGCAGGTATTTCCATTGAGCTTATTCATTCCCTGCCTTTATGGCTTGTTTGGATTCAATTATCTAGCTTAAAAAAAAATCTAATTTTTAAATTTAGAAATCAACCCTTGTGCTGGTCAGAAGGGAATAGAACACAGCACAGCTGGGAAGGGACAAGCTGTTCAATGTGGACAGACTCAAATTCTAAAATTCTAGATTATTTTTGTCTTGGGGTTAACACGTTTGCCTTGTCAATCAGAAAAAGAATGAGGCTATCACTGCTCAATTCCTGTCTGTGGGTGCATCACGTAGTGACAGTAGATGCAAACATGGCCTCATCTTCCCTTAGTTAGAAGTTAGTCAGGGGCTAGTGCTGGAATAGTAACCTCTGGTCTATCATGTCTCTGTTACAGATAAACTTATACCTGAAGATGGAGAAGAAGCCAAACAAGAAGGAGCAGCTCTCTCTAGTGAACAATGTTCTGAAGCTCTCGACGAAGCTGCTGAAGGTGAGCTGCTCCACACAGCTGCTGCAGGGCAGGGGAGCCACTCCTGCCATGGACTGTCCCTCAGTTAGGGACCTCAGTTCTCACAAAGGGCCTTTAAGACCAGTGTGGTTAATTAGTGCTGCAAACATTTCATTAGTAGCAGCTTACTAGGGTTTAGCAAAGTGAGAGAGGCTCGTACAGCCACAGCAGGTCTTACTGCCTGAACCACACCTTCTGCAGCAGCTTCTGTGGTGAGGCTTGTTGACAGTGGCAGAGTAGATATTTGGAAAAGAAAGTGCAGCCTAAGAGTCACATAAATTAGTCTGGACAAAGCCTCTGTCAAGCTCTTGTTATGCAGCTTGTGCTGCTCCAGAGGAGACTTTTCAGACCCAGTGTGGTTGCTGGAAACATCTTTGAGCTGTGAGGCCTGAAACAGAGTGGGAATTTCTGTACTTAGGAGGCAGCACTTGGCTGGCAAAGCCTGGCAGAGAGCCAGGATTAACCTGAAAGTCAGAAGCTTAATTGCTTCTGGTACAGCTCAGCACTAATGGCCTCTTTTGCCCTTTCCCTGCAGGAATTAGATACTCCATTTCGGCTCTACAGCCTGACCATGAATCCATTAATCTACAACATAACACGAGTGGTGATACTCTCTGCTGTCTCGGGTGTCATAAGTGATCTTCTGGGATTCAATATCAGAGTAAGTACAAGTCCTGCACAGATATCAGGAAACATCTTAGGGATCACTTTGTGCCACTGCCAAGTTCTCCCCCAAGCAGAAAGGTTTGAGTTGGGCTCCTCTACATGGAGATTCAGAGCCCAGTCCAGGCTGAGGGGGTCTCTGTCTCCTTGAAGCCGTTCTGGGGGGAAGAACAGGGCTGACAAATCTCAGTCCTGTTCAGGTGCCCACCTAAAGCTGTTTAGTCAGAATTCAGAGTCCTCCTGTGGCTCACACACAAGTTGGAGCTCGCTGAGCAGAGCAGTCAGGGCAGGATGGGCCAAGGGGACTGCGCTTTACCTGTGGCTGACGAGCACTCAGGCCCGTGGCTTTCAGGCCCGTGCTCACTCTTGGTTTCTCTTTTCAGTTATGGAAAATTAAACCATGACCTGACCCACCATCAGTGCTCAGCCCTCACCAGCAGAAGACAGGCCAGAGGAAATAACCAACAGCTTGGGCAAGAAGCAGAGGTGCTCTCAAACTACAGAAATCTGTAATTTTTGAACAGATTCTCAGTGTACGTATCAGAATTCTCCCTCTGCTCACACTGTTCTGAACTGGTCTGCTCAGTGCAGTCAGCCCATGGTGTGCACAGGCCGAGGTACCGGGGCAGGCACCAGCACATGGCTCTGAGCCCAGCCTGAGCCCTGGGGACAGCGGCACAAACCGGGGGGACACCGAGTGCTTCAGAGCCTGTTCCTGCAACGTCTGCATCTGTGCATGTGCCACAAAAGTGGAGCCACCCTGAGTGCTCCTGACCCACCTGTGCTGTGTTCACCACTGTGATGCTGAGCGCAGGGGGGGCTCTGTCCTGGGGGGGCTCTGTCCTGGGGCTCCTCAGCTCCGCTGCCTTACACTGAGCAGGGGGAAGGGACCAGCTCAGTGCAGGAGATGTGGCAAAGGCTCCCTCATTCCTCACCCAGAACTGGTCCGGGGTAGAAGGGGCAGAGGAGAGAAACAGTTTTAAAGGCATCTGGTGAACTCCCATTTCCCTTCACTGACTCTCTCTTCTATTTATTAGTAATGAAAAAGCAAAAAACTGAGGAACTTTTCATAGCTTCATTCTTTCACATAAGGGGCAAGATGGCATAAGAATATTTGCTAGTAAATTGTTTACAGCTATTTTCTGTACAAGGAAAAGTTGTAAAAGGAGATGACAATTTTATATATCAAAATGTACAAATAAACCTACAGTACAAGTATTTCACCATTGACAACTGTTTCTACATGACTCGATGATTTTTGTCATACCTTTGTTGAACATTTGTTACTTGAAGAGGGAGTTGAGGGAACTTCCAGGAATAAATGGCACCTTTTCCAGGAGTATTATGTTTGTGGGTAAAACCTGGGTCACAGATGAAGCTGTTCAAAGTGAACATAGCCACTGAAAGTCAACAAAGAACTGATTTTATACAGTGCAGAACCAACAGGCCAGGGGCTGGAGTTTCTTTTTAATATCTATATAAAAAATAATGAGCGATTTACAGTCTCTCTCTAGTCAGAACCTCAGAAGTATGTATAAAGGTGCTGTACAATATATAAACATTTACACCCAGTACATCCATACACTGCTTCGCATTCCAAGGCCGCGTTGCTAAGTCATCCGCTACGTAAGTACAGACACAAGTTCCATGGCAGGAGGAATCACACACAGGTAGGACACAAAATCAGGTCACATCAACATGGAGAAAAAATATCGGGGGAGCTGATGCCAGGGAAGTCATTTCATTGGAGTTAATTCAGCTTTGTCCTAAAGGTCTGAAGGTGCTGTGCTCGGTGGTTGGGTCGAGGGCACAAAACTCAACGTAAAACAGACTCATTAAGGATACACGGGTAATATCTACAGGGGCTACTTCAGAGTATTAAATATTTCACAGTCATACTCCACACCATGGAGTATTTGTACGTGTTTTGCTACACAGCAAATCTGAGCAGATCACCCCGTGCTGAGCCGCAGAGCCCAGCCTGAGCTGCTTTACAGCCTGGGTCATTTTCAGAGTCTTTGTTTAAAAAGCTGTTGTGAGTAGTCATCAGCACTTCTGAGGAATTCAACTCAGAACTGCTCCACTGAGCTTGAAAACGTTACATGTTTCAAAGCCAAAATGAGAGATTCACTCGTTCTCTTTCAAATAGCAAATCATATTAGTTTGAATTTTAACATAAGTAAAGCCTGACCTTTCCCACTTTATTCTGCAAACTGGACCAACAGGCTCCTTTCGCCAACCTTTCTGCAGTCATTAAAAATCCAACATGTCACTAAAACTATAAATAAAATAAACCTTTCAATTTCTGCAGGCTACTGCTCTTCTGTACAGCTGAGAACTGTATCTGGAGGTTATGGTGGCAACACTCCTCTTGTAAAAATACACATTCTAGCCCACAACACAAACACTGTCTCACGTTCCCTGCACATCCTCCTGCTCAGCACCTGCAGATCACACGTTCAATCTAAATTGGGGGAGACTTTCAACACTCACAGGCAAGAACTTCATGTTGGAAGCCGTGAGGGCAGCTGACTCTGGCCTAAGGGTCAGCTCTTGTCTCCACTGAGGAGGAAAATCCAGTTCCCAACTAGCATTAAATAAAGGTGGGACTCAGGACCCAGCACCGCAGGGAGGCTAAAGATGAACGTGCTTTCAAATGGTGCTGAGAACATGAAGCACCACAAGGAACATCTAAGGAATTTTGTTATTTAACAGAGCCCAGAATCTCCTCTTTTCAGATATGTTTGCAAACAGTTGTTAGAAGCATCCTCATGACTCAAGAAAACAAAGCAATTTCGCTGTGTTGGTAAAAAGCAAAATTACAAAACATTGCTCATGTCAAATACAATTTTTATCTACATGATTCTGTATTAGGTGTAAAAATTTAAGAAAACCCATCAACTGAACAGCATCAGTGGCTCAGTTGCTGCCCTAAATCTGACAGAACCAACTCACTTACCTCCCTCCAGAGCCAGTAAGAAGATGGGTCTTGCCTGATGGGACCATGCAACATATGCTTGAGAACAACCCCCCTTCCAGCCCCAACCCGGCCTCTTCTGGGGCTGGGACACCCGGAGAAGGGCGGGAGTGACGGGATACAGCAGAACACTTGGCACAAGAACAAGTGAGTCATGATCACATTGGCAATTAGGCATTAAATAATTTGCTCAGGAACTCACACCACTCTCTGCGGAGGCTCAAGCAGTGCAGGGCTGGAGCAGCAGGACACGGGGACAGCAGCTTGTGGAGGAGGTTCACTGAAGCGATCCCAAAGGTCCTTCATGCAGCTTAGATTTAAGAATGAATCACATACTTTCCACCCTCTAACCAGTTTCTGAAAAAAATGACGACTTTGTGAAAAGAACCAATGCTTTTAAATGACCATTATTAGAAACTTGATTAAAACGTTCTACAAAAGTATTGGTCAAACCCGTTTTTCAGCCACTGCTGCTGCCGGGGTGACTCTACACGCGCTCGGTACCCTCCAGGGCCCAGGAGTGATCGGAGTTTTCTTGACTGGAGAACTGTTCTCAGATTTGGAAATTCCAGCATCTTTGGTTTCGTCGGGCAGCTCCATGTGTCTCTCCCCGTGTTGTCTGTTCAGCAAAAGAGTCTCCTGTGATTCCAGCCATCTTTGCTTCTCCATGGAAAGCAGTGGAATGTTGGAAAGACTGGAAGTTTTGAATCTGCTGGAACTTGGCTCTCCAGAGCTTGACTTCCTTATTTTTTCATCTTCAGATGCATTTCTCCTTGAGTCACCAAACGGAAGATGATTCTCATCAAATACGGCACATTGTCGCTCTGGAGACCACCCTTCCGTCCTTCTAGAAGTTTTCTGCTTTGTCTCTTTCCTGGTGACTCCTGTTTTACCATTTCCACCTTTCATCTGCTCAACAATCATCTTGTCACCACTGGTTGTTCTATCTCGATATTCCTGTAACCTGCTCGTGGCTTCCACGCTGCCCTGCGTCCCGAGATGCTTTTTGGGGCTGGCAGACCTGCCTTGAGCTCCACCAGAATACTCTCTTTTGTTACTATTGTTCATCCCCGTTTCTGTGGGTTTGCTCTCACTCTTTCTGGGACTCTCAGCTTTATGTGACAGGTTGCTGTAGGTTTTTTCAGGATCCCCTTTCCTGGGGCTGCGGAACCCCGTGTGAGGGTGTCCCTCAGCAGCCCCCAACACTTCTGGACTTGCAGATCTGTCTCTTTTGGTCCCTAATTCCAAACTACCTTTTGTGATTTCAAACCCAGGGCTGGAGGGACATTCCCGTCTGTTCTTTGATCTCTGGGGAGAAGACTGAGGCTTCATCTCAAACTGGTTTTCAGTTAAAGTGCTTATCTTTTCAGGCACAGTGTTCTTTGCTTGTTCCAGTTTCTCACACAGCTGAACTCTTGTTAAAGCTTCTCCTGGTACTGGTAAATAACACACTTCAGATGGGGAAGCAGAATGTGAAGATGAAGATAATGGTGACTGTTCTTCATATATTACATTTGATGAAGATGGATTATAACTATCCCAATCACCTGGAAGTGAACAGTGAGAGATTTGACTAAATGCCTACAAAAACACCCTTATCACTATATATCTTAGAAACATGCAGACAACTGAGGCTTGGGGACATTACGTGGAGTCCTCACTTTAAGAAGGATTACCCAGTGGCATACCCTGAGTCTGATTTAGTCAGGTTTTATTTCATTGTTCTACAACCTACAACAATCATAAGGATGAGATTTTTGGAAAAACACTTGTGCTCAGAACACTGGCACTATCTCTGTGGGCCTGCCAGGGTCTGGCATCAGCAGAACCTTGGAGCCTACAGAGCAAACTTGCAGCACAGAGAGTCCCTGACCTGCATCGCTCAGGGTGAGAAAACCAAATGAACCCAAACTGTTACTCTAAAGGAAAACCAAGAACAGGGAAAAGTTGGGGTTATTCACAGCTTTGCACTTTAATAATAGGAGGAGATGAAACACAAGACATGCAGATTTACCAAGTCTTTAAGGAAAAACCAAGAAAAGCACTGAAAGCCCTTAATGTTGCTCAGGTTTCACGTAGGGGCACAGACTGGAAGGAGCCAAACCTGAAGGAGGAAGAGAAAAAGCCCAGAACTAAAACCAAAAATCACAGAGACCAGCAAGCAAGATTTCAATCAGAAATGTGTGATTAACAGCAAGACAAGAGGCAACAACACCCTTCCCCTCTCTGCTGCTGAGCTAAGCTAAGTTTAACCTCATCTCAGGCTCCACTTTGGACAGAGGGTGGGACCAGATGGTCTCCAGAGGTTCCTTCAGCTCTTTCTACAATTCTGCATTTCTGCTTCAGACTCAGGAGAGTTCTGTGCCCAGCAGGGCCGGGGGTGACTCCAGAGAACTCCTGCGCAGGATAAACACCTTGTGTGGCTGGAGCAGCTGGTAGTGAGGGGAGAGCTGGAGGTGTCCTCGTGCTGCCTCCCTCTCGTCTGCTTGGAAATGCAGATTTTACCAAGGACCTCAAGAGAAGCTCCTCGGAACACAAGGACAGATAAATTTAACTCTGCCCCTCACCGACAAGGTAGCTCCGTGCGAGAGGCAGCACAGCCAGCCAGGAGCCCAGCAGCTGGCACGGGGCAGCCTGGCGGCTCACAGATGGGCTCTTTCCGTGCCATGAGCTAATTCACTGATTTGACTGTGCTGTAACACTAAGACATTAAAGGCCATCTTCCAGCTCTCCAGAGGAAAGAAATGGAGAAAGTTCTGAGCAGATTTTATCCCCTGAGTGGATGCCAGTTGCTGCCTGTAAATGGCTGAGCCCAACCAACTACTCGGTAGCTCTAAGTGCACGGCTTAAAATTTTCAAAGGGTAAACTCTGGCCTGGTCTCCACTATTGAAAAGATCTTGATCAGGAAAAGCCACCCTACAAGTTAAGAAGTGTCAGCATCACAGGTCAAAAGACTAAAACATGTACTTGGAGAGGAAGCATCTTTGCTTTAAGCCATGGCCGCAGCCTCGTGTCTGTCTCATCTCCAGTTTTGGAGCATTTCTGAGCTCAGACCCCAACCCACCAGCTCTGTGCTCTGCAGCCAAACTCAGGGCTCTGTAAGTGCTCACTTTTCTGTCCCTCCTTCCTTTTTTTTTTTCCCCCCTACAAAGTTTTGCTGGTGAGAACCACACCATGAAACACACAGAACCTCCCCGAGAGCAAAACTCTCCCCTGGCCTTCTGAAGTTTTGTCCTTGAAAAACAAAGCATTCCATCATCAGAAGGCTAAAGTAAAATATTCTCAATAATATGGGCATTCTGAACTGAGTACTTTATCAGAAGGAATTTTGATTTAAATTAAAAGGCAATCAGTGTTAATTATCACATTTGTATAGGAAAACTTGATTAGTTTGGACAGAGCTGAGAAACTTAATTACAAATATGCAAGAATTTCAACCTGTGGAACATTCCTGGGTACTTGTCACGTGTTAGTTTTACCAACAATATTCCTTATATTTTGAAATGAATATGAACACCTGCAGAGCTGTCAAAAAGGGCCCCATTCACTGTTTCAGTGAATAAGGCCCAAAGTCTCCTGATCAGACTGTGCCCCACTACCCAGGACCCCCAAACCAAACAGCTCTGGAGATGACCTACTGTGATCTGGGATCAAGCCAGTCCCTGGTCTCAGCAGCAGCAGCACTTTATTCCCTCCAGCCTGAATCAGCTCAATGGCTCGTGTGTGAGTGATTCCTTGGGTGGGTTCTCCATTAATTTCAACAATTTGGTCACCAACCTGAGGAGAAAAGAGCAACCAGGTTAGTCTTTGTGAACCTCTGGCACCGTAAATGCATTTTCAATTTAGAAAGAAAGGCAGGTGCTTCTAATCCACTCAGCATCAGCAGCACCATCCCATGGCTGCTGGTCACCACGACACCAGGCAGCAGCTCAGAGCTCTTCTCTCAGCCAGCTCAGTGAAGGATCTCGGATCCCTTAACCACATCCTCCACTTATTTACAAGTGGTGAGACAGACCCAGCCACGTGCGTGGATGTGTTTCCACTCTGGATCCTCATATGGAAGGAGCTTATGGAGGAAACACGTCAGACCTCCGCCCTGTGCCTGTTGAAGGCCTCACTGACCAGTAACACGGGCACTGCTCTTCGCTTAGCACAGCACTGGAGGTGATGAAGGCAGGATGGGTTTTACATAAGGAAAGGAGGTTTTACTCCAGGCAGGAGAGATGAGCACTCTGCAGTTCTCAGTGCTAATCTCTCTGAGGCCAGTTTGGTAACTGGAGTGCACACCAAGCGTGTGGGCTGCTGGGAAGGGGCTGGACACCCCAGAGCAGCCCATGAAACCTGCTTTGTGATGCACGGATCAGCCAAGGGATGTCACCACCACATAAAATTAGCAGCTTAAAGAGACCGTCTGGGCTCTGTCAAATGAACAGTCTCCACCAGAGGAGGTCACTGGCTGGTTACTCATCGGACAGGACAGGACAGCACAGGATGCTCCACACCACGACGTGTCTCCCATCAGGCTCAGTTGCCATTAACTGTGTGAGAAATTCCTCTTCCTTGTTTTAAAGTACAGCCAGAAAATGACACCATTTTCCAGCTGAGGAGGGAGAAACTGAATGACACAAAACCTGGGAATAACCTGAGTCTGGGCGAGTGCAGCCCCTCTGTGCTCCGAGCTTCTGGGACCCTGTGCTGGTGGCACCTGCTCAGTGCCACGCGGTGGGAAGAGGCTGCTGAGGAGCATGGTCTGGAGTGAAGGTCGATGTGTGGGAGCTGGGCACTTGCAGCTGCATCTTGCTGCCCTGGACCCCCACCAGCCCCTGCCTTGGCACAGGGTGTTTGTGCAAAGCAGAGAACACTCAGCTGGGAACCTTTGGGTTGCTCTTGCCCAGAAAGCAAAGCCTTGGAGCTCAATGTGACACCATATGAAGGAGCAACACCAGAGAAAATAGTAGTACTGAACACTACACCCGTGTAGTCCCTCAAGCATGAGGGAAAAAAGCTAATTACTGCAAAGAATGGGATAACAGACGCTAACAATACTTGGAATTTCACATGCGATTAAACCCCCAGCACTGATCTGTGTCAGCCCTGCTCTGAGCTGCTCTGCCTGGTGGGACCATGTGCTTCTGAGAGAACAAAGCTTGTTGCCACTGCAGGAGAACTAACATGTCAAAAGGCCAACTTGACCAACAAATTGATTAGAGAAGACAAACTCACATGGACTCTCCCGTCCTTGACAGCTGGCCCATCTTCAGCCAGCCGGAGGATGAACAAGCCCATGTTGTATTCCTTCCCTCCTCGGAGGCTGAACCCAAACCCTCGAGGGCCCCTCTCCAGCTCCACTGGGAAACAGCCAGGATTCTGTGTGGGAAGTCAGAGGAAAAGAGGATGAGGACCTGTAGGCAGATTTAAACATTTGTTTTTCTGGAAAAATGCTTCACATTTTTCTGTATTTTCATAAAAGTGCAATCCCCAATTTAACTGACTTTGTACACCCCTGGGTGTAATGGTTTCATTGAGTCTAAACACACAGAACATTTTTCCTTCTAAATTTTAGATATGCATGAAATTTCTTTAACAAACTTTGCCAAAGGGTGTGTAGTAGCCCCTTTGCAAGCATCTTCTGTTTCTTTTGTAATTATAATGAGCATTCAACTATACTAAGGAGATAATACAGTTTAAAATATTAGCAAAAAAATTCTGTGAAACACTTCAGTGCATTTCTATGTGCAACTTTTTTGCCCATGTCTGACAGGGAAATGATTTATTGTTCTGCTTTTGAACACCCTGTGGCAAGGGCACCACGGTGTCCTGAGGAGGGAGTGTTCGGGTGTCCCCACCCCCTGGCCCATGGGTACCTGGGCATGGCGGGCACCAACCCCCGAGCCAAGGCCACCATCGGGCTGTGCCAGGTGCTTGTGCTCGGGCCAGGAGAGCCGGTAACTGCTTGAAACTTCTTTTCCAGCTTCACTTTCTGTGGCTGCCCTGCACAGAGGTGAAAGGACACGGGTGTAACCTTTGCATTGACACCCCCCCTGGTCGAGCCTTTCTGGCTGTTCTCAGCCCCTCCTGCCAAAGCCCTGAGCTCTGTACCTGTCGGTGCTGGAAGGGGTGGTCTGTGCTGGTCCCATTGGCCGGTGCTGTGGAGCTGGGCTCTGCCTGGCCGAGTTTGTTCCTGATGGAGGACCACGGTGTTCTAAGAAATTCAAACAAAACCAACAGTCAGAGAGAACTTCCCAAATATAAAGCCAGATACACTGACCACCAGACCACGGTGACCATCAGCACTGTGGCTGCTGATCTGCCCCAGATCCTCAGGCTGAGCTGAGCCCACCACAGTCACAAGGTGGGGAGGATTTTCCAAGCTCTAACACCATGAGCCAGGAACCAAAGCACTGTTATTGGTTCCACGGAATTTTACTCTTACTTACGCTGCTTTTCCCTAGAAATCACCATTTTAACCAAAGCAGATGTGTGCAGAAGGGTTTTAGACTGTCTGCAAGTTGATAAAGACCAGAAGGCACCCCAAGCACTCGAGCTAGAGATGTTCCAGTCCTCCCTTGGGTGCATCACTTCACTGCATTTCTCAGTGGAGAACAAACAAATCCCAGTAAAATACACAAAGTGCTTGAGCATCGTATGGGAAGGAAAACATTATGTGTATGATTGGACTGAATTTCTCAGGTATGTGAGAGCTCCCAGGTCCTTCACAGGGCTCCTTGGTGCTGTTGCTGTGATGTGCCTTGAAGAGGTTTTTCTCCAGAGACAAAATGTCAACTTTTACTCCTGGTTTATACTCAGAGTTTTAATTTAGAAGCACAGGCAAGAAAAATGCCATCTGTTTGTACCAATTCTCCAGCCCTCTTTCAGCCTGCTCTCTTGTGTTTCCAGCTAATACATGACAAAAGCTGACAGGCTCCCGCTTTTGTGAGAAACGCTAAAGAATCTCTTCTGGCGCATGAAGTGGAATTCATTTATTGGTATGAAAAGCAGGGATCACACCCGTGTGAAAGCCTGGGAGAGGGAAGGGGAGCAGGGCAGGGCTTTGTTGCCAGTCTCAGAGGACAGTGCTGAGGGTGAAGCACTGGGAAACAGCAAACTCTGCCTGGGTTTATGCTCTGTGGTGCTGAACAGCCTCTGGCCAAGCAGGAATTCTTCTCTTTGGAGCTGCATCCTGCACCTTCCTCGTGAACCATCCCTGGAGCTCAGCTCCCCCCTGCAGCCCCGGGGCAAACGCCCGGAGCCCTGACTCACTCCCACCCTGTCTGCAGGACCCTGCTGTATGGAGGGTTATGCTGTGAGCCAGATTTATTTCTCCAGCTAAATCAAGGAGAATTTTAAAGTGGTGATATATTCCCATTTTGGTGGAACAGGTTCTCTCCTTCATTGACACAAAATTCTTTACACCTGAAACACGCCAAGTCCAGCTCCTCTAAGCAACACATTTTTTTCATACTGGTCTCTTCAGTCTAGTTTTATCACCTGACACTGACTTTTTTTTCCCCCTCTATTGATTCTCCTCAGGTTCTTGTTTTATCTCTACAGTTTGGCTCCACATCTGTAATTGAGGAAGTGGGAGAAGTTCTTACACAGAGTCCAAGTTAAAGTCATGCATAAATAAAGGACAAAAGCATTATATTCAGAAAGCTCATTTTGAAAACAAAGCTGATTAAGAGCCCCAGAGAATCAGACCTAATGCAACCAACTTGTTTCAGCTGCATTAGAAACATCGCCCTGGGCAACTGCTTTGAGGTGTGTCCCTTCAAACTGGAATGAATTAGATTTGATAAAAATGAAAATCTTAATAGAAAAATAACAATTTATAGAAGTCTCTCTGCTTCAGGCAAAAGGAAAATTAAGTCTTTGAAATTCTGTATTACAGCCTGAGATAGCATGTTAAATATTTGCAATGAGTGTGAGATTAGAGAATCATCTGTTGGCTTTATTCACACTCTGGCTTTAGGTATTTATTATTTAAAAGGTGAAGACAGCCAACTTTCTGGTAAAATAATGATAGTGAGTTTAATTAAACCCACAAGTAGCAATCCAGAAAATGCAGGGGGGTAAGCAGGGCAGGAAAACAGCGTTTCTCCTCAAATGATTGGGTTTTACATATTCATAGTGACCTGTTGGTGTAAAAACAACAGCCCATGAATGCAGCGTGCATGGGAGCTTCCACTGGAGACATGGCCTCTGAAAAATCTTCACTTTAAGTGAATTAACTTCAGAAGTTACAAACATCAGACTGTGGCAGGACCCATCCACCCCCTGGGGCCATGCACCCCCCTCACCTTCCTCGGCCACCACCGTCAGGGTGACCACGTTGCCCGCGTCCTTGATGAGCTGCACGATGCTGTCGTGGGAGAGCTCCACAATGGACTGGCCGTTCACCGCCGAGATGCGATCCCCGACCTTCAGCCTCCCGCACTGCTCGGCCGGGCTCCCGTCTATCACCCGCCCGATCTTGTGGGGAATCACTGGGACACCAAGCACAGCAACATCATTGATACTCATGGCAGATAAACACCACCCAGACCCAGAACGTCACGGTCCTCCCAGAGACCCCTCCTGCTCTAAAGGACATGAGAAAAACCTGCAAATAATGAAGAATCCTTCACCCACCCCTGACAGCACAGGCTGGTCACAGACAAGGTGTTGTGCCTAAAGGGGAACATGGGGAGGAAAGGGGTGATCCTGCTATGGCAGGGGGATTGGACTAGATGACCTTTCAAGGTCCCTTCCAATCCCCAACATTCTGTGATTCTGCGGGTCACAAAAGGCAGGAGAAAGACCCTGTGTCCAAACAGGTCTCCAGAGTGACCTCCGCATGTTTCAGAAATGCTCTTCCTGGTCCCTCATGTAAAGTCTTTCTGCATCTCTCTGCCGTGGGTTTGGTGGATACCTGCTCTCTGTAGCTGCTGCTCTCCCAAACGTGCTTTTCTCTGAGGGACTGGAGAGGTGGGGAACATTATGCACCTGTCAGGATTATCAGCTGGCTTTTCAAAACCATGACACAAATCTGAAATGCTTCCACAGTGTCATCAGCCACCCAAGATTAAAAAGCCATCAAGGATTGTTTTAATGAGCTAGCATACGCAGAAGTTACTGCGAAGAAACAGACATTGATGCCTTCTAGCATTTACCATGAGTTTAAATTTTAATTACACTTTCCTTAATAGGCTGTTTTTTTAAGTATTATATAAACCTAAGAGCCAACTGTGAAGAGTAAAGCACTGCAGGGTTGCAGACTTTGTTGATGATTACTTGTTTGAAAATATCCTGGCTTTAGAAGAACAGAGGAGCTTCATGTTAGAACTGTGGATACACCAGTGGCTCTTTTTCCCTGCGTGTCACAAACACCCTGGACCACAGGACTTATGTTTCCAGCCCTGGAATTGGGTTCAGTTGTCTTCTACTTCCAATTCTAATGTCAAATAAACAGGGATTTACAGCAGATCCTCAGACAAAGTTGTCTGTAGCTCAGTTACATTATAACACAGTATCAATATATTATAGAATAATTCTGTTCATAATATTTTTTCTTAATATCTGACTGACCAGACAAGACACCATCAACTCCCAGCCTCGTTCCCAGAGGACACCACTGCCCACCCAGCATCGCCATGGGACGGATCAGCTCGCCCAGCACTTCCAGAGCTGCTGTTAGTGTTCCTGGAGAGCCACAGCCTGAGCCAGGACTGCATCACACCCCGAATATCTATCGGATGAATTCACCACAATGTTATTTAGAAACAGTTTTCTTCTGTGCTCCTGCTGTTTTTTTATTGAGCAGTAAAATGAAGTGGAAAAACAGAAGAAAGTGTCTGAGGCCCAGTAAAAGAGAGACACTTCTGAGCCATCGTTATGTCTGCCTGGAACAGCTGAGGAGGCTTCAGAGGGTGATTTACACTGAGGTACTAAAGGAACCAAGTAAGGGTTTCAGGAGTTCATGTCAGCGAATTGAGTTTGTTGTGGGTGAATGCACTGGGCTGGCTCGTGCTTCGAGGGCTGCCACAGACAACCCAAACCCGATGGCCAGAGGAAATGAACCTCAGAAGGATGATCCTACCTCCTGCAAAAAACAGAGTGTCCCATATTGGGCAGTGTGGGTGAGCAGCAGCTGTCAGCTCCTGGTGACCCTGAGCAGACCTGCTCCTCTGCAGGGCCCATGGATCTCTCCGTGAGCTGAGCTGGGCTCCAGTGCTTCCTGAGAGCAGCTTCTCTCATTCACTTCTGCTCACACTGTTTCTTTTTATTTTGGCTTTTAACCTTGGTTATTTTGCTGTTTATCTTTACAACTACCCCTGAGGCCATGTCCATATATCAGAACTGTAATTCCAGAGCAAGCTACTTTTTCATTTTGATGATCTTTCTAGACAAACACCTCCTCTGTCTGACAGTAACAACTTCATTGCTTTCTTCCAAGCACTGCAGTTTCCACCTTCTCAATCTCCAAAATAAGAAATTGGACCTGATCAGGTAATATAAAGCCAAGGTTGAAACTACACCTCCCTTAAATTGCCTATGAATTAATGCAGTGTGAGAACCTATACCACCACCACAGCCTGACAGCTCCACGTCCTGAAGACAGACCGTGCAAGCTCACACTCCTGTGCATGGTCTGGGTGTGTGCTATACACTGTCCCCCTGCCCCACAGCTATGTCACAGTTGGGTGGAAAAGAGCACAAACATTAAGTGAGACAGACCAAGCCTTGGCTGGTTGGGCTGTGAAATAGTGTGAGAGGCCTGTGCCTGCTCAGAGCTGCAGAGGTAACACCAGCACACCAAGGACAGGACAAACCCCTGCAGATGCCTCAGCCCCGGTCACAACTTCGGCACCAGCACCGTGTAGCGACCAGGTCACCATGACATGGCACTTACCACCAGGAGGAGGCTTGTTCTTCGAGGTGAGGATGACGAAGCCAAACCCTTCATTCTCCTTCCTCTGCAGGCGGACATCATAGACCTCTGGGGGCTGCTGGTTTGCAAACTCCCCCCGATTCAGCCGGGGAGAGCCGTTCTGTGCCAAGACGGGCTGCGGCTCCTCTTCCTCCGGTTGCTTCTCCCCTTGCAGGCAACAGACAAACAACAAATAAGGAAAAACCAACACTGCTGTTCTACCAGGCAGCTACAGCACAAGTGTACACCTCAGCATCAGCACAGGAGACACTGTCTGCCTGGGAAAGTAAGGGACGAGTTTGCTATCCACACAATTTGGATCAAATAGAAATTGGATGCAGGATAAAGCCCAAAGTCCTTCCCAGGTGTGCACGGAAATCGTGCTGCACACAGGACAGGCCTGGCCCTGGGTACACAGACTTGTCAGAGGGATCTGATGCCTTCTTATAGCAAGAAACCATCGTGGCTTTTCTGCACAGAACAAGACCTGCAGCAGAGATCCATCCACAAACTACAACTATTGCTATCTTAAGTGAGGAACGGCTGTTTACAGGCACGTACCACCAAAGAAGATCTTCCTGCGGACCGTGAGCAGCACCTGACCGTTCCGGGCAGCACTGGTCATCAGGTCCAGGACCTGTTTGTGTGACTTCCCCTTGACAGGGACCCCGTCGATGCACATCAGCTCGTCAGCAGCTCGCAGCCGCCCGTCCTTCTCTGCTGCTCCCAGGGGGATTATGGCTCCAATGTAAATCTGCCAGCAGAGCAGAGGCAGGGGCTGAGCAGCAGAATGTGAACTCATCACAGCCCCCAACGGCTGGAACCCAGGTGAGTCCAGACAGATGAGGGGTTTTGGGAAGATATTTTTAAAGTTTATTTGTCTGTCCAATTCTAGCAAAAACTCAGCCAGCGAGTGTACTTCGCACACACCGACTCAGTGGATACAATCTGGGGGCTCAAAGCATTCAGTAAATACCTAAGGACTAAAAATCCCCCAAAACTCTATTTCTATGAGTTCTGCAAGTATCACTATCCCTTGGAGCATATCTGTGAGCCTGTTAAAAAGCCCAACTTTTGGTATAAGCATACACTGTGTACTTACTACATATATATCATTTCCCAGACTTTATTGAAACCAAAGCCTCTGTCATTTGTTCTGCTTTTTTTTTTTTTTTTTACCAAGACTAGGCCACAGTGATTGGGAAAAAAGTAAAAGCTTTCAGAAGAACTCAAATTTATCTCTGAAAAGCTGCTTGGACAGTTCCACACTTGAAGGTTTTTCAGTGCACGGCTTTTGGTGATTAGATTCAAATCCAAACAGCTGTACTCCCTTTATCAATTTTATTTACTCCAATTTCATAAAGTGCTACTAAATATAACACAGATAAGGACACTGTGCAGTATTTCATATGCTAGAATAACATTCAGGTTAAATGAAAGTTTAATAATGATGGCCAGTATTTGCTGGAGGTTAAGCAGCAGTGGGCAGATCATCTGCACAGAGCATGCATGACTTTAGCCTGACACTTACCAACAGCTCTGGCTGTTATGGAAACAAAACACCACAAATGCTATAAAGTGCAACAGAAGTAAAATTGTTTGGTTTTGCTCTTTGTTCTCTTTAAATGCATGTTAGGGAAAAAAAAAGTCTAGCACTGGATCACAGCTGTTAGCGGAAAAAACCATATTCCTTAACTGTAATCAGAAAACAAACTACAAATATCTATTCCAAAAGCTTTTTCTCTTGACTGGGCAGCTGAAGGGGTGGCCCCTGACACACAGTACAAGTTTTGGCACTTCTTCCCAGAGGAAAAGTTCTCACTTACGGGCTGGTCTGGTCCATCCCCTCCAAGCACCCGGAATCCGAAGCCTGACTCTTGTTTTCGCAGGAAAACATCCAAATCTCTGGTGTTCGGAGCTAAGACAAAGCAACATTTCAACACGTGTAAGAAACTTTACCACACATATGACAAAGGAAAAATTCCTTCCTAATTTAGTATTTCCAAGCTGAAGCTGATATACTCACGTTTGTCCTCGTACATGCTCTTAGACTTCAGATAGACCTCCGAAGGGTCTAGCTTAGGAGAGCCTGGTCGCACAGCCGTGGGTGGAAACGGCATCGGCTGCGGGATGGGGTCACCAACAGCTTCTAAACTCCCTGAGCTGTCTTGCTTGTCCTTCTGCAACAGACCCCAGCCCACAAAACCCCTATGAAATCACAAGCATAACTGGGCTTGTGCACACAATATCGGGCTGTTTGCTGCAGGTATCCCTGTGGTGTTATGAAGCAGGAGCACACTTGGGCCGTGTGTGGCATCAGTAATTCAGTATTTGCAGGGTTTTTATGATCTGGGAGTTGCAACGCTCCTATCAGTATTTCATGAAAAAGGACAGCAAGCATCCTTGTGGTCTCCCACCCTCATTTCCGATCAATTATGCAGTGAAGTGACTCTAAATACTTATTCTGAGCTGAAGCCCAGCCTGGAAACTGGAACATGGCAGCCTGCATGTGTCTGTGCACGTTAAACAAAGCCCAAGCAGAACAGACTTAGATATGCCCTTTTACCAAGGGCAGAGGAAAACTCCCCCAAGCGATTTAGCACTTTGACACTTCTTGTATGTTTACAAACACAAGAACTTGCCCTTTTTAAGGGAATTACTTTGCCATGCTGCTTAATGCCACTGAACATTGAGCGGTCTGTGGGAAGCTGCTGTGGCACGTGGCTGGGACGTGAGGCCCTGAGCCCAAGGTATTTTTAGCCCAGAGTGCTCTGACAGGAGCCACCCTGACAGGGCTCATGTCCTCCAACTGCAGAGATTTATGCAGATTTATTTGGTGGGGGCAGCTCTACGCTTGCAAGGAACAGAAGCTACAAATCTGACTGAGCCTGTTTCAAGCACACTGAACCTGTGTGCTCACATCATCCCACTGCTGGGATACGGATTCAGTGCTCACACAGCAAGAACAAAATCCAGAGGAGATGGATTACCAAAGCAGGTCAAAGTGTGCACACCAATAGTAACTTCAAGTACAGTGCAGAAAAAAGGAAATAATGACAGAACTTAAGTGGTGATGTCATATTTAAAATCATGAGAAATCAACAATACTGCACCTATTGTCATACAAGTTCTTTGCTGCATTCTTGATTCTTCAGTAGTAAGGAGAGAGACATCCACCACCTCCATTAAACAACTCAAAAAACCTCAAAGGAATCTTTTGTGTAAGCAGACTGTATTTACCAGTCTGTTCTGCAACCAAAATCCCCTGAATATTCTCCATCAGAAACCCATTTAAATACACCACTAATACTCACCCCTTTGGCAGTTTTAGTAGGTGAGGGTGGACCTGAAGGAAATACAACACAGAAAGTGATTTCAGTGCTAGGTGACCAAATGTTTAAACAGCATTAAGGCAATAAAATCAGCTCCTCTGGGGTTCAAAACAGTAACTGCTTATTCACTTTCTTTTAAATGGCAAAGTGAATGTTCAGTTGACCAAAACCATCACTTCAGAGAAGTCTCAAATTAGAATTGTTAGCTGTACAATGAAAAACAGCTATTTCTCTTTTTGCTAGGCACTGGTCAACCAAATCACACATCAGCTCATTGGATACAGAGACTTGGTGAATTTGTCTAGAGGAATTTCACTTGATACCAAAGATATCCAATTACTTCCTTAGTTGATTAAGGAAAAGTGGCATTTATACAGAAAAAGATCTGGAGATTTTTGCAAGTGTTGATGGTTGTTTGCAGTGACACTCTCAGGGCCACAATAAAAGCTTAAAGGGACACGAAGCAGCCACGTGTTGCTTCATATTTTATTCATCTCCTGGCAAGCACACTATCTACTGGTCAGCTTTTGGGAGAAGACACATTCTGGTCTGATAGTCAATGAGGAGGTAAAAATATACACAATACTCCGTCCATCATACGCTTTATGTTATGCTGGAGACTGCATTTTTGCTTTAGCCCTCCCCAGACACTTGGGAGAGGCAGAGCATAAACAGATCTTCATAACATTTAAAAAAAACCCCAAACCCTAGCAACATGCTCTCACCCCAAATACTCAGGGGTATAAATTAAACTTAGAACATAACTCAGAGACATAATAAGCTGCTACTTAACTGTCAAGACTGGATGCAAGGTAGATATCACACGAAAAGGGACTTTTAAAAAGCATACAGCCATATATGACAACTGTAAATTTACATATGTACCTCCTCTTAAGATAAGCAGTGGCACCTCTGCTCCTACTGGAAACTGCTTCAGCACCTCCACCACCTGCAGATGTGTCAAGGTCTGTACGTTCTGGTGGCAAATCTCCTTGATCACATCCCCCTTCTGAAGGCCCTGGCACCACTGGCTGTCCAAGATCATTTTCACCTTCTGTCCCGTAGGACTGTCTGCAATGGCAAACCCAAAGCCTTTGGGACCTTTGACTAGAGGAATGGTGACCAGCTCTGGCTGAGAGCCTCCTGAAGATGCAAGAGAGATCCTCTGCTCAGTTGTATCCATGGAAGGGCCGTTCAGACGACCATTGACCAACATAGGGCCCATTTTTCCATTCTGGTCCAAAACAACCGTTCCTGCTATTAAATCTTGGCTGGACACACAAACATCTCCTTTGGTCACAGGTGGTCCATTGATAATTGGTGTGGCTGTCACTATATCTACCACGGGGTCTTCACTGTCGTCAGGAAGAGGATAACCACGACACAAAGTCATGTTCACATACTGATTGACAGGAACTAGCTGAAACATCTGGACAACATCTGCATGGGTATGGCCAAGGACACAACTCCCATTTATGTCTACAATGACATCACCTGTTACAAAAGAAATTCAACAGTGTCAAAAAACCACAGAAGGAACCAGTCCCACCTGTGCAGTGCTGTCCTGAGCCCGAGAACAGGCCTAACTGGAGGAAACTGCTGTGCAGCCTTCAGAACTAACACCAATGATGGCTGGGCTGTTAGTGCTTGGCTATCTGTTGCCAAAAAGTACCAAGGATTTCATCTTTGCATTTATTCTATTTCATCTCAGAACACAGTGCGCTAAATAGATAAAGTTTAATCTGCAGCAGATTTAAAAAATGATGCTGTAAAGCCAGGGGAGATGAAGCAGTGCACACTCCACTGCAAGCAGATGCCTTCTACTTTAATTCATATTGCACAGCATCCTAAACTCAACCCGGAATAAATCGGATTTTGGGGGGAGGGGTCCTGTGTTTATTTTAGGAGTGGCTGAAGCTAAGCCAGGATTGCACCCACCCACGCTCCCCACGCTGACGCTGCTGCCACACACGGATAAACACCTATTTCCAAAATGAAGCAGAAGTAGGGTTCAGATCCTGAAATCTTGCTTCAGAATTTGCACCACTCTCACCATGAACCTTTCCATGTGCAATACGATATTCCCAGCAAGGAAATCCTCTGGTCACTTCAATGCCCGAGCACCAGGAAACCAGTTACTCTCTTATTAGGAGGTCTAGATCCACATCTTTCCCTTCAAACACCCGTGCACCACAGCACAACTCTGCAGGGTCACCTTCATTTTTACAGAAGGGGAAAATGAACCACATACAAACAATTCCAAACAACAGGTCAGCAACAAAACAGGAAATTTTTTGCTATTTCAATATTTGGTGTTAGGTTTTTTGGCAGCAACAAGGCACAACACACTGCTCTGCACAGATCTTTCACAAATATGACAACTATTTCGTTTAGTGAGGTGTTCAAATTCAGAGTCAGGGCATGGAGTCACCCAGCTTCCCGTGCCTGGGAGCTGTGTTCTCCAACAGCACCACATGGAAGTTCAGGGAAATGATACTTGACCTGGTGCAATTCTCCCATCTTGTGCAGCGGGTCCGTCTTTCAACACATTCTTCACCTGGAGAAACTCATCAGGTCTGTCCCCTCCAATGATTGTGAAGCCAAATCCCATCGTACTTTTTTTCAGCGACGTCCGTATCAGTGCTCCTGTGAGCTGGGATGGATCTCGAGTGAAGACAGACTTCTCTGGGCCTTTTGAAGAAAGAATGGAATGAAGAGACATGAAGGCAGGAGCCCAGGGTTAGTTTTGGCACGTTGCTTGTTTGTTTGGTTTTTAAGGTGTCATAAATGTTAATGACTTGTTTGGTTAACATTAGTTAACCTCTGCAGCACTGCTATGGAGTAAAGCAAACAAGGCACTGGGACACTCATTTCACAGCTGAGTTAAGCAAATAGAAAAGTTGAGAGTTCTTTCAAGACCATGGTCTAGATTACAACAGAGTTGGGATTAAAGCTGCCACCTGTAGTTCCCAGTTTTACACTCTAGCACTTGAACACCAAGCTTAAAGTAGATCAAAAGCACGACAATTCAAGGTGTGGTTTTACCTGCATCTTCCAGCTGGCTCTTCTAACCCTCCACGTAGTCAAAAGCTGCTTGTGACAGCCAGCTTCAGAATGATCAAAATGATTTCAAAGCCGTCTTAGGGACTTGGTTCAATTTTAACATTAAAAATGTCACTCAAAAAACCCTACAGATTTGGGAGGCAACACCACACTGACCAGCAAGACGACAAGGCTAATGCCTCAATGAATTCCAAAACTGGCTACTCTTGACACACACTTGCAGACAAGGATATCAGTGACAAAGAACACAATGTGCAGCAATACCTGATTTTGAAGGCCTTGCATCAGACTGTCCCAGCTGTTTTTTCCTTTTGGCTTCCAATACTGGGTTTTCAAACTGAGTTTTCTGGTTAATATGGCTGTAGACATACAAAAGGTAGATCAGGATTCCAGCAGAACATGTTCCGCCTCTTTCACAGAAAAGACAACCACAAAAGATACAGCTACAGATACTATTTTTTATTATCTCAAATTAATGCTCTGGAGGAATGAACGATAAACTATCATCATCAACACTGAAGTGATTTCTGTCCTTTCAACAGCTTGGCTTACTTTAAGAGCCAATCCAATGGTACAATGTAATCAGGAGGTACAGCATATCTTCCTTCCACTCTGAAAATTGTCAAAAGGTTGTAATAGTTTAGAACTCAGAAAACTTGTTATTTCTCTGGACCCAATGCACTGCTTCCATCTACCTACCATATTTACAAACTCAGACATCACCTTTTTACCTAGTAGATGCTGCATTAGCACAGCAGAGTGGGAAAAAAACATCAAGTTTGAGCAGAATTTAAATACCTGTGTTGGCTTTGCAGTCAAAAAATGTTAGCTTGTTCTCTGCAGCCAACACTTTCAACTCTTACTAACTTTCTTCTCCATTGTTGAAGAGAGATTTCATTTACTCTGACCTGAAGGAGATTCAGAAGAGCTTTTGCAGCAGTTTAGTAATTATTTACTTGGCTCCTTGGGGACAGCAATGAGATATAAGTTATTTTTGCTCTTTTACAGTTACCAGGTGCCACTCTTAAATCAAGTGACCTCATTTTTGTTAAAGTTAAGAAAAATGACATCAGCTCTTTCCCATTAATAAATTACTTTGGTTAATGCTTGTTTTCCCTCCCCAAAGGAACTACACTGCAGTAAGGTCATGACATGGATCTTCCCACATGCCAGCACTTCAGAAGGTGCACGATGTGGTCACTGCCCCTGAACTGCCTCTGCTGGGTAGGTTTAATGCTTCCTTTGCACTACAACCTCTACATACTGCACAGCACATGCTTTACTATCTCCTGCTCAATTTATAACTATGCCAACTTAATAATTAGTACTTACTCAACATAATATGTTCCATACTGAGGGTCTTCTATTTTTTCCCAGCCATAAGGAAGTTCTGCAATCAAAAAGAACAGACTTCTCCATTACAGTGAAAAACTATCTGCAAATATCAGAGTTCTTATGAATGGATGAGAGGACAGATTACTGATTCAGGAAAATACAGGTCCCTCTTTCTTTCCCTCATTTGTTTGAGGCTGGTCCTTCTGATGAAAGTGTATTAGCCTGTTCCAGGAACCTGAAGTATTAATGTGATAGTTGCCAACTTTTTAAGCTATACAACATGAATATGTTCACGCTTCTTCTGTCTCCAAACACACCATGAAAGAGAGCCATGAATTCCTCGCTGTATCGCATCCCAAGCCTGTAAACCCATGATCTCCATTCCTCTGGTACTCGCTGTTTAAGATCACCCAGAGAGGTAACGCCACCTTTATTTCTTCTCTCAATAACACCAGGACATTTCACCTCCACTCAGAACAGCCATTTGTGATGAGGAAGAGGTGAGTCCCCACCGTGGGTGGCTGTTTTGTCTAACATTTACAACACAGTGAGATGCCCTGAAGCCAGCCAGCACGTGGTCAGGTCTGGCTGCATCAACTCAGCAAATTTTGATGGCAAATTCAGGATCTGGGCAGACGGTGCCCAGCAGCAGATCATTACTGACTGAAGGTGCTAAGCAGTTAACACAGAGGTCCAATTATTCCAGCTTTACTGTTCTAGAGGAGCCAGGCAGGTAGGCAGATATTTGAAGGACCAAATTGCTGTCTGATCTTGTTGGAGGCTGCCCTAAGTTTGACGGTAACAGGAATTTTTCGAGCACAGGACAGCGTGTTACCAATTATTAATACCAGCACCACTCTACAGGGTTAGACAAAAGACCCAGTGGGTCTATTCATTTAAATGTTGTTCATCTGGGTATCCTGCACTTCCCAGTTTAAAGTGCTCTTTCTGTCCTGTGGTGAGCTGCACGTATGTTTAACAAGCAGCAGTGTGTGTCCATTGCTCCATTACAGGTACGTGGTGGCTGGGATCTGCAATCTAGGAAGAGATGGGCCATTCAGAGTCTGCCTCAGCTGACTCAGCCTCATGTCAGGCATTTGCCACAGACAGAGCTATTTGGTGCTCTGTTCTAGCTGACTAAATTGCATGGCTAGGTAGGAAATGGTTGCAGGAACTGTCTGTAGGCCAATCATGAACCTGATCTGTAAGTCTTGAAGCAACAGTGAAGAGCTGAAGGGAGTCAGATTGTTCCCCCTACTTACCATTCAAGTATTGTATCATGCCACATGCAATAGGTATCACTAGCAGTAGGTATTATGCTGTATCTTCTTCATTACTCCTATATTCTAACAGTTATGGACCTTTTCCTCCTGCCACATTCCACATGCACAACTTCCAGTGAGATCATCACTAATGTATGCAGTTTTATTCCTAGAAATCACAGTTACTGGAACAAAATCTCTCATTCTCATCTCAGGAATGTAGATAAACCCATGATTCAGTCAGATTCTACTACTCCATCGAAAATACACTCTGGACTTTCCCAGTCTTACATAAACTCCTATAACCCCCAAATGAGGCACACTTGGCACCACACAACCTGCTCCACAGTCACATGTATCAGGAAGAAGCTTCTACCACAGCAGTAAGGGACCATACCCAGCTATGACAAACTCAGACATGCATCAGTCACAGGTGACAAATGAATTCTGACCATCTCACCTCCATCTTCACAATCTTCAGGAGCTTTGGCTTTCTTACAGAGCCGCGGATCAAGCCACGTGGTTGTCTTGGTGTTATGACTGTGGAGCAGAACACATCCCATTAGAGAAGAGAGCTCACTCAGATGAAGCAACTTTGCTTTGTTTTAACTTTAAATATTTACCACCGTGAGCAAACTGGAGCCTTTAGACAATGTAACCTTTATTTGTGCCTCAGTTACATCATAAAGTGCTAAAAAAATGGAACAATGATGCTCAGAGGTACGAGAGCACTGGAGACTCTCCAGGACAGATGTGAAATGTTGGAGGTACACACAACTGCCCTGCCCCATGAGCTCATGTGGGAATATCAGCTGTTTCTACCTGAAAGGAAAAAAAATTGAGTTTAGCCTCTTCTTATGCTTAACTCTCAGTAAGGTTTTTGTTTCCTTTAGAAATTAGCAAGTGAGGCTGTTTCACATGTGCACATATGAGCTGCTTTCCTATCCCAGGCTTTAATCAGTGCTATCTGTATTTTTAAGCATTCTCAGCCAAGGAACACAAGCACTGAAGAAAGAATAAATGAGCTCTTGGATTTCAGAGGAATTTGACACAGAGAAGGTTTATGTGCTGTTATTCTTCACCTGGCGGTACCCACCCAGCTTTGTATTTTTTGAGGTACAAAGCTTGTATTACAAACTGATTTTGCATATGGAACCACAAGGCTTTCCTGCTTGATGGTCATCGCACAAGGGTGCAGCAGAGATGACTATCAGCAAGGAACACAACAGCACAGAGAAATAGAAGCACTAAGAGCAGAAGGAGAGAGGTGTATGAGCAGCAGGCAGCTTCTGAGACCACAACTCACCAGCACCTCTCCGAGGAGCTCAGCAACCCCCCCGTGGTACTCACTCGATGAAGTAGATCATGCCAGTGTCAGTGTAGGCCATCTCCCAGTTCTTGGGCAGCGGTTCCAGGGTTTCATCCCTCGACATGTAATTTCTGAAGTCCATGGAGCTGCTTGTCTGGTTGTAGCTGGGAACAGGTTTCATCCAGTCAGGAGAATCTGAATGTTTTTCTTTGTTTTCTGCAGTTGTTCAGGGAAAGTGTTACTATTTGTCATATGTTTATCTTGTTTCTCACAAAGAACCACCCTCTTAATCTGGCGACGAGTGGATGTCAAACACGTCCCTCTGTGTGATGTGCATTTTTCCACTTTTTTTTTCAGCTATGAACTTTGAAAAGCTGACATGAAAACACTGAACTCTGCTCTTCCCCTGCCAAACAGAATTAACCTTGTATTATGTGTCTGAGCCTACGCTAAAAAATCAACTCTGGCAGAAATCCAAGCTGACTACACTTTGTTGCCGTTCCTATGTAGAGAACAGGGTTTGTAACGCCATCAAAAAACCCCCAAATCCTACTAATATTCCTCAAAGCAGCAGAATAAAACATAGGGAAGACCCAAACTGTCAACAAAACAAACACCACCCTCCTGCAAGCCACAACGAGAAAAAGCTCCTAAAAATCCCTGCAGAAAACTTTAAACACAAGCCTCCACCCCCCCAGTCCCAAGGTAGTGCTTGGTGTCCTCCATCACCCATGATGTCCATGACCTTCACCTCACCACCAGCCCAGCCATGGGCCCCTCTGAGCTGTGGTGTTGCCAGCCCTGGAGCTGGCAGGATGAGGTCAGGTCTGGTCAATATAAGCCTGTCTTTAACACTCACACAGAGGATCATCTGCAAATGCAATGTGACAGTTTCTCCCTGCCATCAGTTCTTCCCCCTCGAGATGAGTAACCATGACAGCCAAAGAGAGAGGGCATCCTGCCAACCTCTGGAACGTCCGACTGGACACTGGACCAGTCTCAGCACACTCGGCTTTATTTCTCTCCACAAACTCCTCCTCAGGCAGTTTCAGGTTGTGTGATAGTTCCCTTAACCAAAATAATCTGAAAATTTTACAGTAGGAGCTGGTGGTGTCCCTTAAACCCATCGCTTCACTAAAATCTCCTGCATGCAATTTCAGTAATCTCCTCAAAATTAAACAATAACATTTACAGGGTATGAATTATACTCTGCGAAGGATTCTGTTATTTGAAGAATGAATAAGTTTTTCCTTCCTCCTCATGTAACTGGCCGATACCCAGCACTGCATGTTCTCTACTGAGCAGTGCATTTTATGATGCAATCGCACATCTGGCTGGGAAAACAGCTGTTTCTTTTTAAAAGATAATTTCAAAATCAAGTAAAAACACCAGTCTGAATAGAAAACTGCCTTCAAACTTTACCAAAACTAAGGAAGCAGTTCGGGCAAGCATGAACCTTTTGTGTACTGTTCTTATCCATTCATACAACACCTCAGGGAGTTTCTCCCCTTGTCAACCGACCTATCCCTCCGCTGCCATTAACGGCCTCCTTCTCCTCCTCCTCCTCCTCTTCAGGGAGAGAACTCTCCATCCTTTGCATTTTGCTGACTGACGTGGTTCTTTTCCTCTGGGATTCGGTATCAAAATCATTGTCAAAAAGAACTTGATCCACTGGATCAGGCTGGAAGGGACTGGGCTCTGCTGGAGGCTTCGGAGTACCGTAAAAATTACCTGGCAGTGAGAGAGAAATGAAGGTCACGACAGCACTGACCCTGCTTAGGCAGGGAACGTTTTACTGCCCATGTAACGTGGTTCTGGGGAAAGACCTGAACTGTAACTTAACTTCTTAAACAAGACACCAAACCCATTTATTCCTATATCGTCTTTTTGCCAATGACTCTTTCAGAAAACAACAGCTTTAATTCAAAATTTCTACCCCACCACATGTTTTCAAAGAAAAAGCCAGAATTGTTGCTTTGGAATTCACTGATGCTCCATAAACAGACTTGGGGAACAGGCTGGGAGAAGGGAACAGTGAAAGTCAATTGCTCTTACTCTATATACTGATTAACAGAATAAAACATGGCAACAGAAACATACTAAAGTCAAAAAGCAAATCAATTTTGTGCAGAAACATGAAGTATCTATTTACATAAAAACACTTACAAGTAATTTGATCTTAAAACTACGGTCCTACAATTTTCTACTGGCAATACACTTAAAGCTGTTAATACAGCTTCATCTAAAAATGACTTGTACTTGAGAAAAATGAACAGATTTTTATTTCAGTCTTTTAATCTAAAACATGAAGCCCAGGAATCATCTGTTGTTTTCTGGAAAAGAATTTCAGCAATTGACCTCTCTCCTGACTGCTCATATGATTTTTATTAGGGAATTGGGCACACAGCAAGAGAGCTTCCCAGAATTCCTGCTGGGGTAACTTTTGGTGACTGGATATAGTTTTTGACCATGTAAAACAAATAAATAAGAAATCCTTCCGAAAAATATCAATGAGGGCGAGGCTTAAAGTACTGACAGCTAGATAAAGGGGAGCTAAGGAAAAAAAATGCTAGTTTAGTCTGAATTTGCTTAGGAGATTTCTACAGACAGGACAATGTTAACAGGCAGCATCAGACTTGTCAAACAAGGAGATACAGAGCCGCTCACAGAGTTTCCTAATTTCTTTATCTTTTTTTTTGAGTGCAAGACACCCCAGGGCTGAGCCCCTCAGATGCTCTCGCCTCCCTCGCACTTTAAACAAAGGTGGGTTTTGGTCCGTCCCCCAGCCCAGAGTACAGGGATGTGAGGAGCCTCCAAACGCTTTAAATCACAACAAAACAAAGCAATAGCCCATCACACGGTGGCAGCTCCATGACTCCTCTGTATAACCAGATGGCTGGTTATATAGGTCTTTCCCCATCACATTGAACAAAATCAACTTTGCTACAGATTTGGACAATCTAGTCTAGTGTTCTTCAATTTTTCATTCAAAATGTTTTTTTTCCCCTGCTGTATCACAATTTCCCTCGCCTTCTGTCCTTTTGATGTGTGCTTCTGAGAAGAACATGGCTCTGTTCTCAAAGGTTTGAACAAAATTGACTGGATTCTGTTAAAACAAAATTGTACCAAGCAGACAAACATTTTCAGGGTGCTTCCTCAAAAATGCAATAGTGAAAATCATCAGATGGCATTAAGACAATTCTGTGATCCTGTGAAGACTGGTTGAGAGGACAACCTGTGATTTAGTAGAGAGCTTTAAAACAAGACCAGTCCTCCTCTTCACAAAACCAGGCTTACCATTGCCATTCTACTAGTGTAATGACCATCAGTGGGCAGGAAAAGTGGCACCTCCTGGGTACAAGGAGCTGCACTTAGACCAAGATACTGATGTGAGTAGCAGGCCCTTATTCCCACGCCATCAAATGTCATCAACGTACCATCATATGTTCCACTTTCTAGCAAGGCTCCACTTTCTTCCAGTGCCTTAAATTGCTCAACAGGAATGAAATTATAGTCTACCCCAGGGACCTCCCCATCTCTGGGAGCCCTCGTAGTGCCTGAAAAGACAGAGAACACACTCTTGTAAGGGACATAAGTGCTGCCTGTTGACCAAATGCTGCTGCTGGACACTTCAGTACAAACAACATATTTTTGAATCTTCACACAATGTTGCCAACACTCCAGTACGACAAGAGTTACAACACTGGTGAAGAAGTGAACAATAAGGTATAAAAACTAGGCCGATAAATTACATAGGAATGACAGTTCTGGTATGGAAGAAGGAGAAAAAAAGCTGAGTGAGGTGGTAATTAGAGAGAATTCTTTGTTCTGCTCAGTGAACTGGAAAATTCTGTAGAAGCTGGCGAGGCCTGGGCCAGGTGATGGCAGCCTGGGGTCCTGGGGAGCTGCTGAACAGCTGTTGGTTGTAGCACAGCTGGAAGGTGCTGCATCGCTCCACTGCTCCCACCAACTTGCAGTGGGGTCGGTGTGACCAAGCACATCAGATTTTGGGGCCACCAAATCCATAACTGGGCACAGAAACCACATTTTAACCTTAGGATTTGGAGTGTACTTCAGCTGTACTCCAAACCCTGGCTGCAGGTGAGCTCCTGCAAAGTAACCAGTAAATTGCTGTATTAACAACAGTTCTCAGTGTTAAACCCAGGCCTGCCAGAGTTCTAATGGTGTAATTAAAGCTCTTCTAGAAAGGACTCCCCTAATCCATTATTGCCTATAATGTAATAGCATTTTAAAGGCATATGTCATTTTCTTCAGGCAGCATGGAAAAGAGCTGCTAGTAAATAAACTGCATTTCACTATTATTATATCTTAAGAAAGTCACAGACTCTTCTTGGGCATACTCAGTATGGAAATGATGCTAAATTGAGAAGAGAATTCCTGTAGATGCAAAAATGTTAGTTGACAAATTTTTAAGTTTTTAATGCAAAGAATATTTAAACACAGTTGGTGATGAACCTTTTTAATCAGTGAGCCTTTGAGACAAGGTAAATGAAACAGCACAGCAAGGTGAGACAGGATGACAGGACACTTGGCAGCTGTCACAATGTCCTGTACCTTGGATGGTGTTTGCTCTGACCACCCGCTCACAGGAGCAGGAACCAACCCTTGGGCTCCTGGCTGAAGGCAGGTCAGCACCTGTGCTGGTTGAACTGAGAGGTGCCAGCAGATGCTGAGAGCAGAAGGGCTGGCATAACTGATGAGGCAGGTCCAGCCAGATTCTCTCACTAATTAATTCTTGCTGTGACATTAAAGCTTGTCCATGTGCTGTCCCATCCTCCTCTTCTGGGGCCATGGATTTGCTCTCTCTCTTGTCACCACCACCTCTTCTCCTCAGGATGAGCGAACAAACAGCTCTCCCACCCCACTGCAAACCTTCCTGCATGCAGCCCCTCCTGCATCTCTCCAGCTGCACTGCTCTGCCCAACACATGAGGCCCTCTTGAGGTCTCAGATTCCTCTTTGGGCAAAGAGCAATACATGACAGAAACGAGGACACATTTGCACTGCATGATCATGCTGAGGAAGATTCATTTCCCACGGTGGCTGTTGTTACTCTGAGAACAATAACAACTAACAAACTTACAAAGAGTAAAACACAGATATTACTGAAACACTCTGATCTCTGAATGCTGAAGTTTTTTGCTGATTTGTGAGTCCATATTGGCTGCACCTTTTCACTGTGACTTCAAAGCCATTTACAGAAGTTCCTGCTGAAAAGTAGAACTAAAGCCCAGCTTAAGAGAGAAGGCATTTCAAGCTCTCAAATTATGTGATAGTTAGCAGGAACAGATCAAATGAGGCTGATCTTTACATACTTACAAGGGATGGTTCTCAAGTAGAGATTGTCTCTGATCACTTGCTGGAGTTTATGGTCTATCGAGCCCTTCTGGAACTGGAGGCTCAAGTAGTGGCGCAGGTCTTTGTTGATGACTTTTCCTTAAAAAACAACAAACAAGAATAACTTGTAAATATTCAGCAGGATCTCACAGCAAGAATGGCATCTCATTGCTATAAATGTTTCACAAAAAGAAAGCAGTGGAAAGAGTTGGGCTGTTTTCAATGCAATGACCTGAATGGAGAAGCCCTTCTGTGCTACACAAGCCCGACTGTGCTGCTCTAAATTGGGACAGTGAATTTAAGCACAGCTGAGCAACAGCCATCCAACCTCAGTATCTCCCAAGCAAGACAATGACAATATTCTGGAATTGCTTGGAAATCAATAAGAAGTATTAAAATTCTAAATCTATCACCAAAATTAAAAGTCTCTACAGACAGAAAACTGCTTCAAAATACAGTGACAATACTTTCTATTCAATTTACACCCACTGGCTAGGCACTTGAATTCAATATTTTGTCTCATGGGAATATGCATTCTTGTTTCTATAATAAGAAAATATTTCTTTTTTAAAAACACTGTACGATAGAAGAGAGGTTTTTTTACAATTATCCCCTTGCAATACTTCTGTCAGGTATCATTAGCAAATCTGTCATATCACTAGATAACCACAGCCCCTTCAGAGCACAAATAACCAAGCTCGTGTATTGCTGCTTCATCCTTCTGACAGAAGGGTACAAACCAATCTTTTGTACCCTGTCATCTTCCCAGAGAGCACATTAAATAGGGTTCAGTGACCTTGATAAATTTAAGTTACATACTACAGCAGAACAGTCAGGGCTTTAGGGAAAAGCCTCGATCTTTGTCTTCAAAACCCCATCTAGGAGATGGCCAGTAGCAGGCATATGCTGGTGCCTCACAACAGCAGGAACAAAAGCTGGAACAAACTGCTCCTTTTAATGACGTCAGCAACAGGTTATGAAATGTAAGAACCTGCCACAGGAGAGATTCTGCCAGGAGCCTCCAAAGCTGCTGAAGAGACCCTCTCGAAAGGCTTGAGAATAAAACGGGTACAGACCCACATCAGTCTTAATACATCTCACCCACACCTTACACTGACATTGCTGTACTTAAATAAAATGTCAAATTTGGAAAAAACTCAACAAGCCAGAACCAACAAAACCCAAAGGATTTTCCCAACCATGTGTCACTGCTGCAAAGCTGTTTGCATGTTTTGGTAAATTTATCCTTTCCCTTTCCTTTTCGCCAAGTTGAGGGCAGACACACACCTTATCTCTCAGACATCACCTCAGCTACCACCACTCGCTAACAGCAAACCAAAATTCTATTTCCACCCTTTTCCCTCCAAGCAAAACAGAAACATGCTGTATTTAAAAGCAAAATCAAGATTACCTATCAGCCCTCTCTCCATAGAGGTCTGTGCTGTCCACAAATTAACCACAACCCAAACAAGATCACCCTAAAGTCCCCAAGCAAAGAGAGAAAAATCCCACCACATGGGACATGTGCCCCACGAACAAGGGCAGCAAACCCAGTGCCTAATGCCAGCCCTGAGCTCCAAACAAAGCCCATTTCTCATCCTCCTTTAACATCATCATTTATTTTAAAATTAGGTCCAGAAACACAAGAAGCATTCTACAGCACTGAGACAGCACCACAGCAGAGTCCTCATGGCTCTCTGGGAGTTCCACAGGGGACCCAGTAACTCCCACTCATGTGCTGGGTGTGAGCAGCATCCCCCTCCCCAGCACAGACTCACAGCAGCCCCCCCGGGCCCGACGCTCTCCGTTGTTATGACAGCAACTCCTCAGCTCAATTCCCTCTTTTGCCATCATGAGCTGCTCTTTAGAAAACTTTGGATTTGCTTCTTGCAGCATAATGAGCAAAACATGTCATGGAAAATGAAAACAAATGCTGTAATCTGCAGCAAGAAAAATATTTTCCATTTGTTACTAGAAATCGCTTTATTGTTTGTAGACAAGATGGTTTCTCAACATTAAAAAATGCTTTACCTCTGAAATGGTCCATCCCTCTCTGCAGGGCAGAGCTCCGAGCTCCAACTACACAAGTAGATTTCACTCAGTCAGATCAACACACACACTTCACTCGGGCAGATGAATCTGGTTGTTGGCTACGTTCAGAGTGTTGCTCTTCGAAAAAACTTGGCAAGAGGTGAAAATCCGTAACACATATAGAATTAGAGACTTTATTTATTCACTGATCTTACCCTCCTCATGTTTTAAAATTTAAAAGCTCATAAACCCTTTCCGTTAAATATCAACTCAGTAAAAAAAAAAAAAGTAGAAGCAAAGCTGCTACTAAGGATATGCCAACATTGAGGGGTTAATCTTAACATTAAAACCTTAAAGATGGACTGTACTCTGAGACCAAGGGGAGTAAACTGGAGACTGAAAGGATTGCCTGGGGAAAACAGAAGAAAGTCAAACAAAATAGTAGGCAGAGAGAAAATGACAGAAAGTCACATAGAGAATGGTTGCATTAGAAAGCAGAAAAACAAAGTAATAGTGAGGATGCTTCAGGCAATCTCCAGAGCTTGTTCTTATGCAAAAGCCAGATATTTCCCCTTCAGGACCTGAACATGCTCCTTTACATTGTTTCACAAGGCTTTTAGGAGAACCTCACGTACCAGACTCTCCGAAATGACCTAATAAATGTTGGGTTGGTGTTTGTTGTGCTGCTGAGCTGTCTCTGAAGGATGACACACGCAACACAGGGACCAGTCAAGAGGAATAATGTACTTTATACCATTCAGGTTCTGCAAGATGAACAGGCGCAAGCCTCTCGTTTTCAGTTTTAATTTAAATTAACCACAAAGGAACTGTTTAAGTGAGGATATGCACACTGCAGTTCAGCAAGGAAAACTGAGCACAGAAGAAAAAAAGGCTTGAGTACCACCGCAGCAAAATACAGAAGGACAGAAGTGGGTATGGGCGACAGAGATATTCTGAAACATGGGGGGTAGGTGCTTTATTTCTCATCACACTACAAACCACAATGGTAAAGTTTCCTCTGCTGCTGTACCCAAGCAGGCAAAGACAGCTATTTATATATCCAGCCTATCACAGAAACACTGGAGTATAAACACCACAGCTGCTAACAGATCAGTACTGCCATGGTGCTACTAGAAATCAACAAATGCAATTTCTGAATTATCAGTATTGGTAAAACAGCAAAGCTCAAAGTTTCAATACTCAAATAAATTGTAAGAGTTCATTCTGTGAAGGTTTTATGGTGCTGCCCAATAATAAGTTACAGCAAAATAATGTCACAAGTATGCCTGGCTAAAGCTGCTCATACATGGAATATCTGTGACACCCCCACAAATCACTCTGAGACCGTATGGAAACTCTCCCTTGCATTTTGATGCAGTTTTATGCAGACAGACTTTCTGGAGGTAGGGCACATGTACCCAGTGCTGTGCCCGGAGCTATAGGCTGAAGTTTCCATGCCAACATCTCCTGGAACCAGTGGTGTCTATATGCTAATAGGAGCTGCAGTGCTGGTGGGAGAACGGAGGAGTCCGTGGTGGTTTGATTTCAAACTTTGTGAAAAATACTTTACTGTTCATTATAAAAGCAATTTTTCCAAGTAGCAGTTTATTAAAAACACATGACTTTGCTATTAAACCATAAAATTCATTGCTAGGGCTTGTGCTTTCCCTGTTGCCTTTAGCACAGAATCGCATTTTAAGGGAGCAGAGGCGAGAAGGGAGCTGCACCCCCCACTCTGGGAGGAATTATTACACAGCCCGAGCCCGGTGTGTGCCACTGGTGAACAAACTCAACTCGGGAGCTCATGGCAGCAGCTGAAGCCTCTGCCCAGGGCAGCCCCGGGCCGGAGGGGAACGGGCCCCGCTCCCCCGGGGCCGGTCCCGCGGCATCTGCCGCCACCTCCCGGCGCCTCCGCCCGGCCCGGCCTCCGAGTCAGGACCGAGCGGGACCGCCCGAGCTGCCGGGAGGCGATTTGCACTGAACCCCCGGATTTGTCACCCGCGCCCCAGACCCCCCCAGGCTGACCTCCCTCGACTGACCTCGTGTTGTGTCCACAAAGGTTTCTAAGCATTAAAGAATGAAAAAAGTGCAGATTAGATACCCCCACACAAGTTGGTTTTCTCAGTAGGAACAAGCAGAAGAGAAATATAAACAGAATTCCATGCTGTGAATTCAGAATTTCATCAATAGGAACAGAATTCCATGCTGTAAATTCAGAATTTATCAATAGGAACAGAATTCCATACCGTCCACCACTGCACTCGGCTGTGTGAAGTGTTACATAAGCAGTGACTGCAAAAGGCTACCCAGAGCAAGAAAATTCCACATGAAACACACGTAAAGGACTAAGAAAACAGCTAAATGGCTTTGCTCAAAAGCAGCCAACTAAAAGAGGAATTGTCAGGCTTGGTCAAGTGGAAAACAGTTACTGTTTAATTAAAACTAGGCTATCAATACATGAAGTAAGACCAAGTAATCTTTGACATGACCAAGCAAAAGCCATTTAAAGCACTGTTCAGCCCCACAAACCAGACACCATTGCCATTAGGAAACTGAATTAGTTATAATTAGTGTGCAACATGTTAACTTTATGATATTCCTCAGCAACTACTCATATAGGATAATTTAACACGAGGTACAAATCTGAACACATGCATACACTGAGCACAATACATTTTTCCTAAAAGCACCCAAGATAGTCACCAAATCCACAGAGTGTGGAAGAGACAGAAGAGCTCAGCAGTGACAACCTGCAATGCTGCCCACCCGAACACCCTGACATTCCCTGTACAAGAAACACGTGGCAGGTTCAAACTATTTCCATTAAATTGGAAAGAGACAGTAACATTTTATGAATGCCTGACCCAGTCAGCAGCTGTGGTTTTCCTCAGCTTGTGGGGTAGAACATTGATGGATTACTGCACAATATGTTGCTTTTCCTCATGGAAGAAGAGGGTCCAGTGGCCCTGAGGCTGCCGAGGAGGAAGGCTGAGATGGACAGCACCACCGGCAGCTCACCCTGGTGCTACCACCCACCAAGGACACGCTTCCACACAACACCTCCCCGTCCCTCTTCTAGGTAATGGACGCAAGAACTTAAGTTTGGATTCTGCCCGTTACAAAGCAGAGCTCTTCAGGCAAATTCAGGCCAGTGAGGAAGTCAAGATGATGACCACATCTGGGCCAACGATCTGATGGACATGGAGAACCTGGTCCCATTATGGGCTGATCTCCACTCATGGTAACTTCTGCTCATCCACCAGGTAACTGTTGCTTCTTCAAAGAGAATCAAGCTCACTGCCAAGAGAAGCGTTACTGTCTAACTCAAGGAGTAAGAAAATCGCCGTGTCCAGTCCAGAGGCTCAACGAGCACCTACAAATCATCCATTACCAGCTGCTCTGGAGTTAAGGCACTGCAAGGATGTTCAAAAGACCAAAAGCAGATAATCATCTCAGGAATGTGACATGTACGCTTCTGCTTGTCTGCCTTTTAATGAGACTCAGCCAGGGGTAGGTCCATGCTGCCCTGCTCCCAAAGTCTAAATTAATCACATCTTTTGATTGCCAGATCTGACATCAGAAAAGGCCAACCATTGACTAATTCAACAGAGATTCTCCAAAGGGCCACAGTGGGCAGGTCTCTGGCTCAGACACCATAAGGGCATCTCGATTTGCTGTATCACGGGTAGGGAGCAACATTTGTCTGAGAACAGCAATCTGTCACAGGACATAGATCTTCCCCTGACAATGAGCAGAGCAGACACAGTAAAGAATGAGAGTTGATTTCCCAGAACAAATGTGGGAGAAGAGCCAAATACATCAGAAACTTATTTTTGGATGGGAAATGCAAATGATGTATTTTACAAAGACAAGATTAAAAACCCCTTAGATTATTAAAGGGCATGAAAAAAGAGCAAAAATATATTTAAATCTGTTCTGGCCATACTTACAGAGTTCTCACCCTCTCCTTCAACCCAGGATCATTTGTAGAGATTTGGGTTGAGAGCTGACCAACAAACATCAAGAACCAAACTCTTCTGGAATCACCAGGGCTGTTATCAGCAGAGGGAGCATGAGGGAATGACTTGGGAAAATTGTTTGGTGAGAGAAAGGAAAGACCTGAGAATGAGAAGTTGATGAGCACAGACAAAACTGGACTATTTGGAATATGGATGGGTATCAGAGGAGGTTTTACGATTCAGAGTAATGCTGTAAGCGGAAAATATTTTTGAACTATATTTTAAATTTCTTAGTAAGAGGTCTTGGAAAAGCTTTCAAATATTCATTAACAGAATCTCACTAAAGCCACTGGACTGTGTGAATTTCCCTCTAATAACCATCTGCAGACAGGGGCAGTAAAGATTTTTAAGCCCTCCTGCACTCAGCAAGCTACACAAGTGCCCCCAAAAATTCAAACATGAAACTGTGGGTACAACAAAGATATCCAGGTAACATCAGCCACATGAAAACCATCACCCTCCTGCATGCCAGTGTCCTATGGAGATAGATTCAGGAGAGATTCAGACCTGGGGCAGGTTTTGGCTGGTGAACCCGACCTGCTCTGTGCACTCTTACGCTGTCCTGCTCAACATCTTTTCATCTATACAAGGGTCCTACCAAATAGTCCAAGGCAGAGAGTAAGGATGTGAGACCCACCAGTATGGGTGGCAAGGCCCAGAAGGAAGGAAGCGGGACCGGAGCAGCCCTCACTGACAAGCAGCAGGACTTGCCTGAGCAGCAGGGGAAGGAATTTAGCTCCTCCAAGTAACACAACTAATCCATACACCATTAACTTCTACAGCAAATCTTGTTCCTTTGTACTGAAGAGAAATCCTGGTGTAGAGCATTTGCTGATTACCGTGCTGTGAAATAAAGGTTAAGTGGCCAAATGTTACTAGTGTCAATCTTCTTTAAAGAAAATTGAATTAAGGATCTTTCATGTAGATGAACTATGGCTGTGCCATTAAAGACATTCTGCAAATTCAGAAAAAGTAAAGGGTAAGTATGTCAGATTCATCTAATTACATTAACATGACAGACGCAGAACAATTTGTGGAAGAATTTATAGTGTCTATTGTACAGAAAAAATCTCAAGGCACTTCACAGCCACAATAATCCATTAAACCAGACTCATTTACAGCTGAAAGCTGAAAAACATTAGAAAGGTTTACTTGTTTAATTGTACTTTGTTATATGCTTTCCAATACATTCTTGGTAATGTACTTTTATTTACGGAAATTATGGTAGAGATAAGGCCTCACAGTACTAATAAATCATTTACCATGGTATTCAAAATACTGGAAGTGTGTTTTACCCATTGTGCTTCTGAAATAAACAAAAACCTGTTTATCTAGATTTAAGAAAAAGTTGCCACAAACCTCATTACAGTATGTACATCCCACTTCACTTTGGGGATCTTATTTTTTAAGTAATAAAAAATACACTCAGAAAACAACAACAATTATGAGTTTTGACTTTTTAAGACTACAGATTTAGGAGATCACTCAGTACTCAAAGTGATCAAAGGGGCGATCAACACAAGGCTTTACAGGATAATGAGCACTAAGATCTTCAGTCAAGGTGGCGACCAATTCAGGGAGACAAAGTTTCTCAGTCCTCATTCCTGACCATCACAGCATACTGGGATATACTGCTCTCCTGAAATCTTACAGGATTAGAAATTCTTACCAATAAACCAGCCTGTTGTTGCTAAACCTATGCAGAAATAAATTGGCTTTTTGTTTGCTTATGAACTTCATCATTAAAGCATTTCACGTTTTGAAGATAACTAAATAATGCTTTGGAAGGCACATCTCCAAACAATCTTGAAGAAATAACAAAAAGCATTGGCAAATAATTCATTGTTTATTCTGAAAAACACTCAGAGCTGAGAAAGACAAGAGACGAAACATAAGTGGTGGGAGCCTGTGTGCAGCCTGCCAGGGTTTGTACTTGGCAGTACAGAAACTGCAAAGTCAACTGTAACAGAAGCCTCTAGACTGTGAATATCCATGGCTGGGTTCCTCATCTACCATGAAGAAATAAAAAAAGCTATTGTTCAGTGCAGAAGGAAGAAGAAAGAAAATATTGGCAGAACGTAGATGGCATTTAGACAGAGTCTGTCAGTGCCATTTGGTTGGTGTATGAAAATAACACTTGTTACCCCACTAACAATTGCCTCCGTTTGCAAATAGATGCATCAGATTTGGCTGAATTCTGGAAACAAGGAATAAGGATCGGTGCTGTGAAAGCAGGAGGTTTTTAACTGAGGAAAGAAGCACTTTCTGCCAGATACCCCCAGCTCCTATCTCTGGGCAGGCTGGGGGGATGCTCCCCTGTGCCCACAGTGGGCAGCTCCCATCTAACCACAACCAAGAACAACATAACTTTTCTTTACTGAAAAGCAAAAGCATTTATCTCACGTGCCAGAGCACACACTGACCACGGACACGAGGGCAGCTCGAGAAGGGTGAGCACAGAGCTCCTGCTGCCCCTTCCTCCCACCTGCTCCTTGGACTCCCGGCAGGACGGTGACGTGTTCTGCTCCGGAGCTGCAGAAAAAGCTGTAAATTCAGAGCAGCTGCATTTGGAAACCCGTATGTAGGACAACAAAAGATAAAGGCTCAAAATCAAGGAGCATTCTGCAACAATGCCACTTCTGTTACGAGACTCTCCTCGAAGCCTCGTGCTGTTTTGTGAAGGGGCACAAACCTTCTCATGAAAATAGAGTATAAACCTTCAGTGGGGTTAACGTGAAACAAAACACACATGTAAAAAACCAAACAGATTAGTACGCAGAGATGATGAAAAATGTTGGCAGCTACTGGTGGACCACACCGTTCAGTATTTCTCACCGAATGCTACTTTTTCTATTCTGTATCTCTACAGACATCCTCAGCCTGAGCCTGACTTCATGGAACGACAGCAGATGTCATTTCAGTTGGGTTTGTGCAATGCTTTGGTAACAAAACAGTCTGCATAGCCCAGTGCATGTTCTGCCTACAACCTGAGGGATTTTAAAAATGAAAATCCTTTGAGTAAAGAAGTTCAAGCTTTGGGATGGCAGCTGCAAGCACACAAGTATCAGATACAATCACAGTAACATGTTGCACACACACAGAAATCCATTAACGGTGGCAGCACGGTCAGAATTCCCAGCACGGAGGGTTTCTGATAACACTGAGTATTTTAATGTACCATTATTAAATAAAGGAACAGTGAGGCACAAAGAACTGTACAGCTGTTTCTGATAGAAGATCAGACACTGAAGGAGATAAGAGTAGAACTCAAATGATTTAAAATAATGAATGGGTTTAAAATAAAATGCAAACATAACCATTTCTTTCAAGTTAACAGTGGGGAAGAAAAATGCAAAAACTTTCCACAAGAGAACGGTTTGACCTTTTATATAATATATGAAGACTTTTTCTCTCCTCTCTTTGATTTGGTATTTTCTTGAGAAGTGGAAAAAGCACTGAACAGATCAACAATATTTGCATATTTATAGCAATTTGCTGTATTTTCAAGAGGTATTTTAATTGTCTACTTTTCTCAAGATCCTTCCCCACACTTCCCCACGTGGGAGGTACCACATATCCTACTTCATTCATGGGAAAGATGGAGCATTTTACAACTTTCTGAAACAACTGCAGCTCACTGCAGAGAACTTGGTTCTAATTACCGTGGAGTAGCACCTAAAAGCAGAGATTCTGCTCTCAGCTCACAGACACTATTCTGTATATTCTGTAGTTTGATACTATTGGGATTACTGAGGGAGAGTCAGTGAAGTGTCTGTGTGGAAAGTCACCCTCGAGACAGGACTGTCGATGCACCAGTGGAAGCTGCTCCTGCAGGTCAGCAGGGCCAGTCCTTCCAACAGGCTCCTTCTCCTCATCTCCACCACCACTCTGCTTGTCCCTGTCCTCCTCATTTTGTAGCAGTCCTCACAATGCTCCACCCACTCCAGTGACACATGATTTCCATCTCAAATAAGGTGTGTTTGCACTGATGATAAAGAACAAGAATCCAGATAAGCTGCACCCTGCAGGGCTCTGCACTGCCAGGTTTCAAAGACACAGATTTACAGGGATGTCTGGAAAGCTCAGAGCACAGCCTGGGAGCTTGAAACACCTCACAAAACAAAACGTGGATTTGCAAGATCTAACTATGCCTCTCAAAGTGAGGGAGAGATGTAAAACATGAGAGGCGACAGGACTTTGACATCACAACAGTAGCTGAACACACACTGAGCAGGACTCAGTATGACCCAACCAAACCACCACGCAGGTGATGGAGCCTGTTCAGCGACACAGAAACGGGCTCAAACACGTTAAAAGAGTGTGTTACAACAACCTGAAGGGCCAAAACAACAATTAGAATCTGTAATATGCAAACGCATTAAAAAACACGGAGTTGTTTTAGTAATAGCGCCTTATTAAGGTCTTCTAATTATGCACTCAATCCCTTGCTGAGTTTTAATCACTGTAACTCCCCTCCTTGAGAGGCTGCCTGGCACGAGCAGGATCTGTGCTGTGACACGCGTGCTGTGCAGCCAGCTACAGACATTGAAGCTGTGAAATCAGAGGCCTCTGTAGCTGTCACAGGTTATAATAATACATAAATCATTTACTCTGCTCTTAATTGAGCATACACAGACGTGGAACACTCCATAACAAAGAAAAGTAACTGGAACAGTAGAGGTGGTTTTCCTTGGAGTAACTAGGGTTTGTTTTTCCCAATTTATAAACAATCTTCCATTCATTCCCTTAAATTTACAATGGGAGGTTTCAGCTTATTCACATTAGAGAAAATGATTTACGAGACAGGGAACAAACACAATTTGGTCTAGAAAGCACAATTAACACACACAACTGGATAGAACATTACTTGAGTCCCAAACCTGCTCTAATATTAATGCCTTCTTTTGACAGCGTGCAGCTAACGTGCACAAACTCACCAACACTCAGTGAGTATTGTTTCAACACCCACCTCAGCAAGGGATTCCACACCGGGCACTTCTGTATTCACCCTGTTGAAGTGTTTGGGGAGTTGCCTGCCCTGTGCTTGCCCTAACACAGCATCCCACCCATTTCGGGCAGTGATGTATGTACGACATACCGTGTCTCATTGCTTAAGCAGCGTGCAGTTCTATAGAATGACACATTTCAGTCACATCCCCAAGGAAAAATGTCCTTGCAGCTGCTCTGTTACACAAGTGGTTTAATCTGCTTTGGACTTGGCGTTGTTTTCCCAGCATAAGGGTACATGTTCACATGCCAAAACCTTTTTTTTTTTTTTTTAATAGTGTTCTGATTAGAATAGAACTTATGTAAATCATAGGCAGGTTTATTTTTAGCCCGCTTTCCATAGGAAGCAAGACATGCAATTACACTCTGCATAATTTCTAGGCCCACTAACCTATTTCAGTCTGGAGTTTGGCAGAGGAGGAGGCTGACAAAGGGACAATGTTCACACAGATGCTGCATGTCTGCTTTCCTGGGACAAACCTCTTGGGTGACCAACCAAGACAGGCAACAAGAAACGTTCACAGCAAAGGGTTCTTTCAGTTGTACCCCTGAGCAGCAGCACAAGAGCCCATAAACCAGGTTTACACAGCAGCAAACAGGGCTCTCAACCACCAGATACACCCCAAACGTCCCTGCTTCACATCACTGTTGGGTACAACAGTTCTGGTGACAGAACCCACACACTGGCCCATGTGGAAACGCCACCGATGGGCTATCTGGGCACAGGGCTCTGCTGGGCTCCTCAACCCCTCTTACTGCAGGACACCCAAGCTCCAGCCGGGGTGGAGATCCCACTAGTGAAGGAACAATTCCTGCTCTGAGGAACAGAAGCATTACATGCCGTTTTTATGAAGGAATTAGAGCTTCTTGATCTGGCTTTTGAAGGAGCTCGGGCGATGCCAATGCCCCCAGGGCGGGCTGTGCCATCCCAATGGATTGCCTGTGTTCTGCCAGGGAGGCAGCTCAGCAGCATGTTCAGCTGCACATAACCCATGTGCCTCACTGTGCTCCCAAGGACTCCCAGGAACTTGAGCACACCAGCTCAGTGCCAGGTCAGCACTCCTCTGCACCACATCAACAGATGTGCCATGTCACAGAGGTATTGATTAGAGGCATCTCAAAGTTTAACTGGAAAACAACAGCAGCTCCTCCCGCAGTGCTCTGCACAATATGGCCCGTCAGCAAAATCCCTGCACCTCCAGATGTGCTCTGGCCATGACAGATGTTGGTGCCTGACTCATACTGGATTCACTGGGCAATTCTGCACCGACAGGAGCTTTGCTGAGCCTGCTGCAGCAGCACAGCCGGGGCACACCGGGGTGAGTGGGACAGAGCAGCCAGGGCAGTGCCCAGCACAGCGCCCGGCGGGACCTGCCACCCACAGGCTGCAGAGTCCTCTGCCCACGGTGCCCTCCTGCACGAGCACGGCTGGAGGGAAACAGGTTTAAGTTCCTTGGATTTTTCAGTATGCTTCGCAGCAAAAACAAGCTTGTAACCAGAAAAGCATCAATGCTGCCATGTGCTGCTATCAACAGCATCACAACTTCCAGCTTGCCCAAGTCACATCAATTTCATAAAAACAAAATATGAAAAAGACTTCCTAAAGAACAGGGCCAGGTACCAGCACAGCGTGTCCAGAGACACCAGCATGTTCAGAGCTCCTGCACACAAACTAGGCACACATTTATCTGTCACACCCACGAATCTCACTGGTTCCACCCCATGAACTACAGTTTCCTTATAATTTAATTTTGCAGGGAAGCTTGTGTTTATGATCTTAACGGCATGTTGTTGTTGAAGTAATCACATAAGGAAAGAACATTTCCCTATGTGTTAAGTTAATCATCGTGCAATATTAAAAATGAAAAGAATTTATCTTTTCCCTTGCACAGCATACCCTATTATTCCATCACTATTCATTTAATAAGATTTATTTTCAGTTATGGCACCGAGGATTTTCAATTAAATATGAAATAGTGCTTTCTTTGAGAAGTGTGAAGAGCTGGATGCCAGCGAAGAGGAACTGCTCAGCCTTTGGGATTCAATTGCTTCCTAACAAAGTACAAGCAAGAGCTGGAACTGCCCAAGCTGTCCTAGCACGTCCCGTCACACTCTTCCTGGCAGGATCTGGCTCCACAGAGAGATGGACCAAACTTAACCTGGTGCAACCGCATCAAAGGTGCTGATTCACGAGCTCCAAGGCAAGTGGTGGGAATGGTGTAGGACAGTGCCATGGAAAGTTGCAGAAGAGCTGTCAGAAACAATGGTGTGCTCACCTCCACCTCTGGTTATTGGTTTAGATTTCTAACAAAGGCTGACATACGCTCCCTGTCACTCACACTCCAGGAGAGAGCTAAGACAGGTCTTTGGGGTCAGGGACTGCAGTGAGCACCTGCCTGTTGCCCTGATGGGGGTGCCAGGCTCCGGAGAGCATGGCACTGGGGCATGAAGGGGTTCAGATGCACCTCATCCCAAACCATTTCCAACACAGAGTTGGGCTCCTCAACCTTCCTCCTCCTCAAGAACAGGTCTGTGCCTCAAGCCTGTGGTGCCCGAGGGCAGACTGGCTTTAATGAAGTCCCATTAAGAGAAAAGAGAGTATTATCAGCCTAACCTGAAACTCGATTATGAAACCACCTATTTGCAACAGTGATTCACCCAACGCCATATTTTAGCAGATGCGCCTGCTCTGAAGTATAAGCTTCATTAGGCTCTAACCGATTACATCTCCTGTCCTAACTGATTATTCATAACTTATTTTTATGGTCATGCAGGCAGAGAATTTGCAACATAAAGGAAGAACCACTATGCTGATGCAAACCAGAGCAGTAGCTGTAAATTTACAGGAGTACACAGATATTGAAGACTTCCAATTTACTAAAAAAATTTGCTTCATTATTGCTCCCACTCTAAATTGTTCCATAAATAAAAGTGTTTGGACACTGGAGGACTCAAAAAACCCCGTGAGTGAACTACAAGTGATTCAGTAAACCTCAGAGTTGAACAATGCCTGTTCTATGGATAAAGCACACACAAAATGACAAAAATAGACACAATTCCATTCTAAGAACAAAGCTCAGCTATTGGATTCCTACAGAAATGGCCTATTTATCCTGAGAAGTACAATTATTATAACCTAGTTAGATATTATTTTCTCTAGGGCAACACTAGTAGCAGCAAAAAATTAAAAAGATTCAGTTGCATCGTGTACACTTGAGTCCACATTTCAACATTTGCTTTTTTTCCCATAAAAAGTATCTAATGAACTGAGAAGTACTTGAATGTTTCCTGTCCTGGTTTAGTTCAATCGCAAGCAGCAGAGAAAGGATAAAAGAGGCAACCACACAGGTTAGTCAGTCAAACACCAGGTCTGGTCCCGCTCCCACACAGCTCAGAGCAGCCTCAGCACCAGAGCTGTTACTGGGGACCTCAGTGTTAACTTGTATTTTGTAAATACACCTTTGATCTTTCCAATCCCCTCAGCCCTGCACTGAACAGCACGTTCACCACTGACATTTTCTCCAGATTGACTCCTCAAACTGCTACAACCTGTGAGGAGTGACTGGTCCCACAGCCACAGTTGTGCTGTTCTGTTGGGCAGCGGGGGCAAGAAGGGCACTGAGGGGGTAAAAAAGGATGATGGCTTCACAGCCTAGCACACACTCATCTGTTTCTCTAACGAGAAAAAAAAGGCATTGCAGAGGAGAATTATTCCAGAGGGCAGGCTGTTGTAACTGCAGCCACAGCTCTAAATTATATAGCCAGAAGGTCATAATGATCTTTATCTTCCTCCTTTGCACTCACTCACCCATGCACAACAATGGCAGCTCCATTCCAGTAACAGAGCTAACCTTAAACTTTAAAAGTTACCTTTAAATGACTGCTGCCTTTTTTGTTTTAAGTCAGTTCCTGTGCTTTGCTGCTGTCGGCTAAACATCTTCATGTACCAGGAGGCAAAAATCTGCAGCACTGATGATTATTTTCCTTTACTGACAGTTCAAGTTCAGATTTCCATCATGTGGCTCTCATGTCATTTAAATTACGATGCATTCCATGCTTAGAAATTGTACTAATAAAGGGTTAAGGAGTTCTAAGTCAGTTCAAGTGACCTTGGGGTGACTTACCCACCACACAGTCAGCTCTTCAGCACCACAGATGGTTGTACTGATGTTGCCAATGTTTTAAGCTCAGAAAATGCTTTTTTTTAAAAAAAAAATATTATTATTTCCCCTTGCTGTATTTACTGTTTTACATATGCCTCTGACTGCCAAGGAATTGTTAACTAATCACCACGAGATTCATTTTGTTAGTACACAGCTGGGTACTTGGTCATGCAACATCTGCTTCTCAGCATTTCTTCTTTTTCTTATCTATCAGGAGTTTGTAAGAAAACCATCTCAGTGGAGTCAGTCAGTCAGTCAGTGTGTGGAAAAAGAAGCTGGTAACTAACAGCTATTAAAACATAAATAATGAACCCATGTCTCTTCCAGAACGGGAAGCCCTCCTAGAGCAGACATGAAACACAGAAGAGACATTCCACTCTCCTCATTGAGAGGTGTCTGCTACAGATTTACAAACGGCACATATCACTTCACTTGTGGGCAGCTTCCCAGCCACCTGCTCTCCTTTTTCTAAGCACAATAAATGGCCACAAAATAGACATATTGGCAGTGAACAAGAATCAAAGTCTAAAGAAGCAGGCAGGACAGACCTGCTCCCCAGCAGATGTCCACAACAACTGTGTGGATGATAACCTATTAGATTCAGTGATTAATTTTCACCAGTTGCTTTCCGTTTAGTGTTTGCCCCAAGAGTTCAGCACAAGGTAGAGGCCACAAGCAAAACAATAATGTTTGTGCAGGCCATGAGACAGGAGGGCCAGTCACAGAAACAGGAGTTTCTCTTTCAGAGCTCTCAGGTTGCGGAGCGCTCAGCTCGGGAACCTTGCCAGTCATCGTCTTTGTGCAGCTGTCTCCAAAGGCTGGACTCATTTATATCTGCTTAAAGAGCTCAGTAAATTCAAGACTGACACAGAAATGGAATTCTCATAAGAAAGCACTTCAAATAAAAAGACAGCTTTGAAGGCAAAGCCAAATCTAATTTCTGCTCTCAACTCACAATCAATCAGAAGGCAGCTCTGGATGTGCACCCCAACAGGAAAGCCCAAGCTAACAGCACTGTAGTTTCCTTCTGTATTTATTGCATCATTCCCTTTTCTGTCATCCCTGTCTGGCTGTAGAGGCTCTGCAGTAATCTCTCTGAAACGCTTTCCTATCACCAGCATGCAGCATTTCACAGAGCAGGTATCTGGTACCCACTGTAGATACTTCTATTAAAATGCTTCCTTTCTCTTTGCTTCCAGGACACACAAATGAACCTGAGAGTTTTAAAGGTTACCTTTTTTGTTTGAATACAAGTATAGGCCACATATCAATTAACCAATATAATAAAACATTCAGCCAGATGATGAAAAACTACCCCCCACCAATGATCGTGAGAATTACATCAACCAAAGCTGGCAGCAGGGACCTGTCTTAACAATATTCATTATCTCACAAAACTGTGACTGGAACATAGTCCAGATCCTTCCTAATTTTACTCGTATTTATGAGTCAGAAACAGGTAGCAACTACATAGCTAGCATTTGATTGTTACTAAGAAAGCCAAAAATCACCATTGGGTCCCCATTGGCAGCTCTGCAGAAACAGCAAAGAAAACAAACCAGGTATCTTGCTGCTCAAATACATAATGTGATGAAACGGAGATTAGCTTGTCTCTACCTGCCAGTTTAAATTCTTATTAAGGGACTAACAGGGCTCTCCTGAAGGCCCTGTCAGGGCCATGAGGTGGAACCATGGCTGTGAAGCACATCAGGACCTGCTCAGAAAGCTCCGCACCCTGTGCCCGGAGCACAGTGGGATTTACTGCACTGACAGTGCCACTGGAAAGGAGCCACTGCATCACCTGCCACTGGAAAAACAACACATGTCCAGCACACGGTCTAAGAATAAATTTGAGGAGCAAAATTTCAAATATCCTCTCCTTCTAAATCTCCTCTGCAGCAGCGCTGAGGCCTGTCTCAGTCTGCAGGCATCACTCAAATTTCCTGCATTTCAATCAGATCCACATTGTTACTTCAAAAGGCAGATTTTATTTTTATCTCAACATATTTGTTAAATATAAGAAAAGCCTCTCACTTTGCATTTGAAACTTGTACTGCCAGGTAACAAGCAGCACTAAATCTTTACAGATCACTGCAAGTAGCCTGAAAAAAGGGCCCAGTTCTTGTGTCCCAATTTCAAACTCTTTAGATAAGAAAGTTCTGTCAAAGAACTGTGTTTTTTTTGTTAAAACATGAGAGGTGTTGTTTTTCTTTGCCACTTCCTTAATAGCCAACAGCTCTGCAACCACATACACCAGGAAGAGCAAAAGACCTCTCCAGAAAATAGCCCGATACCCAGATGTATCTGGCAAGAGCCAGTAAATAAGGATTTCAGAACAACAAATGTTATGCCCCTCGAAGGTGATTCAACAAAGCAGAAACCAATTTCGGTCCTTTTTCTCTTTGCTGTGTCTCACCCAGTATAAGAAAGCCAGTCCACAGAAAGAGCTTCGTCAGGTGAAAGCCCTTTTCCCATCCCTGCAGCACGACACTTCACATTACGTACCAGAGTTTGATGCCTGAATGGAGGAATATCCTATTTTTAGTAGACTTTTAACTGAAGGAAAAAGCAGAGAACCATTGGTAGTGTCTGGACACTTCAGAACTTCCCTGTGGATACACTACACACACTTGTGTACAAATACAGGGCAACAAAAAGGTTAATGAGGACCCCAGGATCCCGTTCTCGGGGCCACCACTGCCCACAGAAGGTCCACCCCAGCCCGATGAGCAGAATTCCAATTTAAGCAGTATTCAGCACCACAGTCTGAGCAGGAGCCCATCCTCAAAGCAGTTCTCCTGTTGGTTCCATGTTCTCTACCTGTGCAAAGCCCAGGGAAACCAGTGCCCTCCAGCCTCCCACCAGACAGACCCGTCTCACCGGTTGTTACAGAAATGGTGCTAAAATAAGGCAGCTGCATGGCCAAAGTTTATGAAATTTATGCAAATCACAGCTTTCTCCCATCTCCAGAGAGCTCCAGCTCTCAGTATTTGGGGTAAGGAGTCATTTGAATAGGTACAAACGCTTCCAATGCTTCCTTAAAAAGCAGCTGACAGGTCTGGGGCTGAGAGCCAGGGATGGGGAAAGAAGAGCTGCCAATCACCTCCCTGGGGTTATGTTTAAAGAAGGGGTTGGGAACAATGTTTCAATGTAGTTGCAACATTGTTTCAATATCATTGAAACAATGTTGCAACAGTGTACCAATACTGTTATCAAAACATTGCAACAATGTTTCAATATTCTCGAAACATTGTTTCAGCAAAATACCCGATATTTACAAACATTCGTAACTCCAGGTCCAAACCACAAACTGAAGGTTCCCAGGAGCCCAGGGCAGACCCACCGATGGGGACATCCCAAATGCCACCAAATCTGCAGCCACGGGCACCTTGCCTGCCCTGATCTGTTCTAGAAACCACCTTAAACCTCCCTCACCTCTGAGACAGGTCGGTCTGAGCAGCTCCGGGTTTGCACTGAGCTCACAGCGACTTTTTCTCTCCACACCTGGACCAGCTGCTCTCCTGTGGAGGGACCCTGGGCAGGGGACAAGCAGCCACCGCTCTCTCACTGCCTCCTGCATGTTATTTACTAAGGTAGAAAAATTAATATAAAAGATCCATATTCTTGGCAGAACTTGCAGCTGAGCAGAGAAATGTCCCTTTTTCCCTTTGGGTTACTCAGTTCTGCGGTGACAAAGCAGTGGGAGATTTAGAGATTTATGCTCTAAACCCAAACCTCATTTTGAATCCACACACTTTACACTGGGGTTAGAAAAGATGTCCCTGGCTAAGGAGGACCCACCTACCCTGAAATCTTCTGCAGAACAGAGCAGAAAGACATTGCACACAGCACAGCGTAAACAACATCCAGCCCACTGCAATTATTTGCTATTTTGATGAGCATTAAGCGCCCTGCCCTAATGAATTCATTTAAGTACTAGCATCATCTCCTAATGGGCATTAATTAAACTTTTCCAGCATCTCTACCTTCACCAGAGAAAAGTAATTACTCACTGCTGTCCTACAGAGAGGGAAATAAAATCCACAGGATTAGGTTTTTTTACATGGAGTAAGTAGGGCAGACAGGAAAGCCTGCAATTTAGAGGCAAGTTGCTGTAGTTGGTAATTCCACGACATGAGCAATACGTCAGGCCGTGCATGGAGTAAAATGTTTTTCCTGCTGCCTGTAAACATGCTACAAAAATAGTGTTTAATAATAGCACGTAGGTCTGTCAAGGACGTGCCCATTTGTCTTTTTCAGAACTCCTGAGAGGACACAGCCCAAGCCTGTGAGCTGCTACCTCTGCTATCCTGAACAGTTTAACCACCAGCTGCCGGTACCCATCAACATTTCACACCTTATCTATCAGGAAATACACTTTAAAATATTTTCTTCATAAATATGGCATATTAATGCTTCTATAATAAGACATTTAAAACCAAAAGTACCTGCATGAGAGGCATCTGAAGATGTCTGAGATCTGGAATAATGGACAACAACTTATATTTATTCATACAAATCTGTTTCACACAACAGGGACCAACTCTCAATCTGAAGTAAAACCACAGCAATTTTGTCTTCAAACCAATGTCCTTAGTATTTTGTGCATATACCAAACACAACGCATTAAAATTCACATTACAAACATTATCTCCCAAGGAAATTCTGCCAACTCGAAGTAAAGCCAAGGCAGTAAATATCTCAAAATACTGCTCAGCAATGGAGCACAGTATTTGATCACACATTGGTACTTCCACTCGATGGCACCCACGGTACGAAGCAGTTTTTACAAACAAGTTCCTCCTGCACCAAGGCATTTACAATCTAATCTCACTGCAAAGAAGATTAGTGAAATTACTGAGCGATAATAGTTTCAGCAACAGAGGTAAAAATACTTCCCTGACATTTTTGGTCAGCTGGTTTCTGAGGAATTCTTTAGACCAATAAAGGACAAAACAAGCCATTAAACATCATTTCTGAGATTAATACAGGGCTCTGCCTCTCTCTTACATAACGGGATTCTGAAATTCCCCCCCAAGTACATGCATTAGGAGGAAATCATTTCTACAAACCTAAAACTTTAGGGCTTAGTTATTTCCTGATAGTTCTGTGCTTTTAGAGGAAATAAACTGGATGTTAATCCTCTTGCATTTAATGAGTGGTACCAGCAAACTCTGCTGCTGTCACTGCAAGAAGGTCACTGTAAACTTGGCATGTCACCAGACCAAAGTTGGATATACTGGCAATGACACCTCAGAGAGGAGAAGGCTTGAGCAGTTTGGGTGTTTCTTGTTGAGCAAAAACTGTGTCAAACGATTTCTAAACCCATCTACGTCCTTAACTTCTTTCATACAAATCACTCGGCGCAGGAGGGAAACGCTTAAGCGGGATGTTGACGTAGACCGAGTTCAAATTATTTGTCACTGGTTTTCTGTTTTGTTTTTTAATAATGCCAGGAAAAGCAGCAGCCCCCAGGCTGCCCCTTGAGCTGGGCTGTGGGATGAGGCTGCTCGGCCATCAGCTGAGCAAGGACTAGAACCTGCCAAACAGAATAAACCCACTTCAGTGATACCTCTGTGGGATCTTCCAAAACGTCCTGCAGGGAAAAGGAAAACTTATAAAGACAGACACTTCTACTTTTTGTTTTGATTTAAGGGAGTGATTTTCCCACCCAGACCATGTTTTACACTGGACACCACTCCCCTGCCTAACGCTGCTTTTTTTGGAAACCAAATTGTGAACCCAAGACACTCTGCATGCTACTTTTGCCTAAAGATTGGCTACAACTACAGCAACTACTTAAGAGATACAATAGTTTTTAAAGAGGCTTTCCTTATTAAATTAGACAGTGAATCATCTGGTCATCTAAGATTATATGTATTTCATTTCCTTATCGTTAACTTTGTTAAAAACCTCACACAGGACAAAAGCACCAAGTTGCATGTCAGTTTCTTTGTCTATTTCTTTATAATTTTTACTATCAGTCTTTACCACCACAAGAATTTGATTTTCAATGACTTACAAGAAAAATTTCTTTATGTTTAACACCAAATCAGGTAAATTTTTTCTTAGGATATCAAGAATTAAAATTGGTTTAATTCTTTGGATTCACCCAGTTGCCTGCTTTCAGGATTTAAGAAAGAGATATTTGTGGATACTCTAAGATCCGCTCAACTACAGATCAAACACCTTAGGCCATATGTTAAATTTCTTCCTGGGAACCTTTCTGGCCTGTCCCCAGAGGCTGCCCCGTGGCAGGGTCTCAGAGATGCCCTGAAGGCCTTCCATGGTGTTCATGAAACATTTAAAAGTAAGAGCAGACAGATTAAAAACAGGCTTAACTTTGCCATGCAAGAGTTGGTGACACCAGAAAATTCAGACAAGCAAGTTGAAAGTTACTGCTCTAGAGCAAAAAAAGCCACTTTCTACCCTAACATTATTTCTGCTAACAACTTAATCTGATAAACTACAGCACTGTATCAAATAGTAATTAAGCAGCCACTTCAGATGGAATTTTTTTCTCTCATCTGTTCTTTCATCAACATGAAAGGAGATTTTTAAAAACATGTTTCTTCTAGCTAAGCTCAGATCTGGCACATATTCCACTGTGCAGCATTCCCACCTTGGACGGGGCAGCTCCCACTGTGCAGTCACAGCCACCTCAGCACCAAGGGACACCGATGGACAACTTCAGCCCTGCCGAAACCACAACCCAGTATTGCCACACCAATGGTTGGTGTTCAGCTCCTGCCCACCCAGCCACAAGCTGCCAAGGACCACCTTGAGACACCTGGACCTCTCCAAGCCGAGGGGAAGGAGGATACAAGATCAAGAGGCAAAGCCCGAGGCTGTTGTGGTCCTTTCTCCTTCCCCCCCACCAGCACACCCCATTTTGTCCACAGAGCACGGAGAGCTGCTGAACCCCCCAAGGGGCAAACAGATGGGTTCTGGCAGAAGGGTTCCTGAACGTCAGTGCCACCTCCTCGCCCACATGCCAACATAGTCCTGAGCAGAGAGATGCAATTTGAATCCCTAAACATAATGGCCAACACTGAATCATTCTCAAAACGCAACTGCAGAACAATCCCAGCCCAAGGGAAACTAATTTCTCCCTAATAGTTTTATCCAAAAACCCCTGGCAAAAGCAGCAGGGGCACTTCAGCAGAAACTCAGCACTAAATATGTTCCTTTATATTCTCTACATTCAAAGCTTGATATACAGGCTCAACCACCAAGTACCGATGGTTGTTTTTCAGAGCAGTTTCTGGCAGATGACTGCACAGATCTCTCATTTTTAAATTCAAAATGGCCTTTGGTGTTCTTCATAGCTCAGAGAAACTGGCCAATGACGTATAACTCAAACTGCATTTCATTACCAGGAGGTAAACAACCCTGGAACATACCGACCATTCATTTTTATTTCTGAGATGTGAGATCTTTATTCATATTTGCACTACAAAGAAGGGAAACGTCTAATGGCCAGGCCTAAAAATGTGTGTGGGTTTTCAGTGGGGTGGGTGGGGAAGGGAGCTTGTTTTTTCCTTCAAATAACTCAGTGTTTAGTCTATGATGCATCTTGAGTTAAAACTTCTGAAAGTGTTTTTATGTAAACCTGTAATGATCTGCAGACAGCTACTGAATGAAGCCAAGAATCCAAGATGGAGTAAATGTGAGCCTGACTCACATCTTCAGGGTGCCTGAATGATTGTTTTCAAGTGGTTTATTTAAAAAAACCAAAAAACTTCCAATTCTTTATTTCCTATTGTTAATAAGCTTCACAAATCAGCTCTGGGAAGAGCCAGGTTGTGTCTCCCATCTGCAGCACATGGCACTGGGGCCATGTCCAGCAGCATAGCTCCCTGCTCCAGTGCCCGATGTCTCCCCAAAAGAGCTTGAGACACCTTAGAGCCGAGAAATGACCAACAGGCTCTGAAAAGCAAATAGTTCAGGCTCTGCCAGCCCAGAGTTTGCTGGACAGGCTGCCCACAGGACACCGCCAGGTGACAACCAGCAGTATGTGAATGCTCTGGGGTGCAGGGGTTTCTGGGTGACTTTGGTGAAAATTTCCATAGTCCCCCATGACATTTATGCATTTAAAAGCAGATATGCTCCCCTCTGAGGTGGGCACAGTTGGAGGGAATGAGCTTTACCTACAGAGGTGTCTGTAGGTGCGGGGCCTCCAGAGGCTCTTACAGCTCCCCCCCCCCCCAGCTGACAAAAAGATAAATAACACCCAGCAGAGGAGGGAAGTGTTCCCATGCCTTCAGTTTGAACGAATCCTGGGACCAAATTAGAAGAACCCTGAACATCTGCCCCTTTCCCCACATGGTTATTAACGAGTACGTACAAGTCACCAGACCAGTACATGTTGCAAGGCAAAGTTCGAACCATTACTGAACCTTGTTGAACCAACTCCAGGGACTGCCCCTGGCACAGCACACACCCAGAGATGTGCTTCCTGCTATCGGGGATTATCTGCTGTGGGTTGTGGCCTCAAACTTGTGCTGGGAGAGAAGCAGCAAACTCCTAATCCTGCTCTCCTGGACCGTTATCGCAGGTTCCTGTTCCTCGCACCCACCTCCTCTGTGTGGTAACTCCACCTTTCCCTGTCTCACTGCACAGGAGCTTTCCTAGGCTGGTGACCTCTCTCTTTGCTTCTCCTCTACTCCTGTCTCATTGAGGTAAGGTGAGTGTCTTCCCCAGAGCACTCCCTAATAGTATTTGCAGAAGTCTTGCATCACCAATTCATGGCCTGCATCTCCCACATTCCCACTGGACCTGCCCTGTCCCATGTACTGGCTCAGGCACCTTCACCACATGGGGAGACATGATGATGGCACCAGCTTCTCCTGAGCTCCCATCTCTAGCTCAGAGATGGTCCTAGACAGTCCCAGCTGCACCAAACCAACCTGGCTTTGTACAAGTGCAACGTGACTATTGTGGCAGTCAGATTTTGGGTTGGGTTCTCATGTTAGGGCAATACTAGCCTGGATTTGTAAGAATGCACCTTCTCCAGTTCCAAATGCAGTGGATATAAGAAGAGACAACTTCAGTAACAGGTAATTTACCCAATTAACCTTGTTGATTGCCTTTATCACCTTTTTGAAAGAACACTTCATTATCATGCAGATGGAAATAATGCATTTTAAGGTACCAAAATCCAGAATACTTGATGTTTATACAGCATTCACAATCCATATTCATAAGACACCAGCTGTTAGTCTGATTGTGTTTATTATCAAAAGTCAGTAATGAAATGGTACTGAAGCAGATCACAATAAGAATCAATATTCAAGTGTACCATGATCTGATAGAGCTAGAATTCAAGCTTTACATTTTTATACAGGTACCTGTAGAGACAGGGCAATCCAGAGCTTAAAGGAATTAACTTTTTTACCACATCTTGAGAAAATAATTTACAGTGGATCAAGCTATACAAACTAGACTACTATTCAGCAAGTGCAGAGTGACATAGGATGGACAGTAAACACACCACTGATTTTCAATTTGAAGAAGTTACATTGAACTGAGAGCAACCAACAATTCATAAAAAATTACAGGCTTGATAACCAAACATATTGAAGGGTAGCTCTAAGTAAGTGTTTTTAAAGGTAGCTCTGAAAACACGCTTTAAAAGCTCAGCCAGAGCCCAGAATTCTAACAACCTGGGTGTACTTTGCAAAGGAAATTACCTTTCCCTCTAAGATCATCTCTTTAACATGTTGCATTTGCATATGACAAAAAAGCCCAGTGACATAAGCCTGGACAAGAGATTGCCACGGTTATGTCCACATTGAGAGCTGCACCTCAGCTGATGGTGGGACCTGTCTGTGCCACCACACATATGGGCACCTCCAGCAGCAGCACCAAGGGACAGCTTGTACCTGGGCTTCAACAGCCACATGGGGAGATTAACATAAACCCCAGCATCTCTGCACCCACAGCAGCCATCCCCTTCCCTCCAGCAGTGCCTTTACACTCTCCTTGATCACACCCTGACAAACACTCTCCTGAGGACACCCCTTGACCAGAAGTACGAGCTCTCACTGCTAGAGTGCGTGTCCCAGACACTGCTGGCACATCCCCTGGAAGCAGCTCCTGTTCCCACCCTGACCCACTGAGGGCCCAGGAAAGATTAATTAACACAGATTCAAACACCAATTAGCAGCTGAAAAGATGAGACACTCAGGATTCTGGTTTCGATGATGGTGTAATGATCAATACCAGTCTGCAATCTCCCTGCTGCATTTTCCCCTCACCTTCTGTTCGACAGAACTACATCAGGAATTTACTCACAAAGAGCTCATATTTTTCTTAATCCAAATCTAGTACTCTCAGGAATATGATTGCTTTGAAGAAGAAAATTGGTGCCATTCAGGGAAGAAGGTGTGATTTAACTAACAGCCCATGAATGCAACAAGATATTTCTTAAAAGGAAGCATCATGAATTAAAAACAAGAACAACAAGAACGAATTCAAAGACCTTGAAACTGAGCAACTATCAAAACTAGAGTAATTTTTTTCAGCTGACAATTTAAATGTACAATTCTTGCTGTATTTTAAGATTTTTTTTTCAAGAATTATCAGCTGAAAAAATATCTTGAGGCAGATGTTTCAATAATAAAGGAGCACAGTGCATAGCAAGTTATACAAGCATAGCCTGTTTACTTCAGATATTTTCTAAAAAGACAGTTTAGTTTTAAAGTGTCTGTTTCATAAAAGCAAAATGAAAATTCTTTTTAAAAAATTAAGGAAATTGTGTCTTCTAAGAGCAATTACAAACACCATTTTCTACAACTTACTAGCATTTCACTCCAGCCAGCCAGGAATTCCCGAGCAATAGACAAAAATTATGAAGATGAAACCTGCTGCTGAAATCAAGCCTTCTAATAAAGGTTCACATTTATTTCATTCCTGGTTTCACCACACAGAAGAGGAAGCCTCCTGCCACTGCAAAGTAGTGGCAACACAACAGTTTCAAGAATTTTAAACAAGTTCCACCTTGGCATATAAACGTAAGCTTTTTTTTTTTCCCCTAATAGAAAAGCAACATAAACATATATGCAAGACTTTCAATCAAAACTGTCTACCTGAATGAGAAAACTTCCTTCCAGGAACAACTGGAATAGAAGAGCTTGATGGTTCACTCCTAGTGAAAATTGCGTTCCCCTAAAGCAGGGGATGGGGACACAGAGGAGGTGGGTCAGGAGAGACACCGACTGCACTGCTGGCTCCAGGTACCTGCCAGCCTTACCCTGAGCTATTCTATGGGTGTCTCCTGAGGGACATCAACAGTACAGGGAAGAGAATGGCTCTCCTGAAGGGAACAAAAAAGTACAAATTAAAACCACGGTGTTAAGCAGCACAGTAGCAAAAGTCCCATCAGGCCTCGTTATCATTTGAAACTAACACTCGGAGAAAGAATAGAATAATTAGAGCACATTTATGGTGAAATCATTAACAGCACTCATGGCAGTGAAGTTTAAACAAAGGAGTATGTGAAAGAGGAAGGCAATATGTTCTACGCCAAGAATAATATGTTTATATAAAGATGAGTATGAGAAACAAGATTCTAAATCACACGCACACACTAACACCCATCCCTTGGCAAGTGCTTGGCACTCCTCTGCATCCCCACACCTGAGATATGAGCTAACAGCTTTCTGTGCAAGGTGCTCTCTCCAGCTGCGCCAGGACACCCCAGGAGCTGCTGCCAGTGCTTCAGAGCAGTGACAGCCTCCAGCAGAAAGTATTGTAAGTTCTGTTTTCTTTTTCAAGACAGCACATCTGTCTTCTGCCCAGTTCCATGAAACTGGGATACCCTACACATCCATTACAGCAACCTGGGCTTTTCTTAGTGTGGTAAAATGAACCAACCTTCCCTTCTCCCGTATAAAAACGGATCAGTTCCTCACACACTCGAGCAGGGAGGGCAGCTTTCCAGCAGCCCCCCACCCAACACCCATCAAGGATCAAAGGACCCGAGCTCAGCTCCTCAGACTGGCAGAGTAACACATCAGTCTGTTTAATCACCGAGCTGGCCTGCTGCCAGCTTCCAGAGAAACACAGAATTAGGGTAATGCCTTTTCTCCGAGAGGCAAAATTATCCTAGTGTGTACTCGGATCTCTGCCGTGTTTTAACACGGCACATTTAGAATTCATCTGATTTTGTGAAAACAGCCTGGGATTGCAGCGTGCCCTCCTCTCTGCCTTAATTGCCAAACATGCAAATGTTTACCCCCACACAGAGGCTTTGTACCTACCTCAAACAACAGAGAAAATGTAAATGAACCGCATATACTCAGCTTCGAGTGTTATGTCTCGAGTGCTGAATCCTGATCTGAGTCACTCTATTTGTCACCACTGTTTTCATTCATTCTGCTTCAGGGAAGAGACCCCCCTGCACCAGCTATTTCTAAACATTTCCATTAACTCCTGTCGGTAAGAGAGGGATCGATCACCACACGAGGAAACGCGCCCAGAACAAAGCAGCCTTCCTGTAAACCTCTGCTAGATTTTGATCAGGAGAGCACTGCGGTAAGATGAGGCCTGGCTACCTTCAGGATCCTCAAGTCCCAAGAGCATTACATGATATAGTGAAAGATATTGACTTGAAAAAAAAGAGTCTGGTACTGAGAGCTCCAGAGCACTGCATCCACCTGCCAGCGATGTCATTCTCTGCACTAATTCAAACAAAGCAGTAGATCTAAACAGAGATGTCATGTCCAAAGGCTGCAGACCGTGGCTGAGCACATGGAAAGCAGCAACGTGCATTGGCTCTGGGCTGGGGAGTACTCGATGTACTGCAGAACACGTGTAAAACAAAGACCCCCCAAGTTCTGCAAGCATGAGCCGGGAAGTGCCCCACGTACCCCAGCTGGGAAAAAGCCACCAAAGCAGCAACATTCACCCTGCCGCAGGCTGGACAATCCAGTCTGGAGACAACAAGTAAATGTCCTGATTGGAGGCAGAGCTCCAATCACGACTGTGAAAATCAGCTATGAAACAAATACAGAGGAAATCAAGGTTTAACGTTTCAGTAGCACTGAGACTAATAAAAAAAAATTGGTCCAAAGGGGACTTTTCATCGTTTTAAATCTTGCTGCGTTTTTTGATTAAAGATCAGTTTTGTCGCAGCAGAGCCAACATCCATTCTCTCAGTAATCAAGGGACAAAACCATGCGTTCCGGAAGCATTCCTCAAGTGGAAGAGATACCAGACTCTGCCCATTTCTTCCCAGCTGCTAGTTATGGTGGCCATGAAACCATAGTAATTGCCACAGAGAAGCTGTATTCATCAAAGCTCCTTAGGTTGGAAGAAAAATACATTCCTTCCTACTTAGTATCTGGCAACTCAGTCTGCAGAAAGAGGAACTTGCTGATAACCAGTGATTTTTCTTAAAGTCTGCAACCCAGTTTTGATATATTTTGGCTACCATGCTGCTATGAAGAATGAAGGATTCAGAGTTACATTGATGAGAATTTTAGCAAGCAGGCTCGCCTGCACATAAAAACATCTTTCTGGCTGAATCCTAACACCATATGCAACTAGTAGGAACCTTCAGAGGATGAGCTTAGCTCTCAAAGACAATGGATTCGACTACAGCAAAACGTTTCTGTTTTTCCTTAACGGAAATAAAAGGACCTGCAGCAGTGCCAGATAGTTACAAGGCTAATGTTCTAATCCCAGTAACACTGGACAGGGAAGGTCCTCGAGCCATTGGCAGACATTGCTTGGATGCATGTAAGCAGGCGATTAGCTCGGAAACAGCACTTAGCAAGTGTGGCTAAAATACAAATGCTCTCATTAGGGTGAGCCGGCCCCCGGCAGCGTGGGCACACCCCTGACACTGCATCGTACACAGGGCCATGCTCCTCTGGGCCCTGCTCTGCTCATCCCATCGAGATGGGGGTGAATTACACAAAAATAGAGGCTTGGCTGTAATCCCAAACATCAGCTAGAATGAAGGGATCTCTAATTTATTTAGACAGCTCCGATCCCAGCATCATTCCAGGTGTAGCAGCAGAGAGCTTGGGCTGGCCTTCTGCAGACTCTGCCACATCAACCCCTGCTGATACCAGAACTGAGGACTTTAGGACCTTCCAGCTTCACCTGAGCCAGCCCCAACGACTCTCCCCCGGGGTGTTCTCCCTCCTCAGCAACCACAGACAGATCAAGAAAGGGAAGGACAAATTTCCTCATCAACAAAATGGTCCTTCCTTTGTGATGTGCAGTTAACAGATGGTGTTCAAATTAACATTCGTATCTTTCAAGTGTCTTATCAAACAAGACTAAACAGCATCTTGAAATTTCCATTTTAAATTTTCTATGAGCTTGCTAGGAGTATCACAGACAGCTTTCACTGCTACCAACTAAAGCTGTTGCTGCTTCTAATGAAGGACTACATCACTACTGGAAATAAAGCAGCCCAGTCCCCGACACGCTCTCCAGGACGACTGGGACATCCGCACAGGCTTCACCTGGAAAACAGCCAACTCTTAAAGACCAAAGTTGCCCTTCTAAAATGTGGAGGTAGATCATGAACATCAAGGCCTTATACAAACCCTAAAATTCAGAGACAAGGCAACAAATTCCTCACTGTCGTTGTAAAGATCCTGAAGCTGGATCCTTTCAGGTTTCTGTATCAATAGCACCGAACCCGATGAGCTGTTGGGCACAGGAGGCCTGAGGCAGAGGCTCTCTGTGCCTTTCAACATGATGGTCCATCAGAGAGAGCAGTTTTAATGCAGAAAAACATGAAACATGGAACCTTAGAAACCAGTAACACAATTACAGGCCTCTGAGAATTCAGAGATATTATGAGCACAGCACCAACCACCAGCCCTTTGGCCCTCACCACCACCCCCAGCATCCAGCCAAAGGTCAGCAGGTCTGGACCATGCTGGATCATGAGGGGAAGAAGGAAAGCCAATTCCAAAGTCACAGGTCTTCACAGAGAAGGTTGTGTCACCAATTTTCCTAATTGCATACACCCAAATCGGAATATTGCCACGGAGTGCTGCTGTAGCAACCGTGCAAGAAAACAACCAAGCTTTAAAATATGGTATTTAAGGACACCAAGTCTAACACAGACAATTACTGCAGAAATCATCTGATGTGGTAAATAAGCTTGCAATATGTTCCAGTACAGGAAAAATTGCTGGGTCTGAAGCTTAAGTTTGACTTGTTCCAAAAGTTATATAAAATCAGCATAAAAATGGTAGTTCTCTCTTTACAACTCAACCCAACGTTCAGTTTAAAAGCTCTGGATGACTTTGTCAAACAGCACAGGTCTTTGCAAGCCTCCAGCAGCAGTTTCTTTCTGATGAGGTTACTAACCCATAGGAGAATCCTGTTCTCCCCTCGGCAGCTGCACAACGCTCACTTGGCCAGAGCCTCATTCAAGGTCTGTTGATACCTCGCTGGCTCTGAAAATCCACTGCACCAAAGAGCTTTATTTGATGAAAACCAACCAGTGAAGCTTCAAAAAACCAATAGACTTTCTTCTAAAAAGCAATGCACTCTCCTCATTAGATGCTATTTATTCACATGCCCAGTAGTTTCACTCTTAACAGTAGTTTTAACAAACCTGCTGGAACCAGAAGCCACAGAGTGGTGGTAGGAGTTGGAAGGGACCTCTGAAGATCATCTAGTCCAACCCCAGAGTCAGTCCTGTTGATCTTCTGGACCCTTTCCCATTGGCACCATGTTCCACATCTCCTACCCCTTCCACACCATCAATAATTTAAGAGCAGGCAACACGCTGCTGTTCTGTGCTTCGGATCTGGAACTCCTAAGGAACAGCATCTGGCTCTGGTAATTTTCTACCATACACTGCATCAATTTCTTCTCAATCTTTTCTGCCAGTTTTAACTTGACAGTTTGGGACATCTCCCTGTTATGGAAAGTCCCAGTGCAGGAATACCCTTATCCCCCTCCATGGTAAACACGAGAAATTCCTTTGATCTTCTAACTGCAGTTTCATCCTCCACAAACTTTCTCTTTTTAAGAAGAGGAACAAATTTTTAAAGATAGAAAATAGTAATAAATCTCAATTATTTTTTTTAATCCTCTTGCTTTACATTTAGCTTGCAGCTGTTTGTTCTATTGTCTTCATTCAAACACGATTTCCAATTTTGGAAATAATGACATTCTTTCAAAACCCGCCAGGCTTCTGGAGGTGCTTTTAAGGTGTGGGTTTGTTTTGGTTTTTTAGCTTAACAGGTGATACACATCAGGACCAACTGCAGAGTCTCTGCTTAGAAGATGACTTTTCATTAGCGGTCAAACGAGGAAAATCTGATTTAAACTATGTATCACCTATAGACAAATTGCAACCCAGCAGTTACAAAAGAGGGACAAGACAGGTGTAAAACAAGCTGTATAGCAACTATTCTAGACTCGAGTCACAGAAATACCGGTATCGGTTGGGATGCAGAGAGAAGTGGTTTTACCAAAGACAGTTTCTGTGTAAGGCACCAGCTCAGACCTGGTCTGGTGCCAGGAGAGCAGCAAAGCTGGGGCTTGTTACCCGTGAACCACTAGCTCAGGTGGCTGCAGGTACCACTATTCAGCCTGAACCTGACGTTTGACAGGCATGCTGCTACAGCAGATTTTAATTAGCTAATGATATCAGATCATTGTGGTAAAGTGCACACAAAATTAACCCAAACCTATAGAAAAAGAAAATCCGGAGTTTGTTCACCGTGTTTCTTTGGCAAATTAGAAGGCAGCAGGACACGGTGACGGTGTCCCCGCAGCCGTGCTCCCGTCCCGCTCGGTCCCGGCCGTGCCACGCCGGCTCTGAGAAGCAGATCACGCAAATACCGTGAAATCCCATCCAGGGCCGTTCCTCCAAGGCGCGGGCCCCAGGGAGCCGCCTCCGCGCTCACGGACACAGGGGCGAGCAGGGACTCTCCGGTCGCTCCGCTCAGCCCCGTGAGGCGCCCACCGCCCGCCCCTGCGGGGGCCACACCCGCAGAAACACCGGGAACACAGCGGCGCGAAACCGACCAGCCCCCGAGCCCAGTCACCCCCGGCAGCCGCCGGGCAGCGCTACCTCCCGGCTCGGGGGGCAGAGGCGGCCGGGGACCGGGACCGGGCCCCGCCGGGACAGGCGCGCCCCGGGCAAAGCCACCGGAACGCGCGGCGGTACCGGGACCGAGACGGCGGCCGGCAGAGGCCGGTGATCCCCGACGGGCCAGGGGAGCGAGCACCGCCCGCCAGCGCCGCCCC
>VYZX01028389.1:186754-230043 GCA_013401335.1 Brachypteracias leptosomus | reverse complement strand
CCCGGTCCCGCCACGCCCCCGCCGCGCCCGGTCAGCCGCGCTGGCCACGCCCCCCCACCGGCAGCCGGGCTCCGCCCTCCCCTCCTCCGGGGGCGGGGCTTGTGCCGTGACGGACAGCGCGGCGGGAGGGCCGGGCCTGCGGGCTCGGGGTGGTCCCGGGGCCAAGGAACAGCTCCGCGGCCAGTGCCCATCCCGGCCGTGGCACCCGTCGGCCGTTGCCCACCCCGGCCGCAGCAGCGCTGCAATGCACGGTGCAATCAGCCACCACACCCCTCGGCCAGCGCCCCCCGCAGGCGGAATCTCCTGTCCTGTGGGCAACCCCCTGTGCCCAGAACACCATCCCCACGGCCCGTGGCTGGAGCTGGTTGTTCAAAGCTGGCTTGGGCACATCGGGCCAAAGCTGAAGTCAAAACGATGGCTACTGTCTGGAGATACCTGCGAAGACATTCTTTTCTATTGGAAAACACAAATCCAGTACTTTTGCTCTCCACATGAGCTTTTCCATTTATCTTCCATCAAAGATTTCAGTGCAGCAATTAGCTCATGCCATGTACGGATTGCACGCCAGGTACACACTATGAAAATCAGGGCATTGGGGAGCATGGCACAGGCGGTTAGCAAATGAAACACTAAATACTACCAACCACAGGAACGTTCATTCAATGTCACACTGTAAAAGCTGAAAATTAATCCTTTGAAAGCTTTATGGTTCAAATTGCAAGCTCTCTGCCCCATCCTCTTTCAATGTTCTTCTCTTACTCAGAGGCTGAATTTCCACTGCAAATCCTTTGTGATGTCCACAGTGGTTCAGGGGCGTCCTGAAGGCTCCGGCTGGGCTGAGGTCCTGGCTGAGCAGTGGGGCTGTGTCCTGAGGAGGTGAGAGAAGGTGTGAGAAGGTGTGGACGGCTTTTGTTTGCAAATACAGAGGTGTGACTCTGCATAACTCGCATACTTCTTTCCTTTCCACAGGAGGAAATGAAGAAGCTGGTATCTGCAGAATCCAAAGAATGTTTGCTGAGTTGTAAAACAATGGATTTTTGTTCCCGTTGCTGCGTCCCTGTGTTCACCTCGGATTGAACACCAGAACACGCTGGAAGTGTCACATTCCTACATGGAATGTTTTGCAAGGTGAAGAGCAGCAAGTAGTTAATTTCTGTGTAGTACAGAAACCACCAAGAAACCTGCTCGTGACAAATACCAGCAACTTGTGCTACTAGACATTTTCCAGTCCTTACAGATTCCTCTGCCTTTAAGGCCTGGTTCTCTGTGACTTACATAGTAGCTATTACCAAGAAAAGCGAGAATGCTTCCAAAGAATCCAGAAGGACACAGATCTTATAATAAAGCTGTGCTTGCTGGGGTGAGAAAATGTAATCTGAGCTTGTTTGGGGACATTAACCAAATGCTCCCAGTACATGTGAGGTGCTGCCTCCGGCACTAATGGAGCTGCAGCAAGCAGAGGTTCAGCTCATTGTGCTCCGTGCAGCCTGGGCTCTCTGCCAGCATGCAAAAACTGCCCAGATAAGTGTTCTTTCACACTTGCAGAATGGAAGCAAGGAGGCTGAAAGCTTTGTGGTGTTTGAGATCTGGTCATTAAAAGGAACACTGACAGATTATTTAAAACCAGCCCTCAATATTTTACATGGGAATTGTGACACCAGGCATGATCCGTAATGTATGAGCTACTGGCAGTGCCCTGTGCTGGGCATTCCAGAGAGTACACACACTCACATGGACAACTCAAGGACACGAGTGTCCTTTGGGCTCCAGGGTTCACAGTTCACTCGTTCCCCTACACAGGCTTGTCTGCTACTTATCTCATGAAAATGTAACTCAGGCTTTCCACTGGCTGAGGCTTTCAGACACTGGAGTGAGATCCCCGCTGTGTTTACACACCTGGAGTAGGGACAGCTCCAGAAACACTGAGCTTGATGTGCTGGTGAATGACACTGGGAACAAAAGCAAGTCATGAAGCTGTGGTTCCTTCAGGGAAAGTCCTGTTGTCTTTACCAGCAAGCTTCAATATAAGTTTGGAGGCAAAAAAACCTGCTTAATCCTTTGTAAATTTTACAAAGCTCCCAAGCTCCAGAGCATCAGGGAGTTGTGCAGGTTGGTTGTACATTGCATGAACAATAATCTTCTTCTGGAGCTGCACATTTACCTTTCAGGATCACTGTTTTCCTAAGTCCAAGGTGCTGTTCAGTGGATTTGTTTTCTCAGCACCAGTTGCCAATCCCCGTCTCCTCCTTGGTGCCGTGTCTGCCCCATGTCGCAGCCATCAGGAGGAACACGCTCTGCACCACCACCAGCCCCTGCCTCCTGAGGTGTGAAGAACTGTGTGTGCTGAGCACCAGTGTTTGAAATCTCAGTGAGCTCAAAGGGGCCATCAAAGACACCCCAGCACTTGCAGGGGTGCCAAGCAAACAGGGTGCTGAGCTCTGCCCCAGCATAACTAGGAAATAAACTTCTTTGAGGCACAGCAACTTCTTGGTAGGCAGGGGAGCAGAGCTTGTTTATCACGCTGCCAAAGTTCAAAGGCAATCAAAGCAGCAAAAACATGTCAGGCTGCTGTTTAATTAGAGCATGAAGACACACTTTCTCAGAGAGGACAGAAAGGGAACTTTGGTGTTACACTGGGACCCTTTTGGAGTTCTCCTAATGCCACTGCCTGTGCTACGTGAGTTCATCTGTTCTGTGCTTGGAGGGAAGAGGCCCCAACGGAGGCAAAATACTCACACAACACATATACACACAAAACGAGAACAATTCCATCCTCAGCAAGGAGGAAATGAAGCCTGTTGCACCAGCACAGGGCAACGTGCAGAGTTTTCTCTCTGTAGAGGTGTGTTATTTCCTATCCTCTCAGTGACTGGGCACACAGGAGCTCTGACTGGCTCACAGCAACACTAACTGACCACAATGCTGCAAGAGCTTTTGGGAGAGCCAGGGGTGATGGTTGGCTGCACTACATTAACTGAAAACAAAAATAGTTGCTGGGGAGGAGCAGGAGGCACAGAGCTCATCTCAAACGTGGCGTAATAAATTATTCAGTAAGCTCCATGTCTCTGAGGAAGCACAAACAAATCATGGTTGGATAAGAGTGGTTCAAAGCCAGGCACTTGTTCTTCCACAGATAGACATATCCAGGACTGTCTGTTTGAAGAATGTCTGACCCTAAGATACAGTTATCTGAAGGCAAACTTTTAAACACCTCATAAATTAACTTATACAGGAGCAAAAGCTGCCAGGCAGGCAGGTCTTACCTGGGAATTTCATCAAGCTCCAAAAAAGCTTAGAGAATAAACCTAAGTCTTAATAGAGATCTGTGTCAGCTTGGGCTGACTAAACCCTGGTGTCTGGACTCCTCACCTGGGAATGGAAAAGGGCTGTAGATCAGTATCAGTGGAGGCTGCACTGACACAAAGCTGCTCCATAAACCTGCCTGTATTTCATACATGCCTCACCACAGCACGCCAAGGAGAGGCAATGCCAGCAAGAACAGCGTTCACACAGCATGATGTCCTTCTCTCCTTTCTCTGTCCCCCTTCCACAAATAAAACCCACCCCTGAGGTAGAAGGAGGCTGTGTGCAGGAGATCCCTGTGATGGAGAACATGAAAGAAAAAGGTGACACCAAATAGTTTGCTTGCTTGACGCAAGCATCTGCCAACAGGTTAAAAGCTTGGACAAGTGATGAACCTGCCCCTGACCTGTGCTGTGCTGCTTTGCACAATGACAGCAGTGTTCAGTTATCCTCTAGCTGGGAAAAAAAAAAAGGGAGAGAACAACAGAGAAGGTGCTGCTGAAAGGGAAAATCATTTCCCTCAGCAGGTGCAATGCAGAAATGTGCGGAGTACACAGACACGCTCTCATCTGCTGTTGGCCTGTGCAGCTCACCCTCAAGAGCCAAAACTTCCAGAATAAAAAAAATAAAGTAATTACACAGTTTGCTCCATGCACGCCTGCTGCATGTGGGTGGGCTGCTGCTGCAGCTTCTGTACGAGTTAACAAGATGAGTTAAGAGGACTTGTCAAAGCACATAAAGCAGCAGCAAATACCCCCCAGTCCCTTGCTCGGGATCAAGCAGATGATGCAAAGTGGGGATAAAGGCCCAGCACACAGGGAACGGGGAGGCAGATATGGAATCACAGCTCAGCACGGGTTGGATTTAGAGCCTAAAAGTAGTAATGGAGTGTTTAAGTCTCGATCTAGAGCTTAGTGCTTTGAAGAAATATCAAAGCTGGAGAAAGCAGCGGGATGCTCTGAGGTGGGTCGGGGAGGGAAGCAGGACAGGGGGGTTTGCACAGTGAGGACCTGGTGGGGCAGAGCCCACGGGACACTGGGAGTGCTCACAAATTCCTCCAGGTACCAGCAGGCAGGGCACACTCAGGGAACAAATACACACCCCAGCTCCGAGTGAGAATAGAATTACCTGTTGCAGGTGCTGCTTCTTAAGAGCTCACTTAAATTCAACCACAGTTTGAACTACTACTTCTGTACACTATTTAGACCATTTTATCAGAAACAGCAGAAGCTGTTGGTTTGATGACACTTTACCGTGTTCATCAATCCAGCCATTTCTCTCTATTTGGGCAATTTCTGATCATCACCACTAAAACCCCCTCCTTGAACCTGCTCCCCAGAGTCAGCCGACGTCACCAGCAGCAGAGTTGGCGTCTGTAAGAGGTTCAGCTCCCTCAGTGGTTTTACATCTTTAACAGGATCTGAAATATCTTCAGCAGCCTTGTCAAGTTTTATAGCCCCATTCATAGGGATTTGGGATAGCTGACATGGCCCCAAAGCCTATCTCAGCCTCTGCCTGATAAATGTAATCCCCAGCTCCTCTCTGATTCCTGCTCCTTTTCACCAGTCACTTCCCCTCTCCTAACTGGGTATCAGTTGCGTGAGCAGAGCAGAGCAAGCTCATGGAGCAGCACAACCAGCTGTGTCCACACACAGTCAAACTTCCCTGGAGAAAACAGAAGGAAAATCCAGTTTCTTGGGAGCAGATGCCTTCCAGGACCCTGAGTTGTTTGCAGGCTGTACTAGAGGCTGCTCTTGTCCTTCAGAGGTGAACTACTTCTGTCACACTAATGAAGGTGGCTTTGAACCAGTGATGAGGATGAGGTGCTGTCCTGCCCTCTCCAGTTGCACCAATCCTGCTGGGAGAGGAGCCATCAGGGAGAACACACCTGCAACAACACACTGACAATTTTCTTTATTTCTAGAAAACAGGATGAAGGAGGAGCAGGGGAGTGTCGGGACCAGGAAAACATCCCCTGCCCCTCCTTCCCCTCCTGAATTGGAAGGAGAGCTGGTACCTGGCTCTGTGAGCTGCAGCGTGAGCATCGGCTTCTCCAGCTCCTGGTGTCCAATTCCAGGGTAACACAACTGGCCTCTGCTCTGCTGCTGGTGTGGATGGAGCTTTGTCACCCCGGGGATCTCCTCCTGCTGCACTGGCCTTCCAGAAAACCTCAGCTGAGCAAATAAACCCTGTCCAGCTGGGGAAAAATGGCTGTGATGGTTATTCCTAGGAACATGATCATTCATGGCCGGTTGCATTACCCTGTACCAAGCTATGCAATTAATACATTTCTCGCCTTTCCATGACTAGTATTTAAGTAGCAGCAATAGCATGCAAGGGTTTTTACAGGTTTATTTAGAAAAGACTGTCCTCATTCTTCCTTTTTTAATGTTAATAATGTAGTTAGAGTCTCAGTAGATCTGTCATAAAAAATATTATCAAAGGAACCAAGATAAATGCAGAATTATTTGCTGTTTAGAAAATCCAGACACATCACAGAAAGCAATAACACCACAAAAAAACTTTGATAAAAGTTTTAAAGAAAGCCTTTTTTTACAGCTCCAGCAGTAATTACAGCTCATATTGAATAAGCTTCTTACAGTGGGTTTAAGTTAATTTACATTCTAGGACAAGAAATTGAATAATGCACTCTGACAGAACAGGCTGCACCTCAGGGGAGGGGTTGTCCAGGTGTTGCTACTAGAGATGCAGAAATTGGCAAAAACCGTCTCCAGGGTTCAGAGGAGATCTGTAGAGGGATGCTTGGCCCCTCTGCTCCACTTGTCAGGGGAGGGCAGCAGCTCTCAGGGGACCCCAGACCCCCAAACTGCTGCTGCAGCTCACCCAGAGCTAAAGAGACGTAAAGTTCTCCTTATCTTCCCTGGCTGCCATGGCAATCCTGCTGTGAGGGGCCACGGCTGAGCATCACTAACTGGGAGGTAAATTGTCACCTTTCCAGGGCAGTGTGCTCAGGTCCCAGATCAGGGGTCTCCATCTCCCCAAGGTTTTCAGCATCTTTAAGAGCCAGTTTCAGAACCAAAGCCCATTTACAAACATTTCTGTTCCTTGAAGGGCACTGGCAAGACACTTTTCTCTACATTTTTTTTTCTCCCCTCCTCCCTGTGCCCAGTCTCATCAGCCAGACAGAAATTCCACCACTGTGTTATGACATCCATACTTCTGGGAGTCCTGTTCTGTTCTGTTTTAATTCAGCTTTGAAATTACTGTTCTAAACACAGCAAGGCAGATTTTATAGATCCCTTTTTTTCCTGTCAGTGTTTATACAGCAACACGTGTCACTGTAGACCAAAACCTGATTAGTACTCCTGGTTTTTGTTACCGAGTTAATAGCAAAGGACTCTTTTGGAGCAAATGAGATATAATAGCAGCTCACAGGTTTGCCATTATACTTTACCATTATCATTTAGAGCTAGTTTCTTTTGTAGTCATCAATGAATAATGACAATATAATAATCTTCAAAGCTCACCATTCCAGCACCAACCTTTCCTCTGACTTATAATTAAGATGTCAAAATTAATTTCCCTCTCAGAAAGCAGGGACTTTTCTTTCTTTGCTGATGGATTATTTTACAGATATCAATTCTCAGCTTACACAGCTCAGCTCGACCTCCCTCTGAAGGATGCTGTGGTGGAGCACACGTTTCTCCATTTTCCAGTGTCAGCCTCAAAATCAGTTTCACTAGGAAACAAAAAAAAAAGAGTGACCTGTTAGTAGAAGACCCCTGCGGGCTCAGGCACTACCTGCTACCAACACGAGCATCAGGAATCATAAATTCATAGAATCATTCAGGTTGGAAAAGACCTTTAAGATCATTGAGTCCAACCACCAGCATCTTCTGCTGGTCTCCAGAGCCTTTCATTTTTAGGTGGCTGAAATAAGGTGTAGCAAGGACGTGCAGAAGCAGCTCAAGGACTCACTAAAGGTGCCAAGGTGAGGAGGCGCATGGGGCTTGGAGATGCTGTGAGGGCTGCACATCAGAGAGAAGGAGATCTCTGGAGGTCAGCTGTGCCAAAACGCTGCTGTTTCGGCACATCTGACCCCCAGGGATCTCTCCTTCTCTCCACTCATGCTGAACCAGCCTAAGTGGTAGAGATGCAGGTATCCTCAAGGATGCCCTCACCACTTAAACATTCATGTCCTCCTGCATCTTCTCATGTATTTTTATTACTAACAGGTTTCTCAGCTGGTAACACATGAACAAATACATTATTCATCCTGGCTGCTTGTCCTGGCTCAGCAGAACATGGGAGGACACAAATACTGCTCCTCCAGGTCCCTGTTAGCTCCAGGAATTGTAGATGAGGCAGGAGGGGGCTTCTTGGGGCTGAAGTGACACTTGTGCTTCTGCTGTTAGGTTACAGAGCCCCAACTGTCACAGCAAATCCCTGTCTCTTTTCCCACATGCACCGTGAACGCAGCAATTACCTTTTTGTCTCACGGGGGGGCTGTGAAGCTTAATTAATTCATGGGTTTTGGTACTTTGTGCTCTCAAAATGCAGTGTGTTTAACTCCTTCATTACTTCACAGTTAATAGCATTATTTATTTGAGTTAGGATGGTCCCCACAAAGCCCACGTGGTGACAGGTTCCCCCAGCACATCCAGCTGCAGCTTGAGGTGTGAAGCCATAATCCCTCATCACCCACTGGTGGGGCTGGGGCAGACCCTCCCCAGATGGGTCTGTGTCCTACAAACTACAGGGTGGGGAGAGACCAGAGCAGCACAACCCCCAGTACCTGCTGCCATCCGTGTAGATGGGGATGTCTGTGTGTCCAAGGGGGATGCAGGGCCTGGAGGTGAAGCTGAAGCCCCCTCACCACAAGCAGCCTTCATGCTCAGCTGCTCATACAGACCTAGCAAGACAAAAATGAAACAGGCCATTAAGCAGCACTCCAGTGGATTAATGTTGGTCTGTCTCCCTTACGCTGCAGGATTTCAAAATTCCTTTGAAGTTTGCATATTAGAAAATCACTTTCCAAGCCATATAACTTTGAGCTTTAGATGTTTCCTAACAGTTCTGTGGTTGAGGAACAGCTGACTAATCCTTTAGGATTTAATGAGGTTAACTAACATGCACAGCTTTGTAGGGGAGCTGAAGCTGGTATTTTGGTAGCAAGTATGAAAAAAATAAGTAATATTCTGTAAAGAGCCATTATGGGAGCAGGGCATCATTTTGATAACTGGTGCTGGAGCTTCTTTGTCCTTCAGGGAGCACAGGTTGGGGTTCTGGTCTTGTTCAACCACAACAACTAATAACCAACAGCACTGTTTGCTTGTAACTCTCTCTGAAGTCCCTGGGTTGGTTTCTAGGTGCTCTGGCTGTCCAGGGAAGCCCTTCCCTGTGCGGGCAGAGCCCAGCGGCACTTCCCTGGCAGCCAGTAGCTGTTGGCAGCTGGGGCAGGTGGCACAGGCTGGAGCTGGCGCTGGAGCCATGTCCTGCTGCTCACCCAGCAGAGCCCAGACCTGTTCCTGGCGAGGTCTCGGAGCCAGGATGAGCCCGTGGTGAGGAGCCAGAGCTGCCCTAGTGCAGCCACGCACACCGTGTGGGTGTTGTGTGGTTTATTCCACTGCTCAGGGTGTGTTGGAGCAGGACTCCACAGCTCGAGGAGCTGCCTGTGGAGCATCCATGCTCGGGGCACCTGGAGACTGAGCGATCAACTTAATTTGGTATTTACAGAACACACCAAAGTCGCACAGAACAAGTTGACACATAAATTCATTAGGATGCAATTACAGCAAGCAGAACTTCGGCTACTCAATTATTTTTAGCAAGAACATGTAATTAACTGCAGGTTCACATCAAATGCTGCCTGGTGCCATGAATCAGGTTGGGAGGATTGGCTTGCACAGGAAAACACAGCAGCGGGGATTTCCCAGAGCACAGGCTCCTGGCTGGGAGAAGCCAGGATAACAGGAAAGCAGCTGGGCAGTGGTGGCTGGTTTTGTGGGAGAGGAGCTGAGCAGAGCAGCTTGTCCATCACCCCACAGCCTGGCTGACAGGTCAGAGCCTCTGCCCCAGAGTGGGCTCCAGACACCTCAGAACAGCCAGGGCTCTTTGAAGGCTTGGCTCTTGGAAGCCCTGCACAGTCACACGTGTGGAGAGCACACGGAGTGTGCGGCAGAGCTGCCACCACTCCCGGGAGTGTCTTCAGGTGAGAGGAGGCAGGAGAGGAACCTGCTGCTCAGCAACTGCACTGACAAACTGGCCCACACCATCCTTATGGAGACCAGCAGAGGAAGGGTACGATGTACACATCGGTGACATCGTGCACACCCTGAGGAACTGGACTTTTAGCAGACTCCAGCTACCCACCAAATAATAAATTTGAAGCATTTACATGGCAACATTTGGCTTATTGCGGAGAGCTCTAAACAAAATATAAATAGTACCTGATGGAGGAAACATGCTGGGAAGGCAGCGAGTGGGTTAGAGCCTGCAGAACATGCCAGCTGGGCACAGGCACATCCTCATGATCCAAGTGAGCTGGGCATGGGCATGTCCTCACGCTCAGAGCCCATTTCCAGGCTTTAGGCCATAGCTGAGGAGCTCTCATGTGCAGCCGTGAAGAGAAGGCATCTGGGGCATTACAGAAAATGCCTAATTACAGCAAAACCACGTGACTCTGAGCTTCCTTGTTGAGGAAAGCCCTGTGAGAGGGCACAGTGAGGCTGGTGGCACAGCCAGGGCAGGGCCCGTGCCCGGCAGCAGCCCCGTTCCATGCCTGCAGAGCCACGGCAGCCGTGCCCTCACCAGGAGAGCAGAGCCAGACATGCCCGAGACTTCACAGGACAGTGCCTGGGAACTGGGAGGCACCAGAGCGGAGCCAGAGCCCTGTGCCGACTTGCCGGGAGCTGGCACTGGGCTGGCAGGGGCGGGGGCACCGCGGGGCTCATGGCAGCTCTGGGCGACATGACCTGTGCCGGAGCTGCTGAGCGATTTATACACCACTAACTCGTGCCATAAATACCCTAACTCATGTACTTCCCTGCTGCATAATTCATACCTTTTAGCAGAAGATAAAAACTTCACCGCTGCTAATGTGCAAGTGTTTATTAACGTGGAGACTGCCAGACAGACCTTGGATTTGGAAGGAGCCAAAGTCCTCTGTAAGCAGATTTTTTTGAAGGCTGCTGCCTGGTAGGTAAGAGGCTCCAGGCGATTCTCTGGTGGCTGCTGAGCTGCTGCTTTTACCCGGGGGCCCTGAAGAACTTGCAGCTTTGTAGAAGTAGAAATAAATAAATAGCTCGTTTCCTTTCCACGAGGCTGGCGCTGGATGTGCTGCTCATGTTCCTCTCCTGCACAGAAAGGAGGAGATAAGAGCACTCATTCCCACAAGGAGCACAGATAGGATGAAAAACAAGTTTTAGGTCATATTACATGCAAGGTTGTTTATAATGCCTGTAACTATTTTTAAACCCGGGAAGTGAAGAGCTGCTGGTGCAGGGAGCCCTTGAGGTCAGGTGCTGTGGTACATCCCTGCCAGGTGAACGGGAGCGGACACTTGGCCCCCGGCAGCTGGCACAGGGACATTGGTGACACCGTCCCTGCCCTGCCCTTCCCCAGAGCCACGGACACAGCCTGGACAGGTGGCTCCACTCACCCGCTGCTGGGGTGACACCAACCTTCACAGGGACAATGTCACTGCAGAAAACCTTCCCAAAGACACTGCTGGGGAAAAAGGCCGTTTCTGGGTCTAGAGAAGTGTAGCAGGGCGAGGGGAGCTGCCTGTGGGGCTGGGGATGGAGAGCAGTGGGAAATGCTGAGTTGCTCCAGTTCCTTCAGGAGAGGAAGATGAGGGCAGGAGGGGCAGCCAGCCCCCTCCCACCTCCTGCAGCCAGCACACGTTCACTCTGGGATGCTGACAGCAGCTGTTTTGAACAGCCTCTGACGTGGTAAGGTGAAAAATCAATTCCCAGAGTGAGAATTTCTCTCTCCAGTGTTTCAGAGACGTTTGAGGCCACCCAAGCTCATGCTGTAGGATATCTCTGCAGTGCCCTGACCGAGCTGTCCCTCCATGAAGAGGCTCCCACGGCTCTTGCCAGGGCTGTCCTGGGCACCACAAGCACAGCTCTTTGCCATGGCCCGGCTCAGCTCCCTGTGGATCAGTCCTGGCCTGTCTGGGGATCAGGGACTATCTGAATTCTGTCATCTCCTGGAGTTTTCATGTGTGTTCATTAAATTGAAAGGGATTAAAAAAAGAAGTGAATGCCATAAATACCCTTAATGAGCTGGATCTATAAACGCTTCCCTGGCACCGCTAGCCTACTGTCAATATATATAACAGTATTTAAATAATAAGTTAACAACTTTTGCCTGTAAATTACAATATCTTATTGAAACACATGCTGATTGCAAGGCAAATGTCTTTGTCACAATTATTTTAATTATGGGCTTTTAGTGGCAAGAAGCTGTAGAAATAAAAACACATGTAAATGGCAGCTTATGATGGTGCGAGCAGCACCTGGCAGCACTTCTGCTGGGTTGTCAGGGCAATGAGGCAGGAGAATGGGGGTTTGCAGGGGGGCTGTCTGGGGACCCACACTCACACGCCATGGTGTCAGTGACAGTGGCAGCTTGGACGAAACCAGGCCAGTGTCCCCGGTTCATGCAGTACCCACCCCTCACTGCCCCTGGCAATCGGTGGCACAGCCGACCCCCCAGCCCGGCCTTGGCCATCCCAGAGTGGCCGTTTTGGCAGCAAATCCATTTCTCACCTTTTGTCCTGCCTGGCTGGAGAACGGGCGAGTGCTGGTGAGAGCTGCAGCCCTGGAGGAGGGTTTGCCATGGACCAGCTCACAGGGTCCCATCTGCTGCACCCACCCACCGGTGGGTCCGTCAGTGCCAGGGCAGGGGAGTCCTCACCGTGATGGGCTCTGGCTGGGTCCCTGTCCACTGCCACCTCCTTGCCTGGGCACTGGGTTGGTCTGTGGGCACTGGGACACTGGGCAGGGCCATCTCCTGGGGTGATCTCTGCGGGCGGGCAGCAGTTGCCTCCTCTGCAAAGACAGTGGAGAAGGAGAATTAATTTCCATTTGCCTTGGTTCAGTACTAGCGATTACATTCAACCTTTTGGGCTCCCGACTCCACTCCCATTGCCTGTGCCTGACAAACTAATGAATTCCTGTTGATTACTTGTCTGCGCTGAGCCTGCTACCTTCATTTTATTCTCATTTTAGCTCCTTATCTTTCTTCACACTCTTTTAACTTCAGTCTGTGAATGGCTCCATCCTTTCCAAGGGAGGCCGCCTGCCTCTCCCAGACTCGCTCTTATCTCTGAGAGCACAAAAAGCAAACACCCACTTTGTCCTCTTGCTGGAGCCTCTCAGAGAGATGGGATTGAGCTCAGAGCAGAATAACACCTGGCTGGTTAGCAGATAGAAGAACTCCAGTGAAGGAAGCTGGAGCTGAGGGCTGGTGCCTGACAGCCTTCCTCCCTCACCATCCTCAGCAGCTCCATCCTCCGAGAGGGTGGGTGAATCCTGATAGTGCAGAAAACCACACACGGGTGGGATGAGCACAGAGGCACCGGGGCAGGGGCAGGAGCGACCCTGGCTGTGCTGGCAGAGCCTCCCTGGGGCCCCCTCAGCAGGAGGGCTCTGCCAGCTCCTGCCATGGCCCGTGGTGGTGCAGACACGGCTCCTGCACAGCATAGACCAGAAATAGAGCAGAACCAGGTTTTGTTTACTCCCAGATTTATGCAGGGATGACAGCTTCTGCTCTCCAGCTGTGCAGTAACCTGCATAGCCCGGGAACACGAAGTGGTGCCATTTCAGGTTGGATTCCTGGTCTCATGACTGTGGATTAGAAGGCTCCACTTCTTTTCCAGTATTTGCTGGGTAACCTGCTCTCCTGGCCCAGCTCAGGTTTACTCTTGTATTACCAAAGGTACATAACAAAATTCAGAAAATCTCGGCACTACTTGTTTACACTCAGCTGAACAGGGACGTCACTTTTCCTGGTGAGGTATTTGAGCAGTGCATGAAATCAAACATGGAAAAGGTTAAGTCAATTATTTAAAAAAGAACCGAACCCCAAACCCACCATGGTGAAATAAATACAGCAAGAACACTCAGGGCCTGGGGAGCCACAGATTTTGTCCTCAAGACGAGTATTACAAACCTTGTTGGAGGTTCCTACAGGTCATTTATCAACATCACATCCTAGGAAAGAGCTTCCCCAGCACTTTTCCTCAGGCTCTTTGGCTACACCTCTGGCAGCAGGAGCAAGAACAGGTTCCTGGGCTCTGGGACACCAGCAGTTGTTATCTGCTGTGGGTGGGGCCATCACCCCTGGCCTTAGAAATGTTGTAAGCTTGCAAAATATTGCTTACTCATTATACTCAAACTGGGGGTTCTGAAATATCATGGGGAATTTTCAAGTTCCTTTCACAAGTAAAGCCATAATTCAGTTTTTGTCAGTGACCCCAGCACTGGCTCCCTGGACGTCTGTGATATTTCACATCGTTGTTCATTTGGATGGTGAGTGTCCTGGGCCCCAGCACAGCCCAGAGCTCCTTTCCTTCACTCACCTTCAGAAATGCCTCCTGAAAAGGGTCTCTCTCCTCAGGACACAGCCTTGCAATGGATTTTGAAGAAAACCAGTAAGAGCAGGCGGGCAGGCAGATTTCAGGCTGTTTTCTATCTGGACATATGGATACAGGAAATCTTTGGAGACCTTGAAGAGGAAAAGTGCCTCCCTTTGAATTCCTAAACCAACGGCATCTCTAAGAATAGCCTCTGAAGGGAGAGAGAAGATGAGAGACATGAGGAATCCAGCACCTTTTCTGAGTGTGCAATATTCTGAAAATTTAAAAGGTAAAGCACCGTGCAGGATGAAGAGAAGGGGAATAGCCAGTCACGCTGAGGACATTTGGAGGAGTGTGCTATTATGTAAAGTGAGCCAGGGAAAGGTTAGCAAATACCACAGCTTCCCTGGGGAGCCCTTCTCTTGCAGGAGTCATTAGTACACTGGCAGGAGAACAGATCCGCTCTGCTAATTCTCGAGGTCATAAGCAAATTAAGACAGAAAAGCTGATCTGCTATCAATCTACATTAGGCACAGCCGAGCTGCTCACCTGTCTGGGAGCTGCTGTTCTGCAGGAAGGTTAGGACTGGAAGTACCAAAGTCTTGTCATTAAAACAAGCACATTTTCTTCTTAGTTTGTCTGGGCAAAGGTGCATCAGGTCATTACAGGGTTGTGGGGTCAGGCTGCTCCTGGCACACCCTCAGGTGGGAGTACCACATCGGGCACATGGTTCCCGTCTCTCCAGGACTCCCACTGGTGCCACTTCACCCATTTGAGGCCATCTGTGGCTGTGGGGCTGCACCAGGCTCCGTAGGGTCTGGGCAGCATCACTAGGCTGGGTGGGTGCCTGCGAGAGAGCTGGGGTTCAGCTGCTCCTGCTCAGCACAAAGACTTGGTGCTGGTTCACGCTGGTGCAGCTCGTGATTTGGAAAGGGACAGACCAGGAAAACGTTCTCGGGATGTTGGAAGCTCCATCCCTAGGCAGGAGAGAGTGGGGGAGGGTGGTGGGGAGGCAGAGGCTTCCCTGGGAGCAGCCCAGGTCTCTCCCAGCGTGGGCACAAAGTGCTTTTAATAACCTACAATATAAACTACTCGGTGAGATTAAAGCAACCCACTCACGGGGAGGATTAAGCACAGGTCTGGAGTTTCTCCCTCGCATGGACACACCACTGCTGTGGACAAGCACCCCGGGCAGGGCACCAGGCGAGGACAGTGATCTCCCCCGGAGCCATCCTGCGGCTCAGCCCCTGTGGGAATTGCTCCAGTGTGACCACCACTGGACACAGGGAGCTGCACCCTGAGAACATCAACTGAGAGTATCCTGGGACCCCCTGTGCATGGACCCCCCTGCAAACTGGGGGCTGCAGGGACTGGCAGCTCCTCACCCCTCCTTGGCACGGTGGCTTGCTGGGGTCCTGGTGCTGGATGAGCCTCATGTGGGAGCTTTGCTGCATGGCTGTGTTCTGAGGAAACGTTCTCTCCCTACCTTTGGGTCCACAAGTCACCCCATGTTCGAGCTGCAGCAGGACACAGCCCAGGCACAGAAAACCTTGTGGAGCAGCAGAGCTGACTTCAAACAGAAACGCTGCCTGAGAAACCTCCAGAGTCATATTTGCAGTGAACAAAAACACCCACCCGCATACAACACAGCTCTTCAAATCCTGCCTTTAATCTCAGGTTCCAGTAACAACCTTCTCCCCATCCAATTACTTGTCTTACAATTGACATCGCAATATTAAATTCCTAAGAACTAAAGCGCTTTGAAAATATAACCTACTTTAAAGTAGACAAGATTTATAGTGGAAGTATTTACTTTCTAGTCCTTGACGCTATCAAAGTCACTGATGCCTCATCAGCAGCACCTTAAATGAGGCCTCGGCTGCAGGGGAGGGAGGTGGATGAGCCATCCCCTGAAAGGGGGTCACAGCAAGAACGTCAGAGCTGGGGTCTGGGGGTGGAAACCATTGCTCAGTCAGATTGTCTAAAGAGCAATTAGCCATATGTTAGACAAATGCCACCACAGTGGGAGACTTGACCAGCACCTATCGCACCCGGTGATGTGTCCCGGGGAAGACCCCGCTGTGCTGACATCTGCCTCCCCCCACAGCCACCTCCAGCCTCTTCTGCTTCCCTGGAGGCACCAAAGCAGGTCCTAGCTGAGCCCCTTGGGCCATGGGACAGGTGACAGCCCTGTCACCAGCTGCTGGTTCTGTTTGGTCCATGTGCAGGTGCAGCTGCAGCATGCCTGGGACATCCCCCAGACACCAGTGAGGCTGCCGGTACCCTGGGCCCAGCTAAGAGCACTCGAGGTACGGGGGCTGCTGCATGTGGCTTTAGCTTCTTGGGCTCATCACTACGCCCTGGAGCATCCAGAGGCAACTCAAATATTAAATGGGGAAACTTTCCACTGGTGCAAGCAGCAAGTCTGCAGCCAGGCAGGAAAGCAGTGGCTCTCCTGGTGCACGTTTCTGCTTGGCCTCATCCCTAATCATAAATTGCTGCGTTAACCGAAATGGAGAGGCATTAACTTTCACTCCTGAAACAAGGTGCAATTAGTTGGGCATAAGAGAATGCTGAAGTGATGCTAATTACCCTCTAAAAGATGAATAGAATTGAGTCAGAGAAGCAGAAAATTACCTTTGTGGGAAATTGGCTTCAGAATTTAAACCAAACCAGCAGCGGTGGCTGGACAGGTACCACGAGCCCAGAGCTGCTGTTCCCCCCTCCCTGTGTCCGGCCGAGCCAGAGCCCCCGCACTGGCCGGGCAGGACCCCAGCAGGGTCTGCATCCACCCAACCATCCTTCAGCTTCAGACTCGACCACGGCCACCCACTCGTGCTGCCCTGGGATGAGGAGGGGCAGCCGGGCGGGAGGATGCAGCTGCAGCTGCGACATCTCAACCCTCAAAGCAAAGAACTTGTCTTTTAACAACAGTTCACAAGCACCTTGACTATCCTGTTTTGTTTATTCCTGGAAACCACCCAGATTTTTAATTAGCCCTTAACTGTTCCCTAACCCGTTAGCAGTATTTGAGGAACATATCTCACTGTTTTCACATCCATCCTGGGGGCTGCTCCTGCTGCCTCACGGCACTTTGCTGATCAGCAATTGCTTCCGATTACAGAACGTAATTCATCACTGAGAGCCTCTCCTCCCCGCAGCCTGCTCGGGGGTGGGCAGCAGCTCTGGGATGGGCCAAACCCCCGTTACTGACCTTCCTGGGGAGACTCAGTCCCTCCAGATTTGCCACCACCCCAGTGAGCCCCAGACCCACACCTGGGGGTTTGTTGTGGTGCTGCCCATATAGGGTGCTCCTGCCGCACGAAGGGCCCCAGGTCCCCAGCATACATGACAGTGACAGGACTCACCAAACCGACCAGGATCTGCCCCAGGTTTATTCTCCTGCAGCTGTGAGGAAACCTGTCCACGGGGCAGCACGGCAGTTGCTCCAGGGTCCAAGCCATTTTCTGACTTCAAATCCTTTGCTTGCTGAGGTCAGCTCTGCAGCTGAGTGTGCCCAAAGCAATGTGGGGCATCTGCTGCGGGGGTGGAAACCAAACAGGAGAGCTTCAGGGCTTGGTATGACCAACACATGAGGCAGAGACCATGGGTGGCTCCAGTGGCACCTCTAGTGCAGGGGGTTTTATGCAGTGCAAAAACACCTGCATCTGAGACATGCAGGAGCTTCAACCCCATCTGTTTGGTGCAGGCAGCACGCGGTACCAGGGAGCTCCTGGGACTTTTAGCAGTAATTAACAATCTGTTCTGCTCCAGTCCCGGTGGAAAGGGGCCAGGGGAAGCTGCCTGCTGGGGTCTGGAGCAAGGCACCCACAGAGACAGCTCTGACAGGGTTGCCACTGCTCCTGGGAGGAGAGACAGACCCAGCTCTGGCTCTCCCAAGGGCTGGTACCTCCAGAGCCTCCTGCTTTCCCTACAGCTCTCTGAGCTCATACATATAAAACCTTTATGTTCCCATCAAAGCTTCTCCCAGATTTGTGCTTATGGGAAAAGCTCATGGAATATGTTCTGGGAACTAAAGATTTAAAAAGGCAATTTGAAAAGCAGGCCAGGAGGCAACCTGCTCACAGGCAGCGCGGCCACTCGCTCTCCTTGCTGCCCGGGGCCCGCGGTACCTGCGGTGCAGCCTCTTTGCTCCAGCCAGGGCTCGAGCACTCTCCTCATTTATAAGATGCATTATTTACCAGCCTGACATGCAGCTAATTTAAAAACCAGATTTATCAGCAGAAAAGTAGTGCTTGCTATGGTGGCTTCCAACAAGCGCAGCAGAGCGTTTCTCTGCTGAATTTGCAGACTCCTGCCCCATCCATCACCAAAGGGCCCTGGCAGCAGGTCCTGGGGGTCCCACAGAGGGGCCCAGGGGTGCCAGCCCTATGCCCATCATCCACAAGAGCTCTCTGTGGCTGCCTCAGAGAGAGGCCGAGGGATGAGCATTCACCTCTATTACCTGACAAGGGAGGGTACTAAATATGTGCAGGAGATAGAGATGCTTCCTGCAGGTCCTGCATCCCAGCAGTGCCCCCCATCCACTGCATCCCTGCCCAGAACCTCTCTGCTCCCACTCCTGGGTGCTGGGTCTGCCCAGCTCCCCCAGCCAGCCAGCCCTGCAGTGGCCGAGCAGCACCCGGGCTTTGCTTTTGTGGGTACAAGCAGCTCCCCCCAGCCGAACAAAGCCGGAGGAACCTCTCTTGTGCCAGGGAATTTTTAGCAAGCCGTGGGAAGTGTCAGTCGCTTTGCAAAGGTGCGACTGTTCACAGAGCGAGGTGTAACCAGAGCTCGTTGGCAGATCAAGATTCACCCTGGAAAGGGGATATCAGTTCTCAGAGGACCAGTGTCCTCTCCCCACGTACTCCTTTCCTGGCCAGCACCCTCCACCCCACTCCTCAAGCCCCAGGGACCAGTTATGTGTTGGGCCATTAACCAGCTCTACTTTTGGGCAGGGACAAACCTGAGTGTGGCTGAGACCCTCTGGGCACAGAGTCAGAGCCGCAGGCACATGGGCAAAGGACGTTGGTGGCTGGGTCCAGCATCACCGAGGGGCCGTTGCTGCCTCCGTCACGCCTTCGCCGCTGGGCACGTGCGTGGACACGTGAGAGGCTCCAGCCCCATGGCCCCTCCTCTGCAGCCGGGAGCTGCAACATGCTGTAAACACACATAAATATTTAATGTTCAGAGAGAGAGTTTTTGCGGTGACCTAGATTTCTTTCCCCCAGACACCCTGCTGGGACCCAGGGGATTGCGTGGGGCAGGAGCACGGCCACTGACGTGCACGACCCCCCGAAGCTCAGAGCAGGCCCCAGCCCAGATAACCCAGGGCAGCACATTTTCAGTGCCTGGTCCTCTCAGGGCTCTTGCTTGAGCCAAGGTGGACACACATCTGCAGGTGCCACACTGCCGATCTGTGATGGGAGCAAGCACATAGGTGGGAGCTGGATGCTCTGCTCCTCTCCAAGGTACAGGAGGAGCAGCTGAGATGTTTGGGGCAGGATCACCCCCTTTCCTGTGGCTCCCCCAGGAGAGGAGTCCACCAAGAGCATGCCAGCCTCAGCAGCCACCTCACCTGGGTAGTCCTTGGCTCTTCTCCCTGCCTGCTCAGGTTGACCTCCCCAGGAGCACCCATGTGCACCAGTGGGGCTGAGGGTGCTGCTCTCTCGCGCTGCGTCCTCCAAAGGCAGCGCTGCCTTATCAATAATAAAAGGCAATTTCCCCAGACAGTGCCAGGAGATTACGCAGCTCTTCGTGCTCCTCATCTGCCGCTGACAGGATGGGAAGAACTTTAATAAGATGCGATTTGACAGTAACACAAAACAACAACAGCATTAAGGGAAGAATAATGGCAAAGGCAGCTGTCAAAAACCTCATGTTCTCTAAGCAGGGGAAAGAAATCAAAGCTGTCAGGCCCCAGCAGAGGAGAGGAGGGAGGGCAGGACCACAGCGGACAGCCAGGTACCACTGCCTGGGGTCAGGCCACTTTGGGAGTTCAGCTTTGGGCTAGGGAAACAGGAAGGAGAAGAGGACCTGCCCCAGCACCAACCTGGCAGAGCCCCCAGTGCCACCACAGCCAGCTCAGCACCATGCTGGCCCCACAGCCATGGAGCCCAGGGTGGGAAAACCATCATTACGCACCAGGAGAAGGGTGGGCAAGTGGTGTCCATCAGGGAATCACAGCAGGACATGGTGCCAGGTGCCCACTGGGCATGGAGGAGCTGTGCATCACGGCCCCGTGTGCTGTGGCTGCTGCCGGGGATGGGGCCTGTCTCCTGGGCTGGCTGCAGAAGGTGATGGAGACGGGCCAGGCACTTCTGTGTCAGTCACCATGAAAATGAGCTAGAGGACTTGTTGAAATGCAGAGAGATGAAAGGTATCCAGAGAAGTCGGGCTCTGTGAGGCTGTGCCAGCTCAGTGCCCAAGGTCTGTGGCCCTGGAGCTCACAGTGAGGATTCAGGAGCTGGGCTGTCTTGAGGTCCCCCACTCATCCCTGCTGGGCTGGTGCCTGCGGGATGGTGCAAAATGGGCAAAATGCCATCCCTGCTGGAGCCGGGCCCTACTAAGATGACGCTGCTGAATCCTAGAGATGGGGACACTGGGGGTTCACTCAGAGCTCATCACATCTCATGGTAGTGGAGACTCCACCAAAAACTTCTCCAGGGGAAGAAGGGTCTGTCTGCCCATGCCACCCGGACTCCTGGAGCTGCTCCCCATCCAAAAGCTGATCAATAAAGATTAGCGAAGGGCTTGATGTATGTGCCTGGAAAGACAAACTAACAGGCCTTAATAAAACCTTTGTTTTAAAAATGTTTTTTAATTTAAATGCAAATCGGGTGCTGCGTTATCTGTAGGTCACTTGCACTGACACACTGCTTAATTAGCAGGGCTGAGTCTCAGGAAGCACAGGCAGCTAATGGCTGGCCCTTTCCTGTGCATTTGTTTTAAGTTAATTAAAATTTTTCAGAAAGGGATCGGTCCTGCTCTGCAGAACAGCTTCTCTCTGCTCACCAGTCCTTTCCTGAGCCAAGCACGCTGCCAGGGACACTCTCAGCAGCCTATTAGCTATTAATCGAGTAGGGCACATTTATTTCTGCATCCTGAAATCCCCTTTGGCGGGTCACAAATCACCCCTCACCATTCGATAGATGCTCCTGCAACACCCAGTGCCAGCAAAGCGGCACCAACGATAAATCTGAGCAAGGACATGGGAGATTTTTCTAAATGCTGGGGTGAATTACATGTATAAGTCTTCAGAAGACATTAAACCTAATGTGAAATTGAACCTTCAAAGTGATGAGCAGAGCCGTTATCCCCCATGATACAGGCAAGTTATGTGCAAGAGGATCTCATTTAGAGAAAATCTGCCTCTGCCAAGAGAGACGAGCTGGAGTCGAGAGCCTGGATCTGCGTCAGGGCTCTGGGGATGGGGCTTTAACCCTTCCCTTGGCCCAGCTCTGCCTCGTGCCACACGTGGACCCCAGCCCGGGCAGGGAGCAAGGAACACACTGACCACAAAAAGCTGATTTTGAACAGCAGCTCCCTGGTACGAAGCCTCAGCAGCAGATGCAGCAGAGCAGGAGTGACCCCACGGCAGCTCCCCCAGCACGTGGCCACCAGAGCCTGTCAATAAACGCTGGGTTTAATCAGTGTCCGTCCGTCCCCGGCCGGATCGATGCAGCTCATTGGGAGAAAATGAGATAAACAGTGGCCTTAATAGCGCTTCATTTCCCCGCAAATAGGAACCCAGATCCAGGCCTGCCTCCCAGGCACAGGAAGAGAAGGCCCTTGATTAAAGGACATGCTCCGAGGTTGCCCTTTCTCTGCTGCGCTGGATTTCATCCCATTTCCCATCCTGACCAGCTCAGTGCAGTGAGAACGAGCAGGCCAGAATCAGCCGGGTCAGACACGGGAAGGAAAAGCAGGTGGCCAACAAGGACCCTGGCTCAGCTGGGGATCATGGGTGAGCAGCACACCAAATGCTGCCAGCACCAGCAGACACCCACCCATGGTCTGTGCCATCAGAATCCAGTGAGCCCAGGCTACTGCTGGGCAAGGTGACCCAGCTCCCTGTTGCTGCTTTGCCGCAGCTACTTCAGGGCAAAAGCCATAAAAATTAGGATTTAGAGTTCTCTACACATTTACCTGCCTAGTTTCATTCTGGAAAAGGACCCTGTGTCTCCTCCAGCTTCTGACGTGTTGGGGCTGCCCTGGCTGCAGCCCCCTGCCTGCTCTTGACATCATGCTGGGTGACCAGTGATGTCACACGCTGTGCCCATCAGCACTGTCACTGTGCAGGGCAGGTGCTCCCAGCACTGACCAGCACCAGCACTCCTGAGTCTGGAGATCCACCTGAAGGGGCCATGAACTCCCGTGGGAGGAGAATTGGGCAGCAGGAGGGAGGTGGTTTAATGAAGTATCCAGCAATTTAAACCACTGAAGGATTAAGGTGTGGAAGGGATTGGATCTTCCACAAAAACTCAGTCATTAGTGAAGCCCGAGGGTAGATGCAATTGTTTTCTGTTTTTTCCTCTCTTTGATGACCCAGTTTTTTTAATCTCGTCAGCACCAGGCTTCAGTGTTAATTTTTAAATATGGTTGGGTAACTGAGAACATTAACTATTCATGATCTTATCTTCAATAGCTGGTGGTTCTCTGACACTGGGCCAGGGTTGAGATGTACGTAATGAACCAGGGAGAGCTGAACTTACCAGGAAGGCAACAGCTGGTTTTTCCTGAGCATCTTGTTGTGGTGATCACGGGACTGGGTGGGGTTTCACAGGGCTCCTGGATAAATCAAGGCTTGTGGAGCAGGCTCATACTGTTGAGGCCATTACCCTGCAATTGTGAAGACTTGAAAATACATAATACACAAAAACCTGGGATCTGGGGAACGCTGTGGACACTGAATGCTCCAGCTCCAGTGCTCTGGGCAGCCCCAACAGTTTATAAATGCGAGGGCAGACTCTGGAGCTGGCTCTGCTGTCCCCTCGGAGAGCTGGGAGCAGGTAAAATGGTGAAGCACACAGAACAGAGCAGAGGAGAGCAAAGGCAACTGTCAGAACATGAACCAGCACAAAACAGTGATAGGAAACAGTTATCCAAAGGAATAAAAACCTTACGCTGGCTTTCAGGAGGGCAGCTGGTGGGGTGGGGGCAGGAACCAGCCAACTCACAATCCCAGCTTGCTGCTGGGAAGAAAATCTCTGTGACACCTGAAAGGATCCAAACAGCAGCAGGACAGAGCTGGGAGCACCCTGATCCAGCCTCCTGGCCCAGAGTCAGCAGCACCAGAGAAGCACCCACACGCTTGCTGAGGAGGGTACAGGGAGTTTCCTACTGGAAAACCAAAATAAGAATCATGGTGTCAGACAACAGCTGAGGCTGGCAGGGACCTCCACGGGTTTTCTTGTCCAGCCCTTTGCTCCATCAGGGCCACCTGGAGCCAGCTACCCAGGAACATGGCCAGACAGCAAAGTGCTTAATTTTCATAAGGAAAAATTCATAGAACAAACATGAATTATTTAATCTACAAACTAAGAGTTACACCAGATATTCATCGTATACAGCATTTTATTGAAGGTATATTACAATAGACAAACATATATTACACATGCTATACAAAATATACATTCTTATGTGAAAAAAATATAAATAGACACTAGGAAAAGGCAACAGGGAACAGGAGCAGCTCTGCTCAGGCTGCCTTAGGAACCCTCAGCTCCTGTTCTGTCTGTACTTTGGCATTGATTGAAGAAACTGGGTTTGCTGAAAACAGAACAGTCACTGCCCTCCCTGCACTGCTGGAGGGAAGGGGAAAGGAGAGACCCCATCTGCTGCTGCAAGTCTCCCCAGGAAGGTTTTCCACATAGCTAAGCACAGGACATTGTTCAGCCTCTTACAACCAGCTTATGGACTTCAAAGAGGTACCACTGCTCACAGAAAGATTCAAATGTCCCAGCTGATAATATCTCACAGGAACCCTAAATGGCTTCAAGAGCGGCCACTTCAGTTTGTTCCAGAGCAGACAGAATTGACCCTGGCCCTGGCCAGGCACATCTTACCCACCCAAAGAGACCTCTCTGCAACACACACAATACAACAGCTTTTTCTAAAGATAAAAGCTTAGATAAGCTCCTGAAACAAATCCCTGGGAACTCCCACCTCACTGCTATTCCAGCAGATGACCAGAAGGAAGCACTTTGGGTGCTGCTCTTTTTGTATTTTACTGTATTTACAAGAACTTCTGGGAGCTGGATTCTACAGCCTGGAGCAGAGGTGAGCTCTGATGCTAACGCAGGGGCTGTTGGCTCTGGGCTCTACAGGACAAGATGAGTCCTCCATATAGAAATTTAAGGACTCTCTCAACTTTTCAATGGATCAAACCTGGGATTCCACTAATGCCATGGAATGGATCAACTTACAGCCAGCTCAGCCAGGCCTAACACACACAGAACTGGATGTAACAAAAATCCATCAGTGTCTCAGTTTCACCACAAACCTGGAGTAAACTCACCTCTTTCCAAACCAAAGACAGCTCTATCCCCTCAGGAACAAGCTTCCAGTCCCACCAAAAACCACCCCTCTATGGCTTGATATGCAGCTGTCAAGACTAACAGTATGATACATAATCTGGCATAATAAAAAATATATTTACATTACAGCCAACACATTTATATGCTTAGTGTATACAAAATATTTATAAATGCAAATTTATTTACAACTGGAGTCCATTATTCATGGGAGGAAACAAGCCTCACAGACTGGTAACAGATGCCTGCCAACAGTCTAAGGAACAAAAGGCTGGCCAAGAGCTTTATGGTTACTGGGGAATTCCATGAGGAGGCCCTGGATGTGTTTCCAAGTAGACAACATGGTGTGGGACAGCTCTGTGCTCTCGAGATCCCAAAGCACGTGCCAGCACAACGGCTGCTTCAGATATCAGAAAACTCACGTTTAACGCTGTCCTTGTAGGCATCACTAACCACCCACGTGCTCTCTGCTGCATGTTCCCACTTTCCAATACACACAAATGGAAGGAAAAAGGGCCTGTGCCACCTGCTCCTTGAGAGCCCGGCCCTGCTGGGACACATGTACACGAGCGTCTTTGGCCTTGGGCTTAGTGCTGAGGTAGTAAATACAAACAGCCAGTTGACATGGATTTGCTTTCAAAGACTTCACCTGAGCTCCTTACGTGGCCTCAGTGTAGTCGTGGATGTTCCGTGTCCTGTTAAAGTCAAAGCTGTGCTCCCGGGGCCTGTGGCAGGGCCGGGGTGAGGGGGCCTGGTCCCGGCCACTGTCCTCGCCCCTCTGGGGCCGCGCAGCCTCCCGGGCTGGCGGCTGCGGCACGAAGTGCGGGTGAGGCCGGGCCAGGTCTTTGTTCACTGCCCACAGGGGAAGTTGGAAGGGGTCTGAGGAGAAAAATCAGGAGAGGAACATTCAATAACCAGGGGAGTTACTCCACAAACTGAGGTCACTTGAAGAACCAGCTGCGTCAACAGTGACAGGCAGCCCAAGGAAGGCCAGAGCTATCGGGGAGGACAAAGTGACAAAAGGGGACACTCACCATTAATCTGCTGGGAGGAGACTTTCTTTTCACTTATTTTGTCGTGGTTGGTGAGGAAGACAGACATGTCTCTGTCTGCTAAGAGGTTATCAAGAGCACTGGTTTCATGCTGGGTGCGTGCTGGGTATGACTCCTTTGGCATCTGCACCATGAGATTAGGGAGAGCTGGATCCAGAGTGTCCTCTTCCGTGATGTAGGCGTAGGGACAGTACTCTCGTGTCCTGGAGTAGATGTTGGCATTGTCGTAACAGTCTGAGCAGATCACCAAGGGCGCTGCACCACCTGGCAGACACAACAGAAAAAAAAACCTCTCAGAGGATTAGGGTCCTTGATTTCCACAGATTCTTTCATGTCTTAGTATGACCGCGTACTACAGTGGCACAGTTTGAAGGGCCTTTATACAGTTCACATGGTAATGGAGCACACACTTGACTTTACTGAGGAAATAACTTGAGAAATGCTCTGGGTTCCCCACCACCCAAACTCTCTGCAGCACTGCCCTTCTGAGGCTGACCAGAGGAAACCACAGACACGAGCAAGAGCCACCTCATCTCTGCTCGATGATGCGCATGGAATGCAGAAGCCTTGACAGAATATAAACAAACACTAGAAGAAAACCAGGAGATGCCTCAAACTCTGAAGGATCCATGGAATTCTTTGGATCAACCCACATCAAGGAGAAGTCCCTTTTGCTGTTAGGACACAGAGCTGCACTGAGCACAGCACCAGCTCTGCAGACTTGGGCTGCACCACACGTGAGGGGTCCGCTTACCATCTGCACCTTTGTGCACATAGCTCCCGGCTGGAGGCATCAGCTGCTGGTGGCTTCCTGCCTCCGAGGTACTGTAGCCTTCCTGGGGCTCCGACAAAGTTCCCTGGGAGGACAGATAGCTGGGAATGTCTGCAGGCAGGTTCATCTCCTCTGCAAGGTACAATTGACATTGGTGATGTTAACAGACAAGGGTATTTCAAGGTAGTACCAACACTGTTACCCACACTAACAAAAATATCATCCAGAATTTCCACTCACATATAGTTATCTTTTCTCTACCTTAGCAATTAAACATCCATATAGATAGTTTAAAACTAGCAGGACCAGAACAGAAATTTACACACACTATTTCAGGTCCTGAAAACATTTGTAAGTTTGCTCAAATATTTTTGTTTTTCAATCTTTACTCTTTTTCCTCAATGTAGAACCAATCTAGTGTATAAGGAATAAAATTAACACACTTTTGATATTACAAAAAAACCTCTAAAATGAAGCAATTTGAGCAAATCCCTGAAGAGATTTTAGAAGGAAATCATCAGTTCTTCAATCTTATCCCATCTGGAATGAATCCAGAAATTTCACCACCCTTAACAAGTGTTTTGGACTAAAGACGGGGCTGAAGAGTGTTGCTTTTGTGCCTTACCTGTGTTAGTGATGCTGTAATCCTCGCTCTTCCTTCTCATGTGGTAGATGACAATAACCCACACTAGGGACGTTCCCACCACACAGCACACCACGACAATGATCACAATGCCCACAGTGGTCCAGCCATCCTCCTCGTGGACAATGCCACCCTGGGAAGAGTCACAGTTTGGGGAAGCCAGGACATTTAGGTAGATATGGCCACGTTCAGTGCCCAGCGTGTTGGACATAATACACGTGTACTTCCCAGCATCCTCCAGGCCAGCATCCACAATGATAAGGAGCTGATTTGCTGCAGCAAAAAAGTGCCTTTCTGTGACCATCAAGGGGCCATCATCTTTGGTCCAGTTGAGGCGAGGGGCGGGGCTGCCGCCCGCGATGCACTGCAACACAGCGGTTTCACCACGGGTCACTGTTCTGTCTTCCAGGGGCCTCACGAAGGAAGGAGTTTCTGTGACAGTGGAGGAAGAAAAATAAATTGTAAGATAGATTCATCGTGCAACACCAGTGTGTATTGCACGATATTTAAAAATCTGATCCCACAACATGAACCTAAACACGAGCAATGAAATGCGGGACTCAGGAAATCCTACGAGTCCCGGTCAGCACCATGGCTGAGCTTCCAAAGCTTCACTCTCCAAAAATCATCTCAAGTGCTACACTTTGTATTTTAGCTTCATTCTTAAGCCTGTCCTCACAGATGAGCTATGCTGCAGAGGTGATGGGATCCATACACCAGCACAGCCCAGCTCACCACTCACCCAGCACAGTCAGCGTGGCGTTGGCCGACAAGCCCCCTGCGGTGTTCTGTGCCATACAGCTGTAGATTCCCATGTCTTCTATTTTTACGTTGGCAATAAAGAACACGTCATCTTCAGGCATGACATGCATCCTCCTCTCTCTCGCAGCAGGGAAGTCCGTGCCACCATCTTTCTGCCAGGAGATCTGTGGGGCAGGGTGTCCCTCTGCAGCACACTCCAGCCGGGCCATCGCGCCGGTGCGGATGGTGAGGTCCATGGGGGTTTTCAGGAAAGATGGTAGCTCTGGATCCAAGGAGACAGTGTCAGTATTTTCAGCACCAGGAAAAAAGCAACAAAAACTCCACAGCACAAAACGTGTCTGCAAACGAGCAAATCTGAAACACACCCCCAAGAGAGGGGCAGATGCTTCTGAAGAACTGCACAAACTTGCAGTGGTTGTTTCTAACAGCCTGTCCTCCAAATTGGAATATAGTATCTACAGAGTTCATTTCAGATGATCTGAAGGACAACATTTCTCACAGGGAAAAGGCTTAGCCTTCTTCATAAGCCCTTTGCCACACTTCCCTGTTACCAGAGAAGGTGAACTCCCATCTTGTCCATCCAAATCTGTACAATCTGTCCTGGACAAGCAAAAGCAACACAGGCACTCTGCTCTCAGAAACAAAGGGGATCAGTGGTCTACTGACTGATGTGAATGTTGTCTTCTTACCTCCCTTCCCTCAAGCTAAAACAAAACAGAATCATGATGGCTAAAAACAAAGGACTTCATAATTGATTTTTCAGTTTGTTTCCAGTTCCACCAGTTAACTTTTAGTTGAATCCTCCTGAGCTTTACAAATACATGGCAAAGGTGCTTAGTTCTGAAGAGACAGCAGAGGGAGCTTTTAGTTTAAGAGATTTCTATCTCCATTTAACTAGATGAACAACTAATTGTGTTATAATGAAAGTAAGGGAGGTATCAGCCCCTTTTCAAAAGCGAACAGAAGGCTTTTCACCCACCAAAAAAAAAACCCAAACAACTTTTCTGCTTTATATAAAGTTTGATACTTCTAAATACCAGTGAGACAGCCTTGGCAAGACTATTTTGGGCCAGGTCTAGTGAAAATTAGACTTGTAGCTATTTAAATAAGGCTTTAGGCTAAAAGTGTTTCTCCTTTGTTCCATTATCACTTACCATTGACAGTCAGCTTGGCTTTGTTGGAATAATTTGAGCCAAAGTGATTGGTGATGATGCACTGATACTTCCCCTCATCAGTGAAATTCACATTGAAAAGGTGCAGGACCGTGGTAAACTCAACCACCTCCCCACTTTGCTGCTGGTATCTGGCAAAATTATCAACCTCTGCACCATACAACACCTCACTGTCCTTACGCCAGGCAGTGGACATGGGCGAGTCGCTGCTGCTCACAGCAGTGCAGGTCAGAGTCACGTTCATGCCTCGCAGAGCAACTGTGGTCTCAGGGTGCACTCTTATCTGTGGCTTGGGGAAATTATCTGGAAAAAAAAGCACCAAGATTAGTTACTTGCCTCTTCAACTTGCATTTAATATTACAAAATTCACTCCAGAGACAATGCAAGGAGAAAGCAAGCTTTGGGAAGAAGTGTCCTGCTTGAGGTGTACACGTTCAGCTGTTTTCAGCTGGAAATCAAGCTGTGAAAAGGGATCAGAACAACAGGCAGAGACAGACTGAAGATAGTCAGTGGAGAAGCGGGGTCTTGAGCAATGCCCTGCGTTTTGTACAACTCTCTGGAACTTGCTATATTTAGATCACACACGAAAGCCAAGCTCAGCTGAAAAGCTGGGCTATTTTGCAAAGGACTGAGACTTATTTTCAGATAGTTTAAACATCCTAAAGAGCCAAAGCATAGCAAGCTGGCAGTTCACTCTATCTCCTCCCACTCAATGAGAGTTATTTCAATACCTATTAATTCAGCAGAGACATTCTTGTAGGCACAGTGTCCAGCAACAGGCACCATGGTGGTGACACTGGAGTGGAGCAGTGGGTGCTTGTGCCTACATGACTGTTGTAGACTTTACCACCAAAAGAATGAAAGAATTGCCTACACACAAGACTTATCAGATTGCTCACCCAGCAAACAACACCAGACTATTTTCAGGCCTGCCACAGACTCCGCACAACTCTGGGCAAAGAGTCTCTCAGTTTTCCATCTCACAGTTCGGTTACAAAAATAAACAGGTTTATGTCTGAAACTGTGGTGGCAGAGACCAGGCACACATTACAGATATGCAGCCTCAGAAAACGTGCCAGGGTATTAGCTACTCTTGCCTTGCTGGTGTGGACAAGAACCAGTACAGGAGTGTCAAACAGCCCTTCCGGAGCTAAAGGCATTTGCCAGCAGGGAGAATGGAAGCACAATCATTTTTTATAGTGATCTAAATGAAAATCAATGCAGCCTCACAGAATGACTCCCTCAGGTTCACCTCAGAGCTCAAACACAACGAGACAAAGAGAAACAGATTTAAATGCTAAACTCCAAAGCAGACCCAGTGATGTACGCAGGGCAACACGTGCATGGTGGCCAAGACCAGGTACCTCCAGCGCTGCTACAGCCTGATTCAGAAAGGCACCTGCACAGATTTGCGTCACCACGTTTTTGTATCAGAAGTCATGAAAAGTACAAACCACAGTCGAAGTCCTCGGGGTCCACAGCGAGGAGGCTCTGTCCTGCCAGCCACTTGGGATGAGCACAGCTAACACTGACTGCCTGCTGCAGGCTGCTGGCAGCAAGCCACTGCGGCAGCCACTTCAGCTGGCAGTCACACAGCAAGCTGCTCGTGTTCAACACCCTGCAGAGACAAGGCCAAAAGTGTGAGTAAAGTTTGTTTATTCCACATTCCTACATGTTATTCCATGCAGCAAAACTACTTAAAGCATATATGCCCAGAAAAATCAAGATTTACAGTATTCTTTTGCATCTACGGTTATTTTTTATAAAATGGAACAATCCAGAAAAACTTTCCCTCTGCCAGCATTAAAATATTACATTTCTTTCCAATTTTGAAGAAAATAACCTTGGATTTTCAACTTCTAAAATAAAAAAGAAATTAAGCCTATCTTCACAGTTATCCCAACCCTCTTTAAAGCAACTAAAAGGAAAATAACAGTGCAGAGCAGCCAGCTAATAAATATTTAGGAAGTTCAGCCCTCCAGCAAGTGTCCTGCCACCAGAGCAGCCCAGCAGCACGAGAGGAGTGAGCAAGCACACCAGGATCCCCTCCAGCTCTTTGCTTGCACATACCAACCACTCCTCACTTAGAAGGTACATTAGTGAAGGCAATGAAAGTCTTATCTTTAACACCAGAAATATCTCCCCTCAAATTGGCAGGGCTCACAGACCAAGTCCATCTGGACAAGATGAACTAACTGAGTAACAGTTTTAGAACAGATTACACAATATTCAGAGACTTATCTGACAGAGACCACTGTGTTACGGTAGAATTAGTCTTGGATGTGAAGGTCATTTCACGCTATAACACTTAGTGTTTAAAAGGTGTGAAGATCAAAAGAGGCTTTAGCAGCTAAAACATCTGCTGAGCAAGTAAAAATTATTGTCTAGCTGTGAATGTTAAAGCCTTTCCCTAGCCCCAAAAATGGGAAGCCAAAATGTAGAGTTTGCTAAACCCCTGAAAGGTTCCTGATTAATTATTTCCTTTGTTCACTGTCTACGTGCCAGCGTGTGCTGAGCTTGCTGCAAAACTGTAAAACATGAAAAACTTAATGGTTCAGCACTGCAGAGAAAAAATTATTTTCTACTAATTGCAACTAAGGAGATGGAGGTGCAAATTTTATCAAACCTTAAATGTAACTATGCTGCTACTGACCTTGAGTCACTAATTTACCAGCATTGCTTTAACATTTCACAGTGAAAGCAGACACTTCAGTCAATGTCAGCCAACACTACAATGGCTGAAGGAACATTTACAAGGTGGGATTTGTAAAGAATCTGTAAATAACTCAGGAACTTACAGTTCCTTCAGGTGAGCCTGGGCAAACGCGTTTTCTTGGATGGACATTACCGCGTTGTTGCTTAAATCTCTGTAAGTTAAGCAAAGAACAACCATGGGTAAGTATGAATTCAGATGCTACCTTCACTTAAGTCCTTGAAATTTTGACAGAATACAAGACTGAAGTTGACAAACAATTAGAAGTTCTACAAAGTAAAGTACTTACAGATGTTCAAGTCCTTCAAGACCAGAGAACGCTTTTTTGGTAATTGACTTAATCTGGTTTCCTTGCAAGATTCTGAAAGACAAAGCCCCCAAACCCAGAAGCCAGTCTGAGTATCAATGAAAACTCACAAATAAGGCCCAAAAGGAGTTCTCTATGATGTTTAACTAAGTTTTTCCTAATTCTAGCTGAGTTCAAAGATCAAATACTATTTTTTGAACTACAAGCAACGTCTGTAGCTCCACAGGATGGAGCTTCCTACAAAGCACATGGTACTGGATGAAAAGTACATGCTCCAAGTACTGAAATACTGTTAATTCAACAGTGTTTCATATTTGCTAAACAATATTTTGGGTGGGGATTTGGGTTCGGATTTTTGATAAGCAATAACTTGTACCCAAACTAAAGCAGCACAAAAAGTGACATCACACAGCAGGACTGGGTTACCCAATTATAAATGTACTCAAATACTTATGCTTAAATTTCTTCAAATTGGTGCTGCAGGTGATCCAGTGCTCCTGAATAGAGCCAAAGCCTGTATCCAAAGTCTCTAGCACACAAACAGAAACACACCAAATACAGCTGACAACCAGGAGAACTTTCTGCCTTGTGTCACTGATATATAATTATTTAGTATTTTGCACTCTTTCTCTACTCTGGTGCCTGGGAAGTGCTCTCATGTCAATGGTTTGTGATACATACAGTCTATCCAGCCTGCTGAGTCCCACAAATGCTTCATTTGCATCTTCTATGGCCCAGGAGATCTCGTTGTTCCGCAAGTCCCTGCAGGAAAAGAGTTTTCTTAAACACCAGCCTCGTAATGTCACCGTGACCACTGCCAGTGGTGAGTGAGGGAAGAGAACCTACTGCTTGTGCAGGCCAGCCATGGTCACCCTGGAAGGTCTCAAACCTTTGGTACAGCTCAGCTTGTCAGAAGATGAATATCCCACTTCAGAGATGCAAGGGGAAAAAGATTTGTTGGAGATGAGTGGTGCAGACAGAACCACAAACAAATCCTGTCGTACAAACCCTTGATGTGGTATTTCAGAGAGACCCAGCCTGGCTCACACTCGTCATGTGATGGACTATTTACCAGGAGCTGGGAGAGGCTCCTCAAGCAAGCTGGTTCATGTAAGTGAATTAACCAATACACCAGCAGCATTAATCTTCCCGGGTAACAGGATTATAATAGCATTAGCATATTAAGAGATTACCCACAGGTTACAGCGTCGGGCTGCCAGGCACAAAGCAGTAGATATTCAGAATGAAGTTGATACTCTGCTCACAAATCTCGTTACCAGCTAATGGGATTTCTCTCTGACCTCTGCACAGCACCTTGGCCCCTCATGTGGAAGAGCAGTCTAAACAGCAAAGGCAATATAACAATATGGTTCGGAGAGGATTAAATGCTTTTGAGAGAGAAGGAGAAATTAATTCAGTTGCATTTCTAGCCTCAATGGCATGGACTGAGTCAAGAGTTTCTGTCAAAGCCACAGTTTTTGTTTGACAGTACTGCATACAGAAGTCCCTCCAGACAGGAGTGAGTTTAAAGGAAAAATACACCAACAAAAAATAGTGTGTACTGCATTTTACCAGGTATTATATGCATCAGCTTGATGCAGCTTCCAGACAAGTCAACTGATCCGGAAAGCCAGCTACATATACAGGCAGTTGTACACATCACCTCCCAGAAACACTTCTCTCCTTGTGCTAATGATGGAAAAATGAAGTGTCTACTTTCCCCTTGGGTCAGACACCAAACCACATAGAACAGCATCCTGGAAGAGACTGGGATCAACTGCCAGGGCATTGTCAGTGGAAACATGTTATTTTCTCGTTTTTCTTACTTTGAGATGTAGAAGTCTTGTTCTTAACACCACACAGCAGTCATTTACACAATTAGTACATATACACTTTAAAGTTTAGGAAAATAATTCCATGATTCAAAAAAAAAATAAATTCCATGTTTCACACACCACAAGGTCTCAACAAATATGACCTTGCTACATGCTCACATTAAGTCTTTCCCTCTTTGAAAATTATTCAAGTTAAGTTACTCTACGTGGATGCGATCTGGTGAGAATGACTAGATGAATAATATGCCAAATTTATTTCCAAGTTGCTAATTCTTGTGATTTGAAACTTGTTTCTAGAATTATCTCCAGGTCTGCTTCAAAAATTTTAGACTGTGGATGCTGGAGAGGTATCAACGCCAAGCTACTCATGGTATTATGAAGTGAAGAATGTGATAAGATGTGAAACTTCAAAGCTTCAGTGCCCTTCTTCGATGCATCTTTATCCCCACCTTGCTCTTTTTACCTTGTAATTAATACACAGTCTTACAGCTTATCCTTGTTAATTAAAGCTACGTTGCAGAATAGTGGCAGGAGCTGAACGTACAGGGAAATATTTACGTCAGTCTTAGCACTGAAACAACCAGTGTACAAACAACAATGGAACTAATCCGACAGCAACACGGTCTCTCCTGTTGTTTGAAGTATTTTTACACTCCACTACTCAGACCACTTAGCAAAATGAATGAGCAACCCGAAAGAAAAGCCCCTCATTGTGTGAGCCCAGGAGCTGGCTCCTCATGCTCGGCTGGGCACGAATGCCTGGAGCCTTGTTAATCAGCACTGCCCAGTCCTGTGCATTCCAGCCCCAGCCCAGGGCCGGCCTCCCGGCTGCGGACGCCCCCAAGCAGCCCACGAAAACCTACTAATTAATCTGCTCTTGTTCTTTTGCATGCTACTCTACATCCAAGAAATTAGTTTTAATTATTTCATTAAAAGGTTGCATTAAGGTTAACAGAATATGACTGCTTACATAAATCTTTCTAGTGAGTTTGCTTATTTAAGCATTTATTTAATGAACTGACAGAGGGGTTATAAACTTTCACTCCTTTCTCAACTGCTATTGTTTGGGATGATTACAACTGTTCAGATCTACTTGGGACACTTTTTTTTTTTAAGAGCCAGGATTGAGTCTTTTCTTGTCAGAAATATTGAACAGCTGCAGTGAAAGGCTCTGGCAGTGGGAAGCTGTGCCTCTGCAAGCCAGGAATAATCCCACAGTCCTCCTACACACTGTGCCTGGGACTTCAGCACAGGCAGGGTGGGCTGAACCCTACCTCCTGCTGCCAAAAGGGTTCACTGCTTGCTTCCCGAGGTTCCAGCTCTAACAAAACCCTCTGGAATAACAGGGGACCCAGGCTGACCAGTTGCTTCACAACTGGCATTTACACCTTCTCAGAAGCAGCCTGACGTGCAACTGGGCACTCAGGGTCACTGTATCTTAGCACCACTACAATTAAGTGGTTGGTTTGTTTTAGTCAGGCCAGAATTACATTATCTCTGTAGCCCAGAAGATGACCAGTCCCACCACCCTACAGGCAGGACAGTGACAGCAATGCCAGAGCACCCAGCTCAGCCTTGTGCCGTGCAAGACTCACTGGCATTATCTCCAAAAGCTTCACTGCATTAGACCAGGATTTCAACTAGAAGTTTTCTGTACTTACAGGGTTCGAAGATTTGTCAGGCCTCTGAACACACCATCAGCAATGTGATGAATGCGATTGTCTCCCAGGTTCAGTTTCTCCAGTAAACCAAGTCCCACAAAGGCAGACTCCTTGAGGCGAGTTAGCTGGTTGTACGACAGGTCTCTGAAAACATTGAACACACTTTAAAGGTGAGTAGGAGGGGATTAATTATGAAGATACCATTGAACTTAATTAACTTATGTTTTGATTAATTTCTCTAACAGAACACTTATATGTAGAACACACAGCATTACCATGGGCCTAACAAGGAAATTCAGCACTTCCTTTGGTAACTCATTCCTGCTACAGATGAGCTATCCAATCTGTCATTGCAATAGTACAAAACCCCCAGTGAAAAGAAGCCCAGGACTCACAGCTCAGAAAGCCTCTGGCAGAACTCCCAGGCATCTGGGCTGATCCTGCTGATGGCATTCTGGCCAACGTAGAGTTGTTGCAGCGTCCGCAGACCATACAGCCAGCCCTTGTTTACTTCTGTTAAGTTGTTATGTTCCAGTTCTCTAAGGAATTAGAAGGAAAAACATTTGATTAATAGATAACCCATGAAACATATTTTAAAATTTTCACCTTGCAGATCTCAATTCTTTACTGCCACTAAGCCTCAGGCAACTTGAAATGCACAATTACACTCATTCCATGGAAACCAAGAGTGAACTGAAGTATATGAAAAACTGAGTAACTCAACACCAGCTGGAGTGATCCTGTAGCAGACACAAACTGTAATCCCTGTTCTCAGAGATTCCTTCCTTTTTCCACATTTTTCATTGACACCACAGGGCACATCCCTGTGCTGCCTCCGTCAGTCACACAGGAAAGAACCAGCCCCTCTTAGGGGATGTGCAAGTGACAATCAGTAACCTAACAGAGCCATTCTTAATCATCAAGCAGGAGAAAGTTGGGGAAAGTGCCCATTATCTTCCCACTCCTGAAGTAACCAGACATGGTATCAAAATAATGGGGAAACAGAGATCTGTAAAGTCAATATATCAGCACAGCCCTGATGTAGGGGCAGCCGCACAGGACACAACCCTCCCCAGCTACAGTCCCAAAGAAAAATTCCATGATCCATACTCACAATTCTTCTATACTACCCAGGCCAAAGAACGCTCCATCCATCAGTCTGCTAATCCCATTGCGCTGCATTTTCAAGGACTTCAAGGCCTCCAGTCCTTGGAACGTAAGGCTTTCCACTATTTTAATCCGGTTCCTTTTCAGTTCCCTTATATAAAGATGACATTCAAATATTCAGACACCTTTTGATAAGCACCACTTTGTGAAAGTCAAGGCCACATGCAGAGAGGAGCAATACAGCTGTAAACACCATGGTCTGCAGCCTGAAAAAACTGCTACTTACAGAAACTGCACGTGAGGCAATTTGAAGATCTTTGGTGGAATGGCACTAATCCTATTTCTGTTCAGCTTTACCACCACTAGTGAGCTAGATAGGTTATCCAGACAGCCTGCTTCTAGAGTAGTTATTCTGTTGTTACTCAGATTCCTAGGAAAGGAAGAGGAAAAAAGGCCTTTCAGAACATGGAGAATTTTATGAACAACTGCACAAACACTTCAGAGCAACCACTTATTATTAGAACTCAAGTTCCTTGTGAAGTCACGTAAAAAATATCCAGATTCTGGTACACCAAACTAAATCACTTTTCTCAAAGGAGTCAGTGCTGGGAGCTGAGTTTTACTGCATGCCCATGCTTCAGTTAGACATGGTTAAGACAATGTTAACAGTGATCTGCTCAAAACAGGCAGAAATTGTTCCACGTTGCTGCTGGCTGAAGTACCTGCATCTTGGTAACAGCAGCTACTGCTTCCTGTACTATCTGAGAAAACACAGTATAGATTGGTATGAAAAGTATTTTATTTCAAGCATATTTGTAGCTATGTTAAGCACTGCTACCAGCTCAGAGCCATGCAAGGCTGCCTGCTTTAAGACAGCCACTTATGTAGAGCCAGGAATCGCAGACACAACAGAGCACTCGTACTTACAGATACTTCAGTTGCATCCGTGGAAAAGAAGAAGCTTTAATTTCCGAGATAAGATTAGAACTAAGATCTAGATTTTCCAATGAAAGGTAGAATTGGAGTTGCTCAGCATTTATTTCTGGAATGGCGTTGTGGACCCTGAAAAACACCAGCAGCAAATACAATTATCAAGACACCCCATCCTTCAGTTGCACAGCTGAAACAGCTACAGGATTCTGTACATCAGCTTTATTGGCAGGCCTCTCAAATGGGACATGCACCACACACTTCAAAGTGTTAATTCCCAAAGCAATACTGAAACTCCAAGAGCTATTTGCCACCTCAACATATGAACAGATTCAAATTCTGGGGCCTGCAGTTGGGCTGTTCCTTGTGGGAACTGTCATTCCTAGACTGAATCCCTCCCCTTCAAAGCTGCCTGCCTTGGTTGACTGCATTTTATTGGTAATTTAGGGTGACTTGATTGTCTAACTGATTTGTATTTCTTTAAAGAGTGCTTACATATTCCCTGAAGCACTTTAGATGAGCAGCATTTCAAGACAAAAGCAGCAATGTTCTCCTACAGCTTGATAGCAGAACTTAATACAATTCTCCCCAGTGTCAAACAAGGAGAAGGCAGAGCCAGTACTTACAGCGAGAGCAGAGTTATATTGGAGGTAGTTTCTCCAAAATATGGAATTTCACTTAGCTCATTGTAATTCATTTTCCTTAAAAAAAGAACAACAAATGAAAGAGATTACTGGCACTTCAAAGAGAAGAAAAACCCTTCTGTAAGTGGCAGAAATAACTGCTGCTAAACAACGACATAACGTTATATATGTTAATAATAATATTATTATTACAAACTGTAATGTCAAACCAGCTGTGTGCTGTAATATGAAAAATATCACAGAACACATTTAACAATTTTGTTAATAATGCTTTCTAGTTGACGAAAAAGATTAAGAGCTTAAATACTAATAATTTGAACAATTTAATATTGAAACATGCTAATTTTTACCATTTTCATGGATACTATTACTTTACTAACTTAGAATCAGCTATCATCAAAACAAACATCTCATTTTTAAGAATACTGGTTTTCTAATACTTTATGAAACAGTTTTCTGCTCACAAATCAACAGTTTTATACATAAAGTGTGCTTCCAACATAGAGCATCCATTTTTAATTAACTAGCACTGAATATTTCCCCAAGTCAGAATAGACATCTAGACATGCACTGAAATGTACTAGTCTGAATTAGGTTGGAAATCTCTAGAGTTTATCCTCATAAAAAACAACTTACACTTCTTGTAGGGTATGAACAGACAAATCAATGCTCCAGTTGGATGACAATAAATGATTATGACTTAAATCCCTAGAGAAGAGAGAAAAGTTATTCTAGCTCCTGGAATAAAACGAAACATGCTTTATGCAACCCAAACTTTTAAACCATATTTATGATACAGGCTGGAGCGGGGACAAACACAGGCTTGGAAGCTTGGAGTAGGCAGGCTCTAGTGCAGTTGGTTTTGTTGACAGGAACCAAATGCAGGAGTTGGATTGTCTCAATAGGCAAGAGAGTTGTTAAATCTGGATGTTGATGCTATTCCCAGTGCTTTAATTTTAAAGTAGTATTTTATATTTGTCTTGGACTTGGTGCATAAAACGTTACAGGAAAGGAAAAAAAAAAATAAATCAATCAAGTCCACTTGTGAGAGCTGACTCTGGGCACAGACTATCTCTGCTTTGTGACTCCAGTCAAAGCGTGACCAAAAAAACCCAGGTTTGTGGTGGAAACCTGGTTCTAGCTGTAGCAGTGAGGATGGACAGATGTCACTCCATACGGTGAAACCAACTCATCCTTCTGACATCTCCTGGCCCAAGGCCAGGACAGAGACAAATCCCCTGGCACCGTGAGACGTGACTGACACCTCACCACAGCCAGAAACTGCTGCTTCTCACTCTGCTTCCAGTCCTGAGTCAAGGACAGAGCTACAATGAGCTGTACATGGCACCATGGATGTACTTTTGATCTGTAAAACCAGAATCTACTGGGAGAGAGCAAGGACCTGACAGACAATTTGCTGTTACCTTCCACTGAGGCTGGGCAACAAAGGTACCGTTCTAGCAATGAATTATTAAAATCCTGGGTGTCACAGCAAGTCAGGCAGTTGTTAATGTATTCTTTTAATTACATTAAGGTGTAAATTACACAGATACAGCAGCAAACAAGTTTTGCAAACAATTATTCATTCCTACAATTAAAAAAGAAAAAAGAATCACAAGAACCTGGAGAAGAGGCTACTGGGCAGGCCTGCTCCCTCAGCCCACGTGGTAATTAACCTGATCCCAAAAGCCAATAACAAAAACAACGGAGTGTGAACTGCTCCTGGAGGCTGAGTGCTCAGGACACCCTCCCAGGCTGTCTGGCCATGGGAACCACCAGCCATGCTCAGTGGAGGGGAAGTGCTGACCCCAAATCCCAGGGGAAGACTCTTCTGGATCTCCCAAGCAGGCAGGCACCCAGCCAGCGCTGGGGAGACATCCTGGGGCAGTGGGTTTAACCAGACCACGGAGTGCTAAGCCACTATTTCCACAGGACCTGAGCACAGCCCATGGTGGAGGGTGAGACAATGGACTCAGAAGATAACACCACACTCGAGGTGTCCAGATACTACACTGATGAGCAAAACCATGCCATGGGTGCTGAACCAGACCAGCCAGTGTCGGGTGTGGTTAGTGGGCACTGACAAAGATCTCAGGAGTCAGATTAATATACCAAGAAAACAGACACTTGATTTTTCTGAGGCTTTTGGGAAGTATGTCACATCATAGAGTATTTCAGTTGGAAGGGACCTACAAGTATCATCTAATCCAACTGCCTGACCACTTCAGGGCTGATCAAAAGTCAGAGCAAATTATTAAGGGCACTGTCCAAATGCCTCTGAAACACTGAGAGGTTTGGGGGGCCTGGGTGATGAGGATCTAACAGCAAAGTATTTTTCTATTATTTCTCAGATTTGGACTGCAACACAGTTTCCATTAGCACTAAGTCCTCTCTCAAGAAGTTGGATATAGTTCATATTTGGTTCTGACATTATGTATGGTTAGATTACTGATGCTCTCCTTTTTGAAGCAGATTGATCACTAATTACAAAATGAAATACACTGACTGATTTTCTGTGTTTATAGATGGTTCAATCATTGCTAAGGTTTCGCTTTCACGCAGAACCAGAAATAATATCTCTGCTTGGAAAAAGCCAAACCCAGAGAACCCATCACTTGCATTTTTACTGGGAGGCCCGTGCTGTGCCAGACAGAGCAAACATGCACAATCTGTATTCCAGGGATTCATCTGGTATTGTATATAAAATAATCTAAACATTCATTTTGAGCTGAAGTGGTATTCATCTCTTAAGTAAATAGAGCTGGAGGCACACACCAAATTGATTACTGTATATTTAGCCCTGAAGAATGATCTTAATTCAGCCCAACCGAGCACACCCGCCTCCTCCCACGGCCCTGGGCTGGCGCAGGTGCCAACACAGGAGCTGAAAACATGTAAGCTCACCCAAAAAACCTGTGGTGAATGGAACTTGCTGAACTAATTAACTGATACCTAATCTACTTGTACTCATCGTCTCCTTAGTTACCAGGATATATAAACACACCTTCAGGCACTAGTACAGGACTGGAAGGCAGCGACCACCAGCATCGTGCTTCCCCCTGCCCTACAAACAGGGCTCACGTTCCTTCTGCTAGAGAACATAATGTTAAAATGCAGACATATAAAATATAATACTAACTCCTTGGTTTCCCTACCCTTTTCATCACCTGCCAGGTCACCCACAAAACATATGTAATTTAGCAGGAAAAATGAAGTTATAGTTGCCTGAATACTTCCGTCATGAAAACAAGTTCTGAAGGTGCTCTCCTGGCCTTATTAAAAACAAAAAAACCCAAACAAAACCAAAAAACCTCCCACACTGGAAGCACCACCTGCAAGCAGTTTGAAAGAGTTAGGAAAAACAAGAATTTTTAGTCCTCAAAGTTGGGTGAAATGATATCCCAGAACTAAAAGCACATCAGGGACTCTTTCGTGCAAGAAAAATTAAGCTTTGATTAATTTTAAACAGCTTGTATGCATTATAGCTCATTTAGATTCAGAACCACTAGAGCAGTCCTAGTGAAGAAAAAATGTCCCCCCGCACACACTTCATGTGCCAAAATCCTGAAAGCCACAACAGAGAATATCCACAGAACGGACTGAGAGCAGTCCTGAGCAGGACTTGGGGTTGCTGGTTGATAAGAAGCTCAAGGTGACCTGCCAGTGTGCATCTGCAGCCCAGAAAGGAACTGCACGTCGAGGGAGGTGATCCTGCCTCTCTGCGCTGCTCTCCTGAGACCCCACCCGGAGCATCGTGTCCAGCCCTGCGGCTCCTGGCATAAGGAATAAGTTCAGAGTAAGGTCATGAAGATGATCCAACAACTGAAACCCCTCTGCCTGGAGAAGAGAAGGCTCTGGGGAGACCTCACTGCAGCCTTTCAATACTTAAAGGGAGCCTACAGGGAAGATAGGGAGGGACTTTTTACAAGGACTTGTAGTGATGAGGAGGAGAGATTTAGATTACATATAAGGAAGAAATTCTTAACTATGAGGGTGGTGAGACCCTGGCCCAGGTTGCCCAGGGAAGTTGTGGATGCTCCATCACTGGAAGAGTTCAAGGCCAGGGAGGTGCCCCTTGGCAAGGAGGTTGGAACTAGACGATCTTTGAGGTCCCTTCCAAACCATTCTATGATACACTTAATTACTGTCTGCAGCACAGATCAGATTGCATAAGGCAGCACCGCGCCAGCACCGCTTCTCCCCACTGCACTTTGTGCCAGGCAGTTTAACACACCCTCTATCAGCTCGGAGAGAGACACGAGTATTTGTTGAAGCTTGAACACTTGCTCTCCACACAGCACGGGCATCGTGCTGCTTGTCAGCCACCCCAGGAGCTGCCAACTCACTGCCAGGCACTGACACCCTCCCTGACGAGGGCTAACATCAAGATACCCTCGTACCTTCCTAAACAAAAAAAGGTTTCACAGACAAGTTAGTTGTATTTCTATAATGAAATACACATTTTCTCTTACACATTTCCAATGCTTACCAAGCAGGCCCACAAAAGAGTTACAGAACCAGAAAGTATCAAGAAGGGCACAAGCTTCCTTAGACGTGCCCAGTTTTCACTATAGATCAGATTCTCGAGGATGCTAGAGGATTCCCTGGAGTTAACTGAGGAGTGGTTTGCATGTTTATGCCAACTTCCAAACAGGCTTTTCAAAATCTAACCTAGAATAGCATTATTTCTATCAGTGAGGAAACACAGACACTCCAAGTGGGCCTGAGAACTCCTCTGGGCCCAAGAGTAGGTTTTGATGCCACTCATACTACAGCCTGACTTGAAAAACGTTAAGTCCTGGCTTGACTGTGGTTGCCCAAAGTCCTGCCAACCAGAACCTGCTGCTGCCTCACTCTCCTCTCAGGTGCTGTGGTCACTGAGTAGGAAACCTGCGCCCGGCGACCCCGGAGCCTTCCTTCGGGGGCTGTCGGTGCACGGGGCTGGACCTTTTTTCGCTCCACACCCCGGCCCAGCGGGATGACTCGGCCGCTGCTCCCGCAGCCCCGCTCCGGAGCCGCTGGTTGTTGTTTCCCCGCGGCCGCAGCGCTGCCCGCGGCACCCCCGGGCTCCGCCGCACCGGGCCCGTGAGAACAGCCCAGGAACACCAAGCACCAGCCGCCGGGACCTGCCGCGCCTGCCCGACATCCACACTCACACTGCGGCTCCGGCCTCGCCCCCCTTCCCCGTCGGGACGCCGCTAGGCCCCGGGCCCGGCCCCGCGCACCCACCGGCTCCGCCGCCGCCCGTTAGGCCGCGGCCTGCGCACAGCCCGCCGCCCGTTAGGCCCCGGGGCCTCGCCGCCCACC
>VYZX01028389.1:79896-186713 GCA_013401335.1 Brachypteracias leptosomus | reverse complement strand
CGCCGCGCAGGCACCTCAGTGCGCAGGGCCGGGGGCGGGGCCGCGCATGGGGCGGGGCCGTGCGGGGCGGAGCTTGTGCGCGCCCCCGCTCACCTGCGATGGCTCCAGGTTGGGGAATCGACCACATCCCTGGGCACCCTGGGGCAGGGGCTCAGCACCCTCCGTGTGAAGCATTTCTCCCTTCTACCCGGTCTAAATCTCCCTCTTTCAGTTTAAAACCATCGCCCCTTGTCCTGTCACAACAGGCCCCGCTGAAAAGTCTCTCCCCATCTTTCTTATAGATGCAAATCTTAACGATTTGAAAGGTCACAAGGTCTCCCTGGAGCCTTCTCCAGGCTGAACAACCCCAGCTCTCCCAGCCTGGCCTCCCAGCAGAGAGGTTCCAGCCCTCACCTCACCTCCATGGCCTCCTCCCATGTCTCACTCATCTGGGTTTCACGTTACTGGCACATCCTGCTGCCCGTGCAGAGCAGCACCTGAGTGAGAGGGGAGCAGTCTCCTCATGGGATGCCCGTCACTGCCTCCCAGGGCACTCTCACCTCCTTGGCCAGCTCAGCAGCTGCCAGGCCAGTGTGGGCTGTGGGAGACACTGCCCGCAGAGCCCCATGCCTGGCTCTGTGCTCCACACCCAGCGCAAGGGCAGCCAGGCCTGTGGGGCCTCATGCCCAGGGCTCCACACCGAGCCCCAGGGACGCAGGACACAGGAACCCATCCAGGAGCCCTGGGCACCATCCCTGCTGTTCGTGCACTGCCACCTCGTGGTCCTGGCCCCAGCTGGGATGGGGTGCAGGACAGCCCTGCTCTCCTGGGCTCTGCTTGCCCAACGACAGGCCTTGGGTGGGCCAGGCATGGTGGGCACTGTGCTCGGTGTGGGGCCGGCCTTCAGCAGGGCTGGTGGCAGAGCCAGCCCGTCCAGTCAGTGTGGGGCTGCCGGGGGCTCGGCAGGAGGAAACATGCCTCTTTCCTGGGGTCGAGGTCTGTGGCAGCAGTGCCTGTGAGCAGGGCAAGCCAGTGCTGGCACTGGCAGTTCCTGCGGTCCCGGGCCAGCCCCGGCTTCCCTGACAGCCCGCGGCGAGGCTGGGCAGCAGCCAGGGCCCGCTGCAGGCGAGTCTGGCTGTGTGGGGAAGGAGCACTCGCCCCAGCTCCCCGGCCCCATCCCTGCTCCCAGAGCAGCTCAGGGCACGGCTTCTGCTGCGGGAACTGGAACTGGGCGCCGGTGGCAGGTGAAGGAGATTCCCACGGAGCAGCGAGGCCAAGCAGCTCTGCTTGTAGCTGCAGGCACGTCAGTGTCTGTGTGAACAGCCGAGCTCTGTGCAGGGCCAGGGGCACCAGCGGTGCTGCCAGCTGGGGACAACGCTGCCCAGTCGCACTGGGCACTGGCAGAGCTGGCCCTGGCTCCGGGACATCAATTAGGAACATCTGCTTCGGCAGTCCAGGGCCCAGCACAGGTCTCTCCAACAAAGGTTCCCACTGCAATTTGCATTTATAAGAGTATTGCCATGGCAGCAGAAATTTGCATATTAATAGAAGCCAGTCCTAATTGTTGAGCTTCTCCTCATGTCTGGGAGCAGAAAGGAGCCTGCTGTGTTTTACCCTGCTGCAACTGCCTCTGCTGGGGCCCTGCCTCCCCAACCAGTCCCTGCAGCTCTCCCTGCTCCCCTGCTCTGTGAGATCTGCCTAGTGCCCACACCATCAGATTCGGGTTGAGAGCACAGGGTCCCATCCTGCCTGCTGGGAGCCCTCTGTGCAGGCTGGATGAGTGGTGTGGAGTGTCCAGGGGCTCTCTGGGGAAGGGCTTGCACGCCTCCCTGTCCCTGGGATGAGGAGTCTCTCTCCTCCTTAGCACAGGTCGCTTGCAGATGCCGATGGCAGGGGAAGGAGGCTCTGCTGCAGCCTGGCCTTGGCTGCCCTCCTCTCCCCTTGGTTGCCCTCCTCTGCAGGTTCTGCCCCATAGCCCTGCCAGGCACATCCCAGCCTGAGCTGGGGGCTCAGCACATCCCCTTGCCATCTGCAGAGGGTCCTTGCCAAGGAGATGCTCTCCAGGCTCCATCTCTCCCAGCATGGCTCTGAACTTCCCGGCACTGAGCTGCGGTGTGGGAATGCTCAGCCCGGGCCTTCGCCACTGGATGGCACACGAGCCTCGGCGGAGGAGCCTGGGTGGTCCCAGGGTGCTGTGTGAACCCCACTGCCCCGGGCTGGGGGTGCCAGTGGGTGCCAGGGCATGCCAGGGTGTGCCGGGAGATGCTGGGAGATGCTGGGAGGTGCTGTGCTCCCAGCCTGGCAGCTCAGCTCCTCCTCACAGCCCTCGGGAGCGTTGGAGCCCTCGGGAGCAGGAGCAGGGCTCTGACCTTGGCTGGACGCAGACGGCCGCAGCTCGGGCTGGATGCGTGGTGACTCCTTTGGAGCACACCCAGCCCTTCCTGCCCAGCACTCCCTCCAGATAAGAGCTCACTCACCTCCCTGCTCCTCTCAAGCTGCAGAGCGGGGGAGGTCTTTAGAAACTACTGCCTTTGATGAGCACGGGCTGAAATGAGCTCTTTATTAAATATCGTCTTTCTTGCCAACAACTCTGGTGGAAGGCAGAGGGTGTCAGCCTGGCTGATAACTCACAATAAAAACCTCTCTCTCCCCTGACTCCCTGACCAGCCCCTTCTCCATATGCCCCTGTCGCCCTCTCAGCCCTGTTATCCTGGCTCCGGGGGCTCCTCACCAGCACAGAGGTACCTCTGTGTCCCTCCCCTCACTGGGATGGTTCCCACCAGCATCTGGGTGGTGCGAGGTGGCCTCGAGCTGTGGGATGCCCGATGCTGCCCAGGCTGTGGTTTCCCCTGTGTGGTCAGCTTCACCTCGGTGCCATCACCTTGTTAGCCATGCCAATGGTCCCTGGGGCTTGGGTGCCCCGGCCATGCCTGGGCAGGTAAGCGGGCAGCCAGAGGAAGGGGCAGGGTCACCCTGCCACCCTTGGTCCCATTGTTCTCCCAGGGCTGCTGTGTCAACAAGAACTGGAAGGAACAGGCAGTGGGGTCTAAGGAGATGCCAACACCCCTGCTGCTAAAGAATAGATAAGGAAGGAGGGGGCATGTCCTGGCTTCTCAGGGGTGCGGATGCAGCGGGGTCCCCTGCCGTGCAGGACAGCGAGGGTGTTGCGTCCCTGGGCACAATCCTGGGCACCCTGCCCTGGGTGACCTGCTGGAGCAGGCAGCTTGGAGGAGATGATCTCTAGAGGCCCCTTCCAATCCACACCATCCTGTGATTGCCACAGCTGCCTGCCTGCAAATGGCCCTTCAAAGGGGTGGCAAAGTCCAAAAAACAGGAGCTGTGGGTCTGTCCAGGGCTCGCAGCTCTTGCTCAGAGCACACACAGGCACCCCACAGGTCCATTGCCTGGGTGGCTGCAGGAGCAGGATCCTGCAGTGGCTGACGTGCGGGGCCGAGGAGTGGCCGTGGCTGCGGGAACACCCATGTGTGCAGCTCCCCCTGCCCAGCCCCTCACGGCCTCTGAAGCACCCGTTGTTCGGCCGGGAGCCACAGCCAAGCCCCAGCACTGCCAGACACCGGCGGTCCCACGGCTGAGAGCTGGGGCTGGGCTGTGGCTCCTCATCGTGCAGAGCTGCTGTTGTGCAATCGAGGTTCTGATGGTGTCATTCACGGCATTCTCACGAAGTAGCAGCAGAAGCCCAAAGGGCCCTGCAGCCTTCCAGCTGCCCTGCCCTGAATCCACACCCTGTGGGTCACTGAGCACTTCCTAGGAACAGTGAGGGGATCTCTAGGACTGTTTTTCCTGAGAAATCATTGCAACACAATAGCATGTTCAGCTGGAGCCTGGCTTGGCTCTGCAGACCTGTGGCCAACACCTCAGCCCTTCCTCTCCCTCCCCTCCCGGCTGATTGTTTGTTTCCTTCAGCATTTATGGGACAGCTGGAGTCAGGAGATCATGAGCGGGAGCAGGGTCCGGATGCTTCCCAGGCCACTACTGATGAGATGCACAGGAGATGGGACAGGAATGGGGAGGAGTGACCTGGCACTTCAACGATGCAGGCCCAGCTCAGGGACTGTGATATCGAAAGTCAACTGTCTCCTAAAGTGGGTCTATGAGCAATAAAGAAGGCCAAATACTGTAGTAAACTGAACAATAAAATAGAGCTATTATTTTATAACCTTTAAGCTCTATTTAGACTAAATGGAAATTAATCTTAAAAAAAATCTGACTTTATAAAGATTTATGTTTTCATCGTCAGACCAGATCAAAGGATTTCCCAGGGAAGTTTATTTTAGGAATGTTTCTGGGGCATACACCTGTGATGTTGCTCTATCTGGGGCACTCAGACTATGACAGACCAGCCCCAGCTCTTCCTTATCGCCACCCACCATTACTTCCAGTGACAGGACAGGACCCACCCTGCAGATCTGCTGTGGAAAAATGCTGGATCCAGGCAAGGAGACTGTGACCTCCCCGGCATCTCTGACAGACCACCCACCCACCCAGTGCCCCTGGCCGGGGTGCCCGCTTCAGGGGGAGGTGTCACACTGAGCGCTCTGCAAAGCCACCTCCTGGTCCTGCTGGCGGGTCCTGCTGCTGGTGGGTCCTGCTCAGAGGACATCAGAACCTGAGGAGCCATGTGAGCACTAGGCCTTCCCCTGCTTCCCGGCCACCACATCCATGTCCTGCCCGGCACCTCCGGCACCGCGGCTGCAGGAGTTCCCGGAGCTAGCGCGGAATCCAAAGAGCACGACGACGTCAGAGCCAGGGCAAAGTCTGGCAGGACGCAGAGAGGTGTGAAAGGCAAAGCCCCATCACATGTGCCTGATACTCGTGACTGCGGTGGAGGACCAGTGCCCATGCTCCTACCCGGTGCTCCGCGCTGGCCCGGCCACATCCTGGCAACACGTGTGGGCAAGAGGAGAGCAGGGCCAGGACAGGGTTGTCTCCCACCAGGATGTCTCCTGGAGCAGGCAGCAGGAGCAGGGGCAGCATCCCTTCCAGTGGCTATCGGGAACCCAGGACACGCTGTGCTGTGGCCGTGCTGCTGGTGTCCCAGACAATGCTGGTGCCTGGGCACTGCCCTGGGATGACTGTGCTGGCCCAGGCCGGGGATGGCCCTTGCTGGTGGGCACAGGGATGAGCGGGTGCGTGCGAGGGTGCCTGCGCCCCGGCCAGGGCATCGCCTTTCATCAGGCTTTGTCCCCACCACCACTAATAATATCAAGGTGTTCTGCCAAGTTCTTTCCAGCAAATCTATGACTTCATTCAAAGTGACAGGGGACCTGATTTATTATACTAACGAGCCGGCGATAAATAAACATGACCTGAGAGAATCCCAATCCCACAATTCCATTCTTGTTCGGCTCCTTGGGGGAGATGAAAGGTTTCCTGCAATTTCCCAGTACTACCCAGAATCTCCCCTACTTGATCTGCCAAAGCTTTCTCCTGCTGTCGAGCCTGGCATTTGATTGAATTGACAGAAGCGGCTTATTAATTGTACTAATGAGGAGCTCAGCAATATGGAGCGGTGGAGAGAGTCCAGTGTGGCTAATAAAATGCTGGGAGCTGAGCAGAGCATAAGGTCACCGTGTTGCCAGGCTACTGGCTAAGCTGCCTGGAAAACGAATCTGTGAACCAGTAGGTGACTCTGGGAAAAATATTGCTCCAGAACTCACACAATTAATAGGACAGTGATGCTTTATTTTCTTAGGAAGAATCTACAGTAGGGAGGGTGTGTGCGCACAGGCGTCGCTGCCGGCTCTGCTCCCGAGCAGGCTAGGGTGGCCAGGGGCTGTGCGGGGTCTACGGCTCTGGAGAGCGGGAGTGGGCTGGGGTCCTGGGTGGGTGAGGGAGCCGTGCTGCAGGAGCCATGCTGTGGTGGGGATGATGGGGGCCAGCGCCAGGAGCAGCCAGTGCCAGGAGCAACCAGGGCTGCGCAGGTTGGGCAGGAGCAGCACATCTGCTCCCTGGGCCTGGAGCTGCAGGAGCCCAGAGCTGGCTCCAGGAGAAGGCGTGGGGAAGGTGTCCACCCAGGAGGGTTTGGTGTGGCCTGAAGGGCGATTTTGATATCTGGTAACAATGGGGGAACTGTCCTAGGTTTGACCTGTGCTGGTTTCCCAAGTACCACCGCAGGGAGAGATAAACAAGGCTGATTACAGCTAACAGTAACTGTAAATTTGGCAAGGGGATGTTCTCGGGATCTCTGATCTCTTGAGACAGTAATTCCCGCTGGGAGCTTATCATACAACCCCCAAGGGTTTCTAGCAATAAACAGGAATATTTTTGCTCCAGTAGGAAGGAAAAAGACAAAAAAAAGGACAAATACTGATCTTAATCTCTTTCTTTGCAACTAGTTTTGGAGCCATCATTCAAGTTCTCCAAATTGCACCTCACCAGGGGAGCTCATTCTCATACCAAGACCGTTATCTGAATGAAGCCCTGGAGCATGAGCTCTCTGGTTTGCAGGGAGAGCTCTGCCAAAAGCAGGCACTGTAAAAAGGTCATTAATCTTTCAGGCTGGTCTGGGACTGGAGCTGTGGCACTGGGGGCTCTCATGTACCCCTCTGCCAGCACCGGTGCCATGCATGTGGCCGCCCAGTGAGCTGCCGGCCCTGTGCTGGGGTGTTGGTGGGGTCCCTGCACAGGGAGTGATATCCAGGAATCTGGACCATGCCTCCAGAAGAGAGCTGTGGGCCATGGTGCTAAACGCTGGAGTACTGGCATCTTTCCTGCTCCATCAGCAGGTGAGTCACCAGAGTGGCTTCGTTTGCCCTTCTGAGAGCCATTGGCATGGCCACAACACCACCACTCAGACAACCCCGCAGAAAGGTCTCCTTACAAAACTCGCCACATTAGTGTCATGGGAATGAAGTAATGTGACAGAAATGGCTTTGCCTGCGGATGGGATCATGGAGACTTTATCCATCTAAACAGAGAGGCTGATGGGGCAGCAAGGGACCGGCAGAGCCCTTTGCCTCCGGCTGCTGTGAGCATCCCCGGCTGCGTGGAGCTGATCCTGACCCCATTCCTGGCCTTGGGCTGGCTCCTGGCGAGGTGCTGGTTGCTGCTGCCCCGTCCCGGGATGAGCTGGTTGCTGCTGCCCACAGCAGCTGGGTGTTGGGGCAGGCAGAAGGGGAGGGAGCCCCGGCCCCATGTCCCTGGGGAGCCGGTGGCACACGCCTGGCGGCTGGGCACGGGCATCGCCTGCAAGGTGGTAGGACAAGAGCCAGGTGGAAGGGCAAGCAGGAGGCAGGGCGGAAGGGCAGCCAGTGTCCACACCACCTCCAGGGCTGCCAAACAATGGCAGGGAAGGCGGCGGGGAGCTGGGAAGTGCGGGGGGGACGGACAACAGGACACGCTCCAGCCGCCCGTGCCCTGCTCCTGCCAGCACCCGGCAGGCTCCCTCCTGCTGGCACTTGTGCCCGGACACGGTCCCATCCCACGGTTCCCTGCTCCACAGCTCCCCGCTCTCACCCACTGGTCCTTCCCTTCCAAAGCTTTTGTTTCCCTTCTCTGGAGAGAAATGGATCTGAGGCTCAGGTTTCCTCAGTGGAAGAGCAATTTCTTCCCCTGCAAATTGCCCCTGCTTTGCTTTGTTTCCTGATCTCCACTGGCTCCGCTGGCACAGGCTGGCAGCCAGGGCCAATGCCCACCAGAGCAGCTCACAGGTACCATGGCGGTTGCCTGCTGGCTCCCAGGGCCACCCAGTGAGCACAAGTCCCTGTGAGCTCTGCCCATGCCTATGCTCGGCTGGGTGCAGGACCTGGGTCCCTTTCCAGGGGAACTGTGGGTACCTGGTTGAACACAAAGCTGCAGCTGCAGACGTGTCCATGGTGCTAGAGGGTGGCTGGGCAGTGTGGGGTCCAGGTGTAGGGTCAGGGTGAACCTTGGTGGGCTCCAGCATCCAGCTGAGCAACCTGACTGGGACACAGACCTCAGCCTCGGCATGGCCTCAACTCTGGCTTGGGTGGGACCCTGGGGTTTTCAGACAGAAATGGGTGTTACAAATCCCCTGCTCACCCTGGAGCTCCACACCTGGGGTCACAAGACTCTGACACCCCATCGAGGTCTGTACCGTGTCAGGGATCTGCAGCAGTGCACACCCTGCTCCAGACAGGCTGGTCCATGAATTCTGCCCTGTACATGGGAGTTTTGGCTGTATTCCCTCTGCAGCTGAGGTGAAATTCAAGCTTTCCTGGTGTGAGGGCTCTTCTGGCACCACTGCAGCCTGCTGCCCAGCTGCCTGGGGTCTCCCAGGCAGGGCAGACCGTGCCCCAGCATCCTGCCCTTGCCCCCGCTCCCCTGGCGCTGAGGATGCCGAGGGACCCCCGCCAAGTTCCCTCTGCCCGGCTCCTCTCGCCAGCTTGAAATTCACTTGGGAAAAAAATACTTAGACTAACAAATAACAAACCTGGCAGCTGGCCAGCGATTCAAAGGCTCCAAAAACGAAGCCGAAATTTGCAGCTGGCCACACTCCCTGCCTGGTTTGGCAGCAGTGCCGGTGTCTGAACACCTGCCAGGGCCAGCAGCGACCGCAGCGCCTGCGCCTGAGTCGCCGAACCGGCTGTGGGGCACCCTGCGTGCCCTGGCACTGCTGCTGGGGCCAGCAGGGCTGCTGTACCCATGCCCCGGGCTTTATTCTCACAGAAAGGGATAGGCTGGCTGCAGGGACAAGGAAAATGCCCTGGAAAACTGTTTGCAAACAACCGTGCTGCTGTGGGAGGAGGGAGTGTGCTGTGGCTCAACAGGGCAGTGTTGCTCAGCTCTCCTGCATCCTGTGGTCCTCCCAGCCAGACAGGTTGGCTCCCTCCCCATCCCAGGCAGGTTGGCATCGCCACCCGTGCCAACTGAACACCAGCTCAACCAGGCCCGGTGCTGCCAGGGTGGGGAGGGAGTGGGAGGCTGGCTGGACAGGGAGGTCAGCACGGTGCTGGGGAGCGTGCAGCTGGGTGAGGAAACACAGCAGAGCCTGGCAGAGGGTCGGGGCTCCTGCAGGGTAACGCAAACTTTGCTAATCTTAAATGACACGGAGACAGAGAGGTGCAGGGGAGCGGAGGAGCCGAGCGGGCGGCTGCTGGAGGGGCAGGGCGCTGGGCTGCAGCCCCCCGGCCTCCCCGTGCCCGGGAAGGGGTGTCATGTGGAAGGGTAATTGGATCCTGGGATTTGCTGAATGATACCGTGGATTATTTCACAGCCGTCATGTCACAGGATAATCTTGTTACGGCATTACACAGCCCTGTGCACGCGCGGCTCTGGCATGCCCAGGGCTGGTGACACATGAGGACCTGCCTAGGATGTCCCGCTGCTGGAGCTTGGTCTGAGACCAGCCATCAGAGAGGGGTCCATTAGCCAAGGGTGGCTGGTGCCACTTGTGACCTGGGGCTATCTGAGGGACACAAGAGACTGGGACACATTTCAGGGCTTGGCAGGGTGTGGAGCCCCCAGGAGTGTGAGGAGTCCTGGCATATGCTGGTATGGCCATTCCTGCTCTGGTGGCACTGGGTCCGGGGTCTTGCCCCATGGATGGCCCCCAGTGGCAGAGGCGGCTGTGCAGCCTGGCACATGGCATGGCCTGGCTGGCATGTCGTGCTTGGGAGCTGGCTGCCAAATGGGACCTGGAAGGGGTCTGTGGTTGCTGTTGGCCTCCTGGGACCCCAGACCACGCTCCTCCGCCTCCACTCCCCCAGCTCCAGCAGCAGTCAGCTGCTTTTCCAAGGCATCATGGAGCTGAGTCCTGCCTCTGAGGCTGTGAAAATACAGCTCAGCCCCCGAGGTGTGTAAGAATAGCAGATGAGCTCAGGCAGAAAAACAGCAGAGACCACAGCTTCCTGCCATGGCCCCACAGCCCACGGAGCTGGAGGTGATGGAGAAACCCAGTGCTGGGGCACCTGGAGCCATCCAAGGGGGCTCAGGATGCTGCTGAGAGGGGAGGTCAGCTGGTGAGAGACCCCAGCCCACCAGGGCCAGTGCCTGGGTTCCCCAAGCCCAGGGCTGCTGGAAGGCAGCAGGAAACCACATCCTCCTCCTCCTCCCTCATCCCTCTAGTTTGGTTTGGGGAAGTGGAAAGTGTGGGGCACCATTGCCTGGCCCCCCGAGAGCTGCTGATCCCCAGCTGTGGCTCTGGGCACAGTCTGTGTTTTACCAGGGATTAGTGATCTTTGTCGCTTGTGCCCCAATGAACTTCCACCCAGAAAATAAGCACTTGTACCCGGCAGCAACAGATTTAATCAAAAACAAGCTTTTATAGCATTTTTTGGTTTGTTTGCACCCAGCTGAAACGTTGAAATCTGAAACACTCAGATGCAGCCAACTCTCCCACCGCAGCTTTTCAGCAGGTTAACTTTGGACTGGGGTGATAACAAATTATCTGTTAAACACACAAGCAGAGGGAGCATCATGTTGGCATGTTTGACTTGTCTTCAGCTGCTCCTACTCCAATTTTCTCTGACTTTTTGCATCATGGACACATTTTGTTCTTTTAAGCCTGCAAACCAGGGGAAGGGTAGCAACGCCTTTATCCTAAGATGGAGCACGACCTCCTGCTTAGAAACAAGGGCTGGCTTTATTTATCCCAAAGCCGGGCTTGGGGAAAAACAGAAATGCTTGTTGTCCTACAAAAGACTGGCTTATCAGATATTATTAGAGCAGGGATGATAACTCAGATTGAGCCGCTTATTAGGCACATTTAATTCTGTTCTCTGTTTAGGGAAGATCTGGGATTTGTTTAGATGGTAACTGTGGTTGTTGCAAGGATTTTCTTCTGAGGGTTTCTGGAGACAGAGTGTGTGTCCCGTGCCTCTGCCGACGTCCGTGCCATGCACTGTTGTGCCTTGGTGGTGAGTAGGTGGGTCACAAGACACCGCATGGGGCACCTGCCCAGGTGAGGAAGCAGTTCTGGCTTGCACGAAGGACTCATTAAATCGCTTCATGCAGCTTCTCCTGCCTGTGCAGCTCAGCCACCAGAGTCTGTGCAAACAAACACAGAGAGCACATAAGAAAGCAGAACTGAATCTGCCAACGAGGGCTGGTTTTGACGGACATTTTGCAGTGTTTACACGAACTTGATCCCTTGCAGTGTGGACTTGTCAGGCAGGACTTGGGCCTGTGTTTTCTCCTGCACTATCTCCCACACCCAGGCTGTGCAGCCGGCCAGGCAGCAGCACAAACAGGAGGGCGGTTTGGGGGGACTGTGGGTGAAGAGGAGACAGAGGAGTGGGACCTGCAGAGCGGGAGAGGCCGTGGGCAGAGGAGGCAGTGTGGGCAGAGCATCCCGTGGGGCAGAGCAGGGGGATGCAGCAGCAGGAGGGTCCCTGATGAAGCGGCTGCTGCTTCGCAGGGAAGAGCCGCCTGTATCCTGCTCCAGCCCTCGCTGCTGGCAGGGCATGAAATCCCAGCCTCTGTGGCAGCAAAAGGCAAAGTCCCCAAAGCCTGTACCAGGGCCAGGTCACCTCCAGCTTTCCGTGTACTTTGGTGGTGCTGGATTTAGGCCTGTGTTTGTGCAGGGAAGAGACCTGACCCTCTTCAGAAGGAGCCAGCTCCAAACGAGCCTTTGGGACAGGCTCTGGCCAGCACCCATGGCCCCATTGCCTCCTCGCCCTGCTCTGCTGGCCACAGGCTGCTCCCTGATCCCTCCTTCCAGCTTCCCAGGGCCAGGAATGACGCTGAGATGGGCCCTGGGAGGGAGCAGAGCCCGTGGGCTCCCCTGCTCTGTCCATGACCAGGGCTGCTCCTTGTCAACAGCAATTGGGGCATGTGGCTGTGAGCTCCTCTCCTGGGAGCTTTCCTCCAAGAACTCCTCTCCAGGGATCTTTCCTCCAAACAAGCACGGCTAAACAAAGCCAGGGGGACAGAGGCTTTCCTGACATTGTCAGTCCTGGCTCTTTGGGAACAGAACAAGTGGGGTTTTGGAACACGCAGCACAAATGCGTATTTACAAGTGCACACAATAGGTCGTGTGCTCCCCAGCGCCGAGTGGGAGCAAATTGCAACAACCCTGCTGCGGGTCCTGCCAGCGAGGGAAGGACTGGGACAGCAGCATGGTGCCTACTGCAAGGACAGAAAATGGGTGTTGAGCCCCTGGGGCTGCACACATGGGCCTGAGGTGGTCTGCATGGATGGATCTGCAGGCACCTTCTTCCCCAACCGCCCACCAATTGGGTTCTCCTGGTCCAGCTTCCCAGGTGGGGTGGCAGGAGCAGGTTCCTTGCTCTCCATGACCTGTGCACTCAAGCCAGGAAATCCCAGCCCTCTGGTACTTGCCAGGCTCCAGGTTTAAAAATACTTAAGGAAAATAATCCTCCTGTCTCATTGAGGCCAAAGCAATCCTGGGCAGGTTTCAGAACAAATACTGGAGGTTGTGTTGTGTCTGTTCGCGGCAGGCTCTTGGCTCAGCACTCGCTGCCTCCCCGGGGACTGGCGCAGTCGTGACATCTCAGTGGCCATTCCCAGGCATGTCATGGCTCAGGACGGGCACATGCCAGGCAAGGCATGGTGAGTGCCATAAGACGGGAGCTCTCAGCCCTGCTTATCACCCAGGAGTGGCCCGACAGCGGCCGAGGCCATCAGCGGGTTTGGGAGTGCAGCATTTCACACCCAGCTCCGGGGTGCTCGCCCTGGCCAGCACTTGCCCTCTGAGTCAGTCTCTCCTTCCTCCTTCATAAGCAGTCCTGGAATCTGCTGGCCCCATCCCATGGCTCCCTGGACTCCACACACTCACATGCCAAAGCACCGAGGGCATTGGCCCCCCAGTGATCCCACCAAGGGCTGGTGGTGACCAGAGGCAGCCCCAGTACTGGGGGCAACCATGTGAAGTGGGTGGTGGGTGCCATGCACCCCAGGGCTGAGAGGCATCTCCACAGCATCAGAGCCAGCGGGCAAGCTCTGTGCCTGTCTGCCTACAGGTCACCTGCAGTCCTCTCCCTTCCTCTTCAGGCCTCTGAGAGTGGCTCAGGTCCCCCCAAAATGGTTCAGGACCACAAATTTCAAGTACTACAGAGAGGAGCTGGGCTTTGTGCAACATCCCAAGGAAACAGCTGCTACAGATGCTGCAAAGCAGGACCAGACCTGGAGAGCAGCCTGGAGCTCCAGCTTATCCCCGTGGTGATGCTACTCTGAGATCACTGAAAGTGCCATCCTCCAGCAGCCCCGTCACCAAACCCACCAGCACTGGAAACCGATCCTAAAGATGTGTCATGTGGAGAGGGAGAGGCACTGCAGATTGTTCAGAGATCAGGAGACATGGGCCACGAATGCCACCAGCCTCTGCCAGCCAGGGATCACGCAAGGCAGGCTGTGAAACAAAGCAGGAATGGGCTCTCTGGGCAGGGATACATGGGAGAATAAAACACAGGTGAGGCAGCGCTATCAACATATGAAGTTATGTGGTGCAGGATATAGTGAAATTATTTGCAGAGCTCCCACCTTTTCCTCCCCACCCCAAGAACAGGAATAGGGTCATTAAAACAGCATGTTCTGGGACAGCAGTGATCCCCCAGGAGAGCTGGACACGGTGTGAAGCACACCCACTGCCCTGGCCCCAGCCAGCGCCCCGGCCTCTTCCCTCGGGGGTCCCAGGTCTACCACAAAGCTTTTTGAGGAAGACGATCCCAGCATCTGGTGTATGTAGCAGAACAGGATCTCACGCTGGTCAGACTGGTTTGGGTGACCCCAAGTTGAAGAGGACAGCAGTGGGGCTGGTCTGCAGTTGTGTTCATCCACCAGCATCACCCTGAGGACAGGGTCTCTGTGTCGCCTACAGCACAAGGTGATGCCCAGTCCTGGTAGCTGGCAAAGGCACAACGGCTCCCAGGGGTGAGATTCGCCTCTGAGCAGAGGGCTGAGCCCCCTCTGTCAGGGCAGCCCCCCCTGCACCGACAGCACCCGCGCCAGACCCGACGGCAGCAGCCCCTTGTGTGAGTGCAGAACGGGCGCTGCCGAGCAGAGCTTGTCAGGCAGCCAGCTCAGGAAAGGAGGAAGGAGAGCACGGAAGGAACGAGTCACTGTGCTGGGAACATATGGGGTGACAATCTGCTGGGAGGGACGGCAGTGCCCACGCTCCCTGAGGAGCCAGTGGAGACCCACCTGAGGCCTCGCAGAGCAGTGAATTAGCATTGGAAAGTACATCGAACAGCATCACTTTCCTCTGGCTCTGGGGACGGCGAGGGAGGAGGAACAGAGATACTATTTCTTGTGCCAGATAAGCTCCTTGGCAAATGGTGCCAGGCTGGTGTACGACGCAGCACAAGGGGCCCACGGGAAGGAGCCAGCGAGCACTTGCCCCAGGAGATGAGGAAGAGACACAGTGCAAAGGTCAAGGGAGGACCATGGTGTGTCTGTGACGTCCCTTAAGATCTGCTGTGTGTCTCCATGCAGTCAAGGATCTCCTTGGCAAGGCAAGCCATGGAGAGCATCCTTCTCCTGGCAGGAAGACCAGGCGTGGCAGCTGCTGAGATGGGGCTGGAGCCAGGTGTGTGGCACGGAGCTGCCTTTTCTTTCCCAGGCAGAACAGGCAGGCCAAAGCACATGAAGCAGGCAAAGTTCTCCATGGAGCACAGCTACCCTCCTCCCACCTAGCAACAGTGGGGTGAGCTTGCCACGTGCCTCTGACTGCCACCACCCCACAGCATCCTCCTCAGCTCCCGCTTCCCTGGGGCTCGCATGGAGGTGGCAGCCACCCTTGGGCCATAGCTGCTGGGAGACACTATGTGAGATGATCCTTGTTCTGTTGGCCTCACATCTTCTCATGCCTCAAATCACTGCATTTGTCTGACCACTCACTGGTCACACTGTGGCCCTACAACTGATTTTGGTAAGGAATTAGGTTTTCTATGGCCTATGAGTGGCCATTCTGAACATTTTTTCAGCAGACACTTTCTTCCTAAGACAGATTATTTTCTAAACAATGACAGAGGTTGTTAACATCAACACACCCCTGAGCCATGTCCCATCTTTGTCATCAGAGGGAGTCAGAACCTGTGCGTTCCCTGAGGACAGCTCTCCGACGCATTCTCTTCCCCATCCATTGTCACCGGGTTGCTATGATGGGTAAACTCAAAGCCTGGAAGCTCAGCTGAAGTGAAATGTGAATCCAGAAGTTCAGAAAACCTTTTCCCAAAGCCTGGTCAGGAAACTAGGATGGATATCTCAAAAGAACAGACTTCCCCAAGAGATTTTCAATAATTCCTGGATTTGGACTCATGTTACCTCTCTTATCAAGCAGGACATGTGTATCCATGAGAGATGAGACAGATGAACTTTTATGCCTGCTAGAGACATTAATTAAGAGAAGACAGAGCTAGTGATTGTATTTTAAGATTACTACAGGTCCAGAGTGTTTACAGCAGGACACAGAAAATCTGAACATCAATTGCTCTGCCCTGGCCTCTCTCGCAGCCTGGGAGTAAAATGGTTTGGCTGTACCCGACTTTGAACTCGATTAGTGTCCGCAACAAATGTAGCCAGTAGCAGGGCTGCAAGGCTGCTTAGAGTTGCTTCTCAAGGACAGCTTTGTTGCTCAATATCCTGAAACAATATCCTGTTTTCCTCACAAGAAAAAATTCCTAATGGGATTAATAGTAAATCCGTATTTTAAAGGAGACAAAAATGTGGCGGCACAGAACAGGAAGGACTCCCTTCCACTTTCCACGAGATGGAGAAACAGCAGCAGTGCTGTCCCATGGCTTCTCCCTGCCTTTCCAGCCCATGTCCCAGCTGTGGGATTCCTCCATAGCACTTCCCACCTACAGCTGGCAGCCCTTGGCCTGGCAGCACAGAGATGGAACGTTAGAGAATGGCAAAGCTAAGTGGGACTGTGAGTTTAACACAAAATTGCCCCTTTAAATGATTATTCACCTTGTTGCCTAAGCAAAACAGAGAGCAGGCAGACCTCTCCCTGCTCAATCACACAGAAACAGATCTATGGATAAAAACTCCCACCCACCCACGCTCTGGTTTACGGTGTCTGGCATCAGAAGTGGGTGAAGGAGTTTGTTGTAGTCCCTGCTCTCCTTTCATGGAGTGCACCTGGTCCATCCAGTGCCCCGACACGCTCCGGGCACACCCGTAGCACACTTGCTGCGACGGAGCCGTGGTTTCCCCTGACATGAAGGGGCTCGCACCTCCCCTGCAGCTGCCCCATCACTGCGCTTCCCTCCTTCCCTGCTCCGGGATCAACTGCACTGCATGGATCTAAAACAACTTAGAGCAGGAGACATGCGACTCAGAGTCAATTATCATCGTCAAGCTGCAGGAGAGAGCGGCTCAGGGAAACACTGACGGGTAACGGCCCTTCTGTGCAGCACCCGGTGCACGTGGGGAATGAGGAGCACCCGAGGAACGGGTGCCACGAGCAGTTTGGCACCATGGGCAGTTTGGCACCCAGAGGGTGAGGAGCTCAGCTTGGGACAGGGCCGCGCTGCCAGCCTGGGCCAGTTCTGCACAGCAAGGCGCTGGGCATGATGAGCCTGGGCCCGTTTTCTCACGTAAAACCCAACTGTGATGGGAATGTCAACAACACCCAGCTCATCCCCAGCCCTGGGCACCCGTTGTGTGGGGCTAGGAGCAGCAGCCTGTGCGGGGCTTGCTCCGGATGGGATGATGGTGGATACACCAAAAAATCCCCCAAAACATCGCCCACGGCCACGCACGTCACGGCTTCACGGCAGAGCAGGCTGCCAGCTCCGCTAGCAACAGCCGGACATGTGGCGGTGAACACGTAAAAGCTCCGTAGTCAGGCGACACGAGAGATGATGGTTTTTAACAAAGCCACTTTGCTGCGTTCTCCACCCAAAGGGGAGCCCTCGGGACCGGGGGGGCCGGCAGCAGAGCAGTGGAACCGGGCCGGCGGGCAGGGCACTCCCCGCTCCTCCCCACGGGTGACCCCCGCCCGGCGGGACGAGGGGAGGGAAGTCCCCGAGACGCTGCTGCGCCGAGTCCCGGCCGCATCCGGCCCGGCCTCCCGCCCGCCGCCGGCGGAACCGGCCTGGACCCGCTCCCCGCCGCCACCGGGGGCTCTCAGACCCGCGTGGGACCGCGACACGGCGGAGCCAGGGCGGGCACCGGCACCCGGTGGGGGTCCGNCTCCCAGTCGGTGGGTCGGCTCTGGCCAGGCCGGGGCCGCCGCCGCCGCTCGGGGCGTTCCGGGGTGGAAAGCGGGGGTTGTTTTGTTCCTCCTTGAGCCTAGCCGCGTGGGTGGGGGTCTGCGTGTTCCCTGCCCGGTGAGGGACACCCCCCCCCCCTTCCCTCCTGCCGGGCCGCCGGTCGCAGCGCCCCGTGTCCGATCCCGCCGCCCGTGCCGAGTCCTTGTCCCGGAGACCAGCGGCGGGTGCCCCGGGACGCGCTTGTCCCGCCGCCGAGACGGGGCTTGTCCTTGGCGCGGCTGGCGGGGAACCCTGGGGCCGGTCCCGGCCGCTCCCCACCGGAGGCCTTGCCGTGCCTCCGGGGAGGCTCCGTCCGCACCGTCCTGCGGGGCCCGATAGCGGCGAGGCGATTAACGCGAGCGTCTGGCAGCTGATAAGAGACGGGGAGCTCCGGGCCGGCTGCTCCGGGGAGGGCCCCGGGAACCGCGTGGGAAGCGAGCGGGGATGAGTCGGCGGCACTGGGGGCGGGAGGGGTTCGCCCCCTCCCCGCGAGTGGAACGGAACTGCCCGAGGGGCCTTGGTGAGGGCCACGCCGAGGTGCCGCTGACCGTCGGATGCTCCCCCGGCGCTCGCAGATAGCGGGGCCTCGGGCACCCGAAGCCACTCGAGGGGGTGAGCGGCTGGAATCCTCCCAGCGACGTGACCCGGGGTCGGGGGAGCCCGCGGGACCCCGCTCCAGCCCCGGGAACGGCACCTCTTTCTGTCCTGCGGTGATGGACAGCGGGGACCTGGCACCGTCGGGGCTCTCGACAGTTCCTGGCTCCTGCAAAGTGCTTCCCTGAGCAGGAGCTCACCATGGCCCGGGGAGCGTTCTGTGCGAGGCCCAGTGGCCTCTGGCAGGGGTTTTCTAGCCCCAGGACGGGGTAGTCGGAGGGTAGCTGGGCTCTGGAGGGTGAGCTGGCAACCAGCACTGGGTGCTGCGCCCAGGGTGGGTGTCCTGGCTGGACCCTGGGTTCTGCAGACAAGGGGTGTGCAGGTGACATCACAGAAGGGTGAGCAGCGCTCGCAGCTTTGGAAGCTGATTTGAGATGAGGGGGTGAGCAGGTTTTTTTTTTTAGTTGCATAGCAAGAAACCTGAAATCTATTGATAGGGATTTTATGCTTTTCTGTGAGCCTTAAGCCTTTTTGTGGTGTGCAGGCATCCTATTTTCATGCTAAGTGAGGTAATTTAGTGCTGGCTGGTTCTCCTGGGTGTCTTTGCTGGGAGGTTTTCTTGGCTGTGTTTGGAAGGAAAGGAGCAGGGCTGAGAAATGGGCCAGTGCACGGAATAGCTGGTGTGTGCTGGGGAGATGTAGAGACACCCCCTGAGCTCCTGTTTGGTGGCTTTTTGAGAAGGGACTTTCTCAGTCTTAAATTAATCGCCGGTGGTGGATTTCTTCATTACAAACAAGTGTTTCACTGCTATATTGCAAGCCTTCCTGTCCCAAAGTCAGGATGCCTGTGACCTGTCCTGGCCCAGTGGAAGGTGTGAAGCTTACTTCCAGGAGATAATACCTGAAAAAGGCTGCATGCGCTTTCTGTGGGCTCCTATCCCCCACAATTGCCCTGGTTTACCTGGCAGCTTAGGTGGAAAATACCCAGTGACTTGCACACTATTATTTCATATATCCTTTGAGGAGATGAAAAGCTGCACGTAGGCTGAGAGAGGTGAGTTGCACCTCATTAAGCACTATAGTGCTAATCTCATTGTTGCACTTTTATGGCTTTTCCTATTTCCTGCTGTGGAATCAGCCTATAACAGTGACTTGAAGAAAATGGGAGCCTTTCACCAGTGTTGTCTGTATGACTCACTTTCAAATGTGTCCTTAAAGCTGCTGCAGTGTAGTTGTAGTGGAGAAAAAGACAACTGGTGTGGGGCTGTAGTGAAGCCACAGTCACCTGAGCGCTGCTGGGTGAGTCTCCCGTCTCCATCCCTGGGCTGCCCTGGTTTGAGGGCTTTAACAGAGTGGTAATGTGATGGTGGCTGGGAGCAAAGACAGCTCAGATCCTTGCTCTGAGGGAGGAGGCCAGCACAGGTTTGACTTGCTGGGGCTTTGCAGCCTCACGCTACTGCCTGTGCCATGAACCCCTGAGTGGCCGTGTTCCTGGCCGGCCGTGTGGGTGTCTCAGGAAGGAATGCCCGTGCTATTTGGTACCACATTTTTCTCATTCTGAGGATTTCCTGGCAGGCACGGGATGTCCTGGGAGCGTTCCCAATGCCACTGGTTTGGGGAGGATCAGCTCTGTGCCCTGGCAGAGCACAGCTTGTGCTAGGGGCTGTGAACTCCCCTGGACTGCAGGGCTTGGCTGGTTGGGGGGACTGTGGCTCCCTTCCCCTTGGGAAGAACCCTTCTCCAGAACCTCTGAGCTGGAGGGCAGGTTGTTCTGTAAGGGCTGCACTTTTTAAGCTTGTGCCTTCTGGATATGTCCCATCAAACCTTTGTGTGAAACTCCTCAGCAGGTCTGAGCCCTTCCGCAGCCCTGTAGCTCCCTGGGGTGATGCGCTGGCAGTGAGATGGGCCAGGAGTGTGGGGTGGGCAGCTGCCAGCCCTACTGCCATCCTCCTGTGGGGCTGGTGTGAGCAATGCAGTGCCTGGAGATGAAGCCAATGTGAGCCCAGAGGGCACCCAGAAGAGCTGCTTCACTTAATGTTCTTGTAACCTGCCTGCAAACCCCTCCAGATCCATCTGCAGGGCTTTGGATTAGAGGGCTTTGGTATAGAAATAAGCCAGGCTTTCTGCCTCGGTCTTGTTCGTAATTTAAGATTGACTTTGCACTTTCTTATACCAGTAACAACACTTAGTCCTTGCTCAGGCTGGCTGAACATTGCTGGTGCTAATAACCAGGCAAGGCAGCCCGGGATGGGAGCTTCTCTGGTGGGCAGGAACATCTGCCTAGCCTTCTGTGGGGCTCCTGACAAACCATCCCAATGTCACGCTTCATGATGACTCAGCCTGTCCCAGCCCAGCTGTGCACCATGACCACACTGGCACCCATGGGTGCCCGGGAGCTGTATGCAAGTGTCCAGGGAAGGTGTCTGGCCGTGTTGGGGAGCACTGGCTGCCAGTGGGGTGAGTGGGCTGCTCTGTGTCCCTGCAGGCTGGGGCTTGCAGCAGGAGGAGGGCAGCGGGTGCTGCTGCCATGCCCCGTGGCGTCTGCCTGTCTGTGTGCCCGGGTTAGCTCACCAGGCTGGCAGACCGGGGCATGTCCGTGGGTGTGCTGGCCATCCCTGCAGGGGAAGGTGCTGAGCGGGCTGGGATGCTGCTGGCAAAAACCTTGAGCTTGCCCGTGCGGGCTGCCAGCCTGGAGCAAACCCAGCCCGTGCTGCTGACCTCACCTCACCCTGTGAGCAAACGCTGTGGCTGAGCAGGACCTCAATCGACTATTGTCTTGGTGCAGAGCCCTTGCAAGCCCTGGGGAGTCACGTAGGCCATGTGCTGCCAGGTTAAACCCTGGCTTTGGGTGCTCGCTGGAATTACAGCCCCATGCTTGATGCTATAAACCTGCTTAAAACTGGTGAAAGTAGTGTGTCTCATTAGCTCATAACGTTCTCTATTTCATCTTGCTTCTGGCCAGAAAAAGGCCAAATTTGAAGCTATGAAGCATTACTGGCTGTAAACAGCTTGTGATCACTAGCACCTCCAGCAGTATGTGTGAGATCTCAGTGTAGTTGTAGTGGCCAGAAGGGGTGCTCACGGTCTGCTGGATCACGACATGGACAGATGTCCCATGGGGTGTTTATGGTTGCATGGTGAGCACTGAGAGAGCCCATTGCTGTGAGCTGAGGTTGGGAGCGGTAGATAGATGTATTTCAGGCTCTTGTTCAGATAACTCTCTGGGACAGGGCTGGTGAGAACAGGCCGAGGTGCTGGGTGAACCTGTGCTCACCATAGGGTGATGGGCTGTGGGTGCAGGAGCTGGGCTCTGCTGCCTGCCCTCCTCTGCCCACCACCAGAGTGTCCTGCTCTGTGGAAGGGTCAGGCAAGCTGGCATAGCAGCCAATGCCAGCTGAGTGTATATCTGGAGCTGGAGGGATGTGAGGGGAGGCCAGGGTGTGTGGTGCTTGGGCACAGCCCCTGTGTGGGTGGGGGACGTCCCTCTTCCTCTGACCCTGAAATGAGCAAGGCGAGGACGCTTTCATAAAGGGTTTGCCCCAGAAATATTTTGTGGCATTTGCAGCACTTTATAAATGTGGGCCTCTGTCTCTCTGCTCTGGAGCCCTGCCAATCAGGGCACTTAAAAGCGCAGCAATTTGCTGCATTATGTAACTAAAAGTCCTGAAATCCTCCTGTTCCAGGCCCCTCTGGAGAAGGGATAACAGTGCCTGTGTGTAGGACCAGGAGATGGAAGGGGTTTGGTCTTGCAGGGTCTGTTTTGGGATGATCCAGCCCTTGCCCGAGAAGCCTCGACTCTGCTCTTGCTGTTGCTTCAGGCGACCCGTTCCTGCGGGTTAGTCAGGATGCTTACGGGAGCAGATGCGATACTCGCAGTCATTTCTTGTTCTCATCAGGCTTAATTACTGCAAATATGGTTACTTTATTTCCTAATAGGGAAAACTGTAGCTAGCTGGCTGCCTGGCAGCTGTGAATTGGATTTCCAAACACGTCTTACATGTTGCAGCTCTTCCAAAACACGGCTGTAAATGTCATAACTATGTTCTGGGTGGATTTTTTCCCTTTCCAAAGGGGAGGGAAGCTTTCCAATGAAACTGGCTGCTGTACATGGGCCTTTTTTTTTTTTTCTTTCATTTGAAACTATTTCTGTGCAGAGGTAAGGAGGAAATCTGCAAGAAGCCTTAATGCAGTTGAAGAGCTTTCTAAAACTGGTCTTTCTTAATAAGGATTTTAAATGAGTCAGGGAAAAATGTTGTGGCATGCAGAGCTCATCCTGTAAACCCTCTGGCGTCAGGCTCTGGGAATCTGGCTTCATGGTCTCAGACCTTCAAGGTTTTTTTCACTGTACCTCAGCAAAGCAAGAGAGGTCATGTCTAACCTGCCAAAAGTCTTTTTATTTTCTAGAGAGGCCACCTGGGCACCCACAGGAGAAGGAATGCTGCTCAGAGATGAACCTGCAGCCATGTCGGTGCAGTTGAGCTCCTTGGGAGTGGTAGAGAAATTAAACCTGCGCGTTTGAAAATCCCCAACACCTCATTGGCACCCACCAGCTCCTGCTTTGGATGGCTTTTATTGCCAGTAGTTTTAATTAGTGCTAACAAGTAGATTGTATTCCTTGCTGGCAGTTTTTGTTGCCAGCACCCAGTTGCCTCATCTTTCTGAAATATTTCAGGCAAATCAGTGTTGTTAGATGATGCTTTAAAGCTCACAGAATGCTGGAAGAGCTCAGTGTGACTCAAAGCAAGAAGTGGCTGGAAACTCCTGTGTGCAGCTGGAGCAAGGAGTGTTCACAGCAGCTTTCCAAAGGGTGGGGGGGGCTGTTCCCCATCCCAAGAGGCCAAAGGTACCTGATGAGCCCCTGCAGAGCCTGGCGCTTTCCTCCCCAGCTGCTGGTGCCCATGGGTCCGTGCTGGCTCTGGGCTCTGCTGTGGGATGTGCCTGCAGCCAAACACCACCAGGGTGGGCTCAGGCCAGTGTTGAAGGACCACCCGGTGCTGCTGCCATCCCTGAGGGTCCTGTTGGCTCTGCTGGCTCCTGGGCATAGTTCAGCCGTGGACGTGCTCGGGGCAGCGTCTTGTCAATGATTCCTTTGTTGGAGCTTGTGGTGGCTCGGATCTGCTCGTGATGGTCATGTGTCACACTGGCCGGGATGCAGGACCATGCTCTGCCAGCGAGGAAATCGGTGTCTGGGTCGGGCTAAACCAGTCTTAGCGGCTTACAGGAACCAGCCTCCTGGGCTCTGCTTCCTCCTGCCCTGCCTGGGTCCGAGGCATCACCAGAGTGTGTCCAGGTGTCAGGTGGCTCTGGCAAACCCGATGCCATATCAGGTAACTTTGCTGGTGGCTCCGGTGCTGGGTGGGAGCAGGGGCTCCCCATGGCTTGGGGCTGTGCTGGGACACCTGGATCCCAGACTTGGATGTGCACCAAAGTGACACGGAGTGAGCAAGACCAAGGCGGGTGGTTTGCATGGCACGGGATGGTGCTGAGGGCACGAGGGACGTGCCAGGTAGATGCTGGCACGTCAGCAGCCATGGATGAGATGGTAATCGGTGCGAGTCTGGATGTGGCTATAAATAGGAGGCTGCACCTCTCTGAGCCAGCACAGGGCTGGGAGGGTGTCACTGTGGCTGGTGTGACCTGGGACAGCTCTGGAGATTGCTCCTGCTTGAAGGTGGCCTTTTCCTCAAGTGGAAACTTGAGCAGCAGAGAACTGCAGAGGTCTGGTGGAGGAGCCCCATGTCCTGCCTTGGCTGATGGTGCTTGATATGGGCAGAGGGATCTCTAGCTGCAAGGCCAGGAGGCCACAGGGTGTCAGAAAATGTCTTCTAAGACCCATGGGGACACACAGGGGTTCTGCAGTGGTTCCTGTTGCTTTGCAAATTGTAACCGTGTTTGTGAGCAGCTGCTCTGGTCACGGTTCCTCCCTGGGACAGCTTGCAGAACTGGGGATATCCTGGCTCCTGTGTGGACTTACCTTCCCTGATGTGTTTGTGTTTCACAACCTGGGTGTGCTGCTCCTGCTCTGAGAGGCCTGGGGCTTCCTGAAACTTCCCAGTGTGCTGGGGTCAGAGTCTTGGAGAAGCTGCCCTACTCAGCCCTCCCCAGGTCCAGCACCATGTTCTGGTGGCCCTGCTCACCTCACCACTGTGCCTGGCAAGGACACTGCCTGCCCTTGTCAGCTTAGGACAGGGTGGCATGGCCGAAATGTGTTGCTTATAAATACCTGCTGCCAGAGCTCTTAAAGGCCAGCTGCAATCTGAGCACGTGTTTTGGGATGGCCTTATGAGGCTGGTGAGCCCCAAGTGCTTGTCTCTCAGATCAGCTCTCCTGGAGGTGTCCTGGGGCACTAGTGCCATGCCAGCCTTGCACGCAGGGCTTGGTCTGTGCCTTTGCATGCCAAGGAGCGGGCATGCAGCTGTTTGCTTTCAGCTGAGGCAATACTTTGTACTTTGCAGATCTTTGAACCCCAACTGAGTCATCGCCAGCTTGGTTCAAGATGCCACCAGCCATAGGAGGCCCTGTGGGATACACTCCTCCTGAAGGTGGATGGGGATGGGCCGTTGTCATTGGAGCCTTCATCTCCATTGGGTTTTCCTATGCCTTCCCCAAGTCCATCACCGTGTTCTTCAAAGAGATTGAGGTCATCTTCAATGCGTCCAGCAGCAAAGTCTCCTGGATCTCCTCCATCATGCTGGCCGTTATGTACGGAGGAGGTAAGTGGTCTGGAGGCAGCAGTACATGTGTTCCTGCATTACAGTAAGGATCTGGCTCTCCTGAGTCTGAGGATTCACACCTTGCTCTAGTGACAACTGAAACTTTGAGAGAAGTTGGGATTCTCTCTTTACATGACAGCAAAACTTTCCTTGGTGAGTTTGCTTGAAGGAAGTTGCTCAAAAAGTTCTATTTAATGCCCAGAATGCAAAAATTGGGTTAATCTGTCCTCTGCGAAGCTGTAAGTAAAATCTTTCCGGGGAATTACAACTTGTGTAATTCTGCCCTTGTCCTTGTTCCAGTGTGCTGTGGATGCTGGGTCTGCTTCCAGCCCACCCGAAGGCCAGGGCAGCCCCTGCCCTGTGCACCAGCCCTGCTCAGGGGGTCCCTTTCATTTAAATAAGGCATTTATAGTCTTTATTTTTTTTAATCAGCAAGCAGTGGCTGTATCTGGGGATCTGTGCCCAGTTTCTGGGCAGCTCCTCTTCCCAGCTTGTGGTGATGTGTGTGGGAAGTACAGGGACACAACCAGAATAAAGCAAAACTGCTTAAACTGCAGCAGCTCCCCTCCCCCATCCCTCAAACTGCTCCTGGGAGTCTTTTAATCCCGAGCCATGTGCTCTATGCTGGTCTGTGCCTGGTGAGGAGCAGGCAGAGCACTCCCAGCCCTCGCCCTGCCGGCGGCTCGTACCCCTGCACAAGCAGCTCTGCGCGGGGCTGCTCAGCTCAAAGAAGCTGTTCTGGGGCACCGGCTGTTGTGTCCACTCCAGAGCAGCTCGGGGCTTGTGCTGCTGCCATCCCCGCCTGGCGAACCGCCCGCAGCCTCCAAAGGAGCTGACGTCAGCACCCGGCGGAGCACGAGGCTTTTCCTTTGGGGAACAGGCTCTGCTTTGTACTCGCTCAGCTAGCGAAGCGACCGGCACATTTCCCTGCTCCAATGTTATAACAAGCTTGTAAACTGTGTAACCGCCTTAATGAGACTCAATCTGGGCCATTCCTCCTCTCCTAATAGCTCAGAGCTGGTCCCTCTGGGTGCTGTGGGGGTGGCAGTGCCTGGAGCTGCCTGGCAGCTAGGGTGGGATCTCTCTCCTCCACTCCTGGGGTTGTCCCCCTGTCCCCTTCTCTCCACAGTGTCCCTTCTGCACCCTGTAAACTGTTGCTATTAAATCCCAGCAGCTCACTGGTCCTGAACTGCTTACCCATAAGCTGGTGGCAAGGATGCTGAAGGTACCCCAGACCTGCCCAGGTCCATCCCCAGCTGCCAGGGCACAGGAAGGTGCTGCCCTGCTGCAGAGCTCCTGCAGCCTGAGCATGGACCCTTTGCAGGATCCCAATTGTGCTGGAGCGGTCACAGCACGCACCCTGTTCTCCCTGTCCCCTGAGGCACCTTCCCACGGGAACAGCACGATTGCCTGGAAGCAAAAGTAGCTCATGCTCTGACAAATGGTGCTGGGCTGCTGATGGCACAGCTGGGGCAGCTCCTGTCCTGAGCAGGGCTGGGGGTGGTGGAGCAGCTTGTGGTGTGAAATTTCTTGTCTTTAAAAAAGGGTGTGTGGGGGAATTGCCAGCAGGGTACCTGGCACTGCCCAGCTGGGTGGCTGCTGCGAGCTGCCCTTGGGGCTGGAGTTCCTGGAGGAAAGGCCACAGCTGCCCTTAGACTCTGTCCGGGGCCGTCACGTTTGCCGAGTTCAAGGTACAGGTTTTCCAAAGTGCTGAGTGCTCTGCAGGGAAATGTATGGGGCTTGGGGTGACGGGACAGCCCCTGGGACCTGCTGCTGCCCCTCATGGGACCAGGGACATGGCCCCATCCCCACTGCCAGGGACATCAGGCTGGAGCCACTGGCATGGGCGGGCAGGGGGCACACAGGCACCTCGCTGGCTGCCAGAGCAGGATGGCACAGGGCTGGGGCAGCTTCTGCTGCAGTGGGGCTTCTGTGACCACCTCCAGCCTTTGTTTAAACTGGGCAAAAAGGTCAAGTGGAGTCTGAGGACCATGAATAACATGTTGACAACCTCTCTGTCTGTTAATGGCAAAACTAGGTCTGTTAATATTCAATGGATGTTCATTCAGTTTATTTAAATACATTTTAGTATCTGTAGAGCATGCTTCACAGTATCTAATCACTGTTTGCTTTGGATTAGAGCTCCTGATAATGAAGCGCTTGAAAGGCTGGTGTGCAGAGCAATTGGGCCCTTCCTGCCTTGGTGTAGACAGAAGCCCTCTTCTCCTGGGACTGCACTGGGTGCTGCTCCTCCAGTGAGCCCTCAGGGAGCTTCACCTGCACCCATCGAAGCTGTTTCTGCACAGCTTTGTCTGGTCTTGATCAGAAACCTCTTGCTGGAGATGCAGTTGCTGTGCTCTTACTTTACTGCTGAGACCTGACCTGTGGGTGGCCGTGGGCAGGGCAGAGCCCCAGGAGCAGAGCACTGGGGGGCAGGTGGCTTCACCCCATCTCAAGCCCCATCCCTGGGGGCAGCTGGTACCCAGGCAGCTCCTGGTTCACCCCACAGAAGGCAGCTTGCTCAGAGAGGTCTCAGCTTTGGGCTCTCACTGAATGTCAATGTCTTATCTGTCACCTCCAGCTGCCTCCACACCACCTCTCCTTCCCTGCTACCCCAGTTCCCTTGCTGGGCCGAGTGTCACTGTGCAAAATCCAGAAGCTTGTGGTGATAACCATCCAGGGTGCTCATGTGTGTATCTTGTCTCTCGTGCAAAGATAACTCATCTCTGGGTGTATCTCCTTCAACTCCCCAGGTCCCATCAGCAGCATCCTGGTGAACAAATATGGCAGCCGGCCCATCATGATCGTTGGTGGGTGCCTCTCTGGCTGTGGGTTGATCGCAGCCTCCTTCTGCAACACGGTAGAGGAGCTCTACTTCTGCGTTGGGGTTGTAGGGGGTAAGTGATGGCCCTGCCCTAAGGGGGCTGCAGCAGAGATAAGGCCTTTCCTGAGGCAGCAAGAGGAGCAGCTTAAACCCAGCAATTATTAGGGAATGTCTGTGCTCATGGAACCATAGACTGGTTTGGGTGGGAAGAGTCCTTTAAAGCTCATCTAGTTCAACACCCTGCAATGAGATCTTTGACTAGAGCAGATTGCTCAGAGCCCAGTCCAACCTCATCTGAAATGTTTTGACTCCCTTGTCTCCTTCAGGCCTTGGACTTGCGTTTAACTTGAACCCAGCCTTGACCATGATTGGCAAGTACTTCTTCAAGAAGCGTCCCCTGGCTAACGGGCTGGCCATGGCTGGCAGCCCCGTCTTCCTCTCCACCCTGGCACCCATCAACCAGGTCTTCTTTGGCATATTTGGCTGGCGCGGCAGCTTCCTCATCCTCGGTGGTCTCTTGCTGAACTGCTGCGTTGCTGGGTCCCTGATGCGGCCCATTGGCCCCAAGCCAGATCAGCTGAAGAAAGAGGTCAACAAGGAGGCACTGCAGGAGGCTGGGAAGGCAGTGAAAAAGGATGATGGTGACACCAGCACAGACCTCATTGGTGGGAAGGCCAAGAAACAGAAGAGCACACTTTTCCAGACAATCAACAAGTTCTTGGACCTATCCCTGTTCACACACAGGGGCTTTCTGCTCTATCTGTCAGGCAACGTGATCATGTTCTTTGGGCTCTTCACTCCCTTGGTCTTTCTCAGCAATTATGCGAAGAGCAAGAAGATTGCTAACGAGTCTGCTGCCTTCCTGCTCTCCATCCTGGCCTTTGTAGACATGGTAGCGAGACCTTCCATGGGACTGGTGGCAAACACCAAGTGGATCAGACCCAGAGTCCAGTATTTCTTTGCCATCTCTGTGATTTACAACGGGGTGTGCCACCTCTTGGCCCCCATGTCCACCACCTATGCTGGCTTCTGCATTTATGCTGGATTCTTTGGCTTTGCCTTCGGCTGGCTGAGCTCAGTCCTGTTTGAGACCCTGATGGACCTGGTGGGAGCGCAGCGATTCTCCAGTGCTGTTGGCCTGGTGACCATCGTGGAGTGCTGCCCTGTGCTGCTGGGACCCCCTCTGCTAGGTAGGGTGTCCTGTGCTGGGCTTGAGCTGCTCTTGGGAACATGTCCACAGTCTGGAGCAGTTTTGGGGGTATCTCACTAAGCTGTCCTCTCTCTCTTTCAGGGAAGCTCAACGACATGTACGGTGACTACAAGTACACGTACTGGGCTTGTGGGATCATCCTCATCGTCTCTGGGATCTACCTCTTCATCGGCATGGGCATCAACTACCGCCTGGTGGCAAAGGAGCAGAAGGCGGAGGAGAAGGCGAGGAAGGAAGGGAAGGAGGAGGAGACCAACGTTGACGAGGCTGAGAAGCAGAAAGAGGCAAACAACGACGTGGCCCCCTCACCTCAGAAGAGCACCGAGGATGGTGTCAAAGAGGAGGAGAGCCACATGTGAGGGACCAGTCTCAATCCCGAGTGTTGGGAAGTGCCGATGCCCTGGCGCGGTGGCAGGACAGTGCTCCGCTGGCCTGGGCGGCCGTGAGAAGTGTTTAAACCAGGTGTTCATTTTAACCAGGCTCTGATTTGTCTTTCCATCTGTGTTCAACAAAGGTAACAGGGCTACACACGCAGTATCCTCGTGTGCCGGGGGCAGGGGGGCTTTTTATACTCTGGCTTTTTAACAGTAACGTGAATGTACTAATCTGTGCCTTACAGTCTTATCTGGACCAGCCTTAACTCTAAACTGTGCTTTAGCTCTGTGTTCTGCTCGGGGTGGGGTGGGGGGTGTAGGCATGTGTTCCGGGGAGTTCTGTCGTTAAAAAGCCATAAAAAGCAGGATACTGGGTTTGTTGAAGCACGATGGGCTTCAGGGCCAGCCCTGGCTGGATGAATACTGCTTCACACGCTTCTTACCGCAGGCCCCCCAGAGACCCGGGCGTGGGGCAAGGGGGGCTTTGCTCCCATGCCCGGGGCCTCCTAGCTCTGTTAGGTGGTCTTTAGGTATGTTTTGAAAACACTTTAGCTACTGTAGTTCTTTAAAATCCCTCTTTCATAGCTGTGCTCTCACGGGATATTTGGGGTGGAGAAGGATGGGTGCAGCCCCTGCAGCCAAACCTTCTATGGGGGGGAGTTGAGGTCCTGCTGCCCTCTACCCAGCCCAGCACTGGGCGATGTGACCCTGGGGGCTCTGGTGCTGGGTTGTGGTGCCCACCTCAGCCCTACCCTGTCCCCTGTGGGTGGGCTTCCACCAGAGTATCCCTGCACCTATCAGTCCCACCCAGATGGTGTGCTCTGGGTCCTGACCCTGGGCAGAGCAGGAGGGCTGGGTGGAGATGGTACATCCCTGAGACCTTCTGCTTTCGCTCTCTTATCTCTTAGAGAAACCTCTTTTACCTGCTTCTGTTCAACTGAGATCTTAAGGCGGTGGATGCCTAACCACTCACATCTAGGACATGTAAGGGGGGAGGAAAGAATTTGTACGTATTTATTTTTTATTTTTTAGTGTTGGAAAATATCTCAACGTACGTGGAGCAGGTTAATGGCTCTCAAGTTCTAGTAGATGTTGATCAGAAAACATGTAAGAGGCTGAGTTTTTTCAAATAAACTTGTTGTGTTTTTTTTTTTTTTTTTTTTACAATTTACCCATCAGATGTTCAACTTCTTTTCTAGAGTCACACTTCTGTGTGCTGGATGATATGTATTTAGGGTCAGTTTTGGGGAGAGGTGAGTGGGGCTGTGGCAGAGCTGCTCCAGCACACCAGGGCTCCTGCTATGTGGGTCCCCAGCTGTGGAAGCTGGTGCCCATCCAGCAAGGGTGAGATGCCCCTTTCCCACCTCCTCAGCTGCCAGAGGAGGCTTTGGTTGGGGTTTGGGGGGACCACAGCTGAGTGTCCCCATGCATTCTGGTTTTAGAGACAATTCTGTTCCCTTGCCCTTCTCTACAGGATGCCCGTGGAAGCCTTGAGATCCCTCTTCATTGTGAGGTGGGTGGACACACACTTACCCCTTTCCTGAGCAATGGACAGACTCTCCTGCTGTCCATGTCCAGGAGCTGAGTGGGGCCACTGCTCTGCACAGCCAAGAGCCTGGCACTGACAATGCCTGGAACCAAAGGCTGTGGTGCTGCTGTGGCACACTGTGAAAGGGCTGGTGAAGGAGGGGAGTGGGCCTGGGGGCACAGGAGGAGGAGCTCTTGCTCTGTGTTGGGCTATAAAGTGACTCAGTCTAGAAGTCATATAATTGCCCTGCGTGTAAGGGCAGAGTGTGGTGCTCCGTGCGTGCCACGGCAGGGCTGGCACCATGGCAGGGCTGGCACTGCAGCAGGCTCTGGACTCTGCCCTGCAGCAAAACCTCTCCTCCCATGGCAGCTTGGCCAGGCAGGGGCTGTCTCGGCTCACAAAGGAGCAGGACTATATTTAGTCACCTTACTTTTGCGAGCAAAGGTATCTGCAGTGCTGGGAGGTACCAGAGTGGTGGTGGGCTCCCTGGGGAGCTAAAATAAGCTGTAGGGTGTGGTGTAACTGATGGGAGCCCTGGCTCTTGCCATGGCATTGGGTGAGCAGGTGGTGGATGCTCAAACCAGCCCTTGGTGCCCTCAGGGTATTGCTCTGTGAGAGCTGGTGTCCTAGGGACACCCCGTGAGCTGAACCCATGGCACTGGGTAACCAGAGCAGACTGGGAACTGATGAGCACCTCTGTGGAATGCCACAGACAGCCCGGGGGGGGGCTGTGGGTGCTCCCCCCACTGCCCAGGCCGATGGGTCTGGTGGGGGCATTGCCAATCCAGCCCCCCTGATGCAGCCCTGCAGAGCCAATCCCCGAGTTATTGCAGATTTCCTCTACGCCAGGCCCCTTTCCTTCCTCCCGCGGGTAGCAAAATAAAATTCTCTTCATAGCGGGCAGAATTGAGGAAATACTTGGGAGCTAATTCCCGTGCAGTTTGTTTTCCCAAACATCTGAGCTCGCTGGCCAGCACTGCTCGGCAGTGGCCGGGGGGGCTCGGGGGCTCCCAGGGGAGCAGGCGGGAGCTCCAGTCGCTGGCCGGGAACCGCTGCCAGAACCAGCGGCAGCTCTGGCTGGTAATGGGGCTGGGGGGTGCCAGGCTGCTGGCTACCCACCTTCCTTCCCTTCTTCCCTGTTTCTGGGGGTGTGGGGGCTGTGGGGCGGTCACTGGGTGACCTGTTGTGGATACAGGGATTGTGGGCTGGGAGCTGCCTCTGCCTTGGCATTGAGGCATCCTCCACCTACCTGCTGTCTCTCTGGGGCTGCCCAGGTGCCCCTGGGTGCCCTGGGCCCTTTTCATGGGTCAGGAAGCTCCTGATATGATGGCCATGGTGCCACGAGGGGCCAAGGTGGGCAGGGGAGAGAGCAGCCCTGCATGCGGAGACGCTTCAGGCTCCTGAACCAGCCTAATCCTCCCCACAATGTGGCTCAATCCCCTTCCCTGGCCGCAGAGCTCATTCATGTGACAAGCATGAGGAGGGGATCTGGGTCCTTGCCTGGCTCCCGCTCCGCCTGGGGAGTTTATTCAGTTTTTTCGGGAGATTTGGGTTCTGCTGAGTGTGCAGCTCCAGCAGAGCTCTGCAAACAAACGTTGCCGTTCCCAGCTGCCTGTGTAGGGGTGATGCCAGGGGAGGGGAAGGCTGGTCTATCTGTCCCATGGCTGGGCAGGAGGCAGCGTCTGCCCCACCCTGGCTGGGACAGGGGTGAGGAGAAGCGGTGGGGTGGCCAGTGCCATCCACGGGGCTGTTGCCAGCTGTCACCTTCTTGCTGCGGTCCCTCAGGAGGAGCTCCTGGCCCTCAGGGAAGCCTTCCTCCTCTTCCTTCTTGGGCCACCAATGGGACGGGGCTGACTCAGAGCTTACGTCCCAGTATGAGTGCAGTGAGCACCCCAATTTGGCTCCAGGGCTGGACACCCCACCTGCAGCACGGGGCAGATGGGCAGGATGGGGCCATGGCCATGGTTGTGTGCTCAACGTTCACTGCTTGGACTCTGTGGGGAAGAGCAGCAGCCCTGTAGTGTCTGAGCCAAACAGCATTACGGGAGACAGATAATCAATTGCTACAAGATGCTCATCAATTATTTTCACTGCACATTATATTCTGTTAATGAGAGCCCCTTGCTGGTGCCATGGAGCCCTGTGGGGGGGTGGGCGATGCTTGGCGCTGCTGTTGCCCGGGCACAGCACGTGCCCAGGGCGGGTCCTGTGGGGCGGCTGGGCCATGTCTACTGCAAACACCGCCAAGGACAAGCTCTGCTGCACTTTGCCCGGGATTTTTCCCTGGGTGGACCCAGGACCTTTATTCTGCTGCATGCAAACTGTGGAGCACCCGTGTTACTCAGGTGCAGCTTGGAGAAGAGTCCTGAGCTCCAGGGACGTGGTGCAGGCTGGGCAGGGCTGGGGCACTGCGGCCGGGGTCCCTGCTCCGGGTGGCTCCGGGTGCTCAGGGAGGAGCTGATTTACCCCTCTGTAAATCCACACGAGGCTCTGGGGGCTGCAGGCGTCCCCCACTCATCCCTCCTGGGCTGTCAGTGTCTCCACAGCGGCTTTCATTGCTCTGCTGCCCCGTGACGTTTCTCTGGGGCTTGATGTGAATTTAATTATTACTATTAATCATGAGAAGGGGCTGTGCGGGTGGCTTGCAGAGCCAGCCACCAAGATTTACAGCTGGAGCTGCTGGTTGGTGATAGAATTAGGGCTGGGGCAGGGCATTGGTGGCCCATGCTGGTGGCAGCTTGGGGCTTGGCTGCCTCGGGACCACTATCTGCCATGGTAAGGGCAAATGCTTGGTCCCATCACGGCGCAGCACAAACCCCTACTCCTCCAGGAGCTCCCAGCCACACAGTGGGTACCACACAGTGCCAAGAGGTGCCCATTTCAGGACACGGCCCTGGAGCCCAGGAGAAACACTTGTGAGAGAACTGGCAAAGTGTCAGTGCTGCAGTGGGCAGGAACCATCCCCACACGTGGAGAGGGTGGGGGTCAGGGTGGCTCCCTTGGCCCCAGAGCGAGGGGATAGGGCCAGTGTCAGGACCCCCTCTGTGCTGATGAAGACCACCCAGAACTCTGCAGGGAGGTGGTCTTTGTGTGGCCGTGGGCTGCTGCGAGAGGTGCAGGCAGGAGGTGCTGGAGGCCCTCTCCTCACCGTGCACAGCTCTGCACAGTCAGTCCAGCATCGGATCCAGTTCCATGAGCACCCTCTCGTGGCAACCACCCCCCCACAGCCCCACTCCCCAGCAGCACCTGCACCCACACCCTTTGTCCCCCACTGACCCCACAGCCTATGAGCACCCCGGGGGGCTGGACGCTGCACCCCCAGCTCTTCCATACCTGTTGGAGCCCATTCCTGCAAGGATGAGGTGGTTTTGAGGGCATGGTGCTGGTAGGGTGTGGGGAGGCTGGTGCATTTGGAAGTGGGGTGGGTGGGAGTGGGGATGGGACCCCCAGGATTCACAGTTACCCCAGCCCGCTGCACCCGTGGTTCCAGTATGAGAGTGGGGAGTAACTGCGCTGGGGAAGGATTAACACCGAGTAAATCAAAACAGTATGATCCTGCCACAATTAACTAAGTATTAATTAATTACATACTCACAGAAAAAAAAGATAGCTAATTACTGGCTATGAAAAATTAGGGGGGAAAAGACAGAAAATGAAACATGTTTGAAATTTAATTAGAGGCCGCGTGTTACGCATAAGAATGAGCCTGGTTTTGTGAATTTGTTTGCAATTACGGATCAGTGTCTTGTTTCCATCCCCTCCCCACCAGGCAGTGAGCTTTATCCCACACCCCTCCTGCAGCAGGGCTGCTCTCCCAGCTCCCCTCTGCCCCATCCCCAGTTCCCATCCCTGCAATGGGGGAGCAGCTGGAGTCACGGTGGGTCCTTGGCCCAGATCCTGAGCTGCTCCTGTGCCCGGGTGCAGAGTCCTGTCCCCTGCTGACCCCTCCATCGCTCCTGTCCTTTGATGTGCCTCAGGAGCAGCTCGCCAACAATGGACTGGGGAAGCTAACCAGGCTTTGAACTGCAATAAACCGTGTGAAGATGGAATCAATTCTGCAGCCGGATGACTCAGTAATGAGGAGTCAAGTCCCACACTGCGGTGTGTCACATCCCTGAGATCTTCATTGCTTTTATCTGCTTGGAGGGAGCAGATTTACCCAGCTTTCAACTGAGACTGCAGCAAACGGGCTGGTGATTATCCCCTTCCCAGAGACATCCCGGAGGTTAATCCCTTGATCCTCCCCAGCGCACCGGGGCGGGAGGAGAAAGTGCTGGTGGAGCTTGGTCTGTGCTGGCAGTGGGAGCTGCAGGAGCATCCCCAACTGCAGGGTCCAGCTCTGCCTGGCACAGACCTGTGGCCTGGCACTGGTGCCAGTGGCTGGGCAGCATGGCTGGAGGAGCCCGAGGGTGCCCAGTGGTCTTTGGCAGTGTTTGCCAGTGGGAGCCTGGGCAGAGCTGAGGGCTGGAGAGCAGCACAGAGAGGGACTGATGGGGTAGTAACTTTTAAAAATAAAACACTTGGGCTCACCCAGAGCAATTTCTGCTGCTGGATGTAGGCCAGCCCCAGGCTTAGGAAATGGCTGTGAAGTCTCAGGGCACCATATCCTGGCACAAACCCTGGCCTGGCACTGAGCACTGTCCTAAACCCTGCAGCAGCTCTGGGGGAGCAGTCCCACACCCCGACCACCAGTCTGCAGTGGGCATGGGGGGCCAGGTGCAGAGCCCTGTCCTGGCAGCCCCCTGAGCTCTTTGACACTGCAGCACCTCCTGCCCATCGCTCCACATCCCAGGAAGCCTCGTTTGCACTGGGAGCCCCAGGGTGATGTTTGGGGCTGTTTTCTGTGATGGGCTGGGCATGGTGTGGGTGGGCAGAGGAGCATCCCCACAGTTTGGGGGTAAGACGGAATGACAATAAGGACATGAGACCCCCAGGAATTGCTCCTTGGTGACATCACCACGTTAATGGCAAAGTGAACAGCCCCTGTACTGGCCACCTGCTCGGTGCGGGAGAAGAAAAGATCTCCTTTGCCTTGCTGACCATTCAGGTGGGTGCTGGACGGAGCTGGGGACCGGGCAGAGCCTGACCGGGGCACGGGGATGCTCAGCTGCTCCTCCCGCCGCCCTTCCCGGCGGAGGCACGAGAGGGCACTGCGCGGCCGTGGGAACCGGCCGCAGGGATGCTGCTCCGGGGATGCTGCCCCTGGATGCTGCTCCGGGGATGCTGCCATCGCCCTCAGGTGTCCTTGGTCCTGGTACCCACAAGTGCCTGGCGCTGAACAGCAGCTCCAGGGGTTCCTTGGCGTGGGGCGGGTGTTCTGTAGTTAAGGTGAACCACTTGCCTGCTGGAACACAGTGCTCATGGCAGTTCTCTGGCTAACTTGTTGGAGGTAATGGGCAGCTTTCCTTCAGCTATGAAATAAAGAAAAAAGAACCCACAACAAAAAGGAGGAAAAATAAGTAGCAGCACTCTCAGCATGTCTCTGTGGAAGCAGAACAAGAATGCATAGTGAGGTTGAATAAAGAAATGCTGCTTTCAATGACTTAAGAGGGACAAGAAGGAGGTATGAAAGCAAAGTGCAGGAGCTGAGGGGAATTAAACCTCGCTGGGGTGGAAAGCAGAGCAGCTGAGAACCTGGTCTCCTCTGAGCATCTCACTGAAGCGACCTTCACCTGCGGAGGTGAGGGGACAACCCACAGGACTCACCATTGCTGTTCCTGCAGCCTTTCCTCAGAACTCAGGACAAGCCTGTGCTCCAGGATGCCTGGTCCTGATGCTGGTGAGAATTAAAACTTCACCAAGGCAGAAATCCAGCCTCTGCCACAGAGGGACCTGAGTGCACAGCTCACACCGCTCAGCACACACAGGGTTACCTCATTTACAGGATTTATGACCTCCAGTACTTCCTATGTTTTCTCTACCCTTTCCTATCAATCAATAACCCATTATCATAACCCTTAGGAAATGATTTATAGATTGTATCTTCCGTTTCCATCTTGGAAACAGGACTTGTCTGTGTCACAGTTTGCTCTGGAGCTGCTGGGCTGTGAGGATGAGCAGAGACAGCGCGTGTGGGCTCGGAGGGGAGGGGACATGGGCAGCAATGAGAGTGTGGCCATGAACTCGCTGTGCCATCGGCTGCAGAGCACGTTATCTCCAGAATTAATATGCAATCAGCCAGGGGCATGGATTATTATAGTAAAATTATGCAACTAAGTAGGTTGTTAACAAGTTGATTTAAAATTCATAAATGGGGGGTGGTGGGGGGATAACAGGGCAGAGAACAGTAGGCTTAAATTAATTTAAACTGTTTGATGAGGAATCAGTGATGTAGGGAATGAGGTAGGGAGGAGGATTAAAGGGAGTTCATATTTAAAATCAATTTGAAAGGGTGCCAGAAACCACTCCATTCAGACTTGGTCATTGTGAGACCTCGTCACTTCTTTCATTAGTCCCAAACTCTTTGGCTGTAATTACCAGTCCCAGGCAGGGGGTGGTTGGTTTCCTGCCAGTGTCCACAGAAGGTGCACATGAAAACCTGCCCTTCTGCTCCTGCTCAATTTGCCTGGGACCATGGGGGCCTGGACCCCACATCCGGAGAAGTGGAAAGGAGCAGCTGGGTCTGAAGAGCATCCAGCCAGGGTGAATGAGGTGAGAGGCTCATGGCAAAGAAAGGAGGATGGCAAAGAAAAAAACAGCTGAAGGGGATGGATAGACAGCTCCAGGTGATGGTTTGTGATGCAGTCGTGGCTGCTGCAGGAAACAGGAGGGAAGAAAACGTGGCTGGTGCCCACACACTCTCCACACGTGTTTTCATGATAGATTTACATAAATAAGGCTTAAAATAACAGGCTAAGGACCATATCCAGGGATGCCTGTCCTGGCTCGGGACATAAGCTAAGCAGGGTGGAGAAAGCTGCCACCTCTTGTCTTCTGCCTTGTTCTTGCTGAGAAAGAATCTTTTGCATTTTTAAAAAGATCACTTGCTAAATCATCATCACTTTCATCCACACGTGTCCATGTGCAGGGGCAGGAGCTGCACATCACACACCGTCCAGCCCCGGGGTGTCTGTGGCCAGTCAGTGCCAGTGAGGTGAGCTGAATGGGAGCAATTTTGAAATAATAGGAAAAGTTGTAAGGCAAAGGTGTCAGCATTTAAATTCAATTGGCGTATGTGGGGCTCACATTCACAAAGTAGCCATTTTTTAGTAGCAGCAATATTTTTATGGGTTTAAATGTGAGACCAAAGAACTGTTACATGTTTTAAGCAATCAACAGACTACTCTACTTTTTCCAAAGTTAATTTGAAATGTAAATCCATATAATTGTTCATTATGCACTAATCCAACTGTACGAGCACAAAGCTCACTTCAGGAGCAGTTCACTTGCAGTGCTTTCATTTTAAGGTTTGCTGGGCAGAGTCTTGCCCTGTTCCTTGCTCAGGTCAGGCCAGGGAGGGTCACTGGGACCAGTGGGACCCTGGACCAGCCTCTGCCACATCTTTCCTGGGTAAGCAGGGTGTGATGTGCCGTGGGGACGATGCCTGTGACCACAGCCCTGTGCTATTCGAGCCCTGTCTCAAGTAAAGACCTGCTCCCAGACCGGTTCCAAACAGGGAGACATACATAAAACCCAATTAAAAATACTCCAGCTTTGCTTCTACTCTTGATGACTTGTCAGTTTAGCAAACAATGGTGCTTACAACCATTAATCACCTGGGCTCACTCTGTGTTGCTGCCTCATTTACCTCCCGAGCAGGCAGGGCTGCAATCCTCTCATTGTGTGTTTAACTTTACAAATAATTTATCAAACAAAACACCCAATGAAATTGCCCTTCTCTGTCCATTAGCCATCATATTGATCTTCTTTTTGATACCTTTATCACTAGCTGTGGGCTGCATTTGTTTAATATCACAAATATTGCATCTCTCCCTGGAATCCTCCTGCTGCTAAGCCCATCCCTGTCCCAGCACTAGCTGAGTTTGCTCCTCACTGCTGTGAAGGATAGCCCCCATCTCCACCCTTCCCAAGGGAGAAATTAAAGCTGCTGGTGGTGGTTCTACTGCCAAAAGGGCAAGAGGAGGTGCAGAAATGGCAGAAGTCCCAGCAGCCAAACCCAAATCACTGCAGAGAGCTGCTGGGGAGGGAAGTGGAGGCTCCAATTTGCTCCCAGAGCTGGGGAAGAGGGTGTGGGATCTGGGGGACATGGGATGAGTCTGTGGCAGGATTTGGGGACATAGGATGTGCCTGTGGCAAGATTTGGTGGGTGCTCGGGGATGTGGGATGAGCCTGCAGAGGAACTTGGTGGTCGTGGCTGCCCAGTGCCTGCACAATGATGTGGGACCTCAAAACAGTTCCAGACATTTCTAAGCCTCAGAAACACTGCAGAACATGTAAATAGTGGAATGGTTTATCCTAACACAGGGTTAAATGGCAAAAAAAGGGAATTAAGTGCCTTGCCCTGGGCTACACAACATTGAGGGAGGATTGAGATTAGAAGCCAGGTGTCCTCAATCCCTCTCCTCTGCCCTCACCACCAGATAAGGCACCTCCTTTAGTCTTTCTTTGTATCCATGAATCTCCATTTAATTAGCTTTATCTCCATATACCTGCTTTATTTCTTTTCCTGCACCTCAGAGTTCTGTCATCCTCCCGGGCTCTGTGTGCTCTTTGCAAAGACCAGGCAATAAAAGAATTTACCCTTTGATTAAGGAATATTCTTCCTAATCACTGACACACTAAAGCATTTTTGTCTGTATTCCCCGCAGAAACCTCCTGAGTAGGAAACGTTTCCATCAAAGTGGGAACTTTGACATCCTGTGAGATTTTGTAGCTACTTGGAAATAGTGCATTGAGGGGAACACCTCACCATGTGCTGGAATATTCCGGAGTGCTGGTCAATAGCAAAGATAATTAGATATTGGTAGAGTTACTTCACGTTGTCCTCTGAATTGTATTAAAGAAAGGTTCTGCATCAAAACTACCTGGAAAAATGGCACTTAGTCTGTTTTGTATTCACAAACTGACTGTGTTTGGTCCTGTCCTTACAGTCCAGCTCCTCCAGTGGTTGTTGAAACCTGGGATGCTGGATGGGTGCTCGCATGAGGTGTGTCCTCAACCCCCTCTCTGTTACCCACAGTCCTGGCCACACCATGGGAGCACGTGGGTTCAGCACCATCCTGAGCCCACGGGAGACACAATCTGACACCGGAGGGACCATGGGGTGGGCAGGACCAGGGCATCTCCTGCCCGGCCTCCAGCCAGGAGGACTATCAGGGCATCTAAATTAATCACGTTATTTATTTACTTAATTAAATCGGAGTGGTGCCATCAGAGTCAGCAGAAAGTGGAATGAGAGTCATAAATAAAAGAGGAAGGTATAAACTTTGTCAGCGCTTCACAGGTGGGTTTTGGGGGGCCCTACGGCCCTAAGGGAGGATGAGCCCAGGGCAGCAGAGACTCTTCTGGCAGCAGCTCTCCCTCAGACCTCTCTTCTCTTATGGCCTGCTGAGGGGAATGAAAAATAACCCATGCACATCCCTATTATTTCCACATTAATATTTCCTAATTTAAAATGCCCCAGCACATTAATCTAATGAAAGCTTTTAATCCTTCTTCCCTGCCTTGGCCCTCCAGCAGGTTTGGCACACGCTGGGTTATTGCCATGTCCCCCTCGTCCTGTGGAGCATCCCCAGCCCCGATGGCACGGTGTGATTCGGCAGAGCAGGAGTGGATGGCTTGTGATGGGAGCAGCAGAAACTGCAGACTCCAGAGAACATCCTTGTGCCAGAATGACACTGGCTCCTGTGCTGGGCTAAGGAGGGAGCTCCTGCTTCAGCTGGGGAGCAGGGCTGGCAGCCCAGTGCTGGTCTCGGAGCAGCTGTGCCCTAAAGGGAGGTCAGTGCCCACCCCATGGGGCCAGTGTCCCCTCATCACCATCCTCAGTTGTGGCTTCAAGGCTCTGGGTTCCAAGGAGGTGAGCGGATGGACAGGTAGGCATGGAGAACTGCACGGGCACAGACAGCTCTGGCATCACTGGCTCCCTGGTGCAGGCTGGGAAAAGAGGGAGTATTGCTGGGCAGAAGCACAGTCAGACCTCTCTGCTGAGTGTCCCACAGGGCATCCTGGGGCTCTGGGAGGTTTGGCTCCCCATGGCCAGCCCTCCTCATTGGCACCGTGCCCCCTGCATGAGGCAGCCCCGGCAGCCCCAGCTTTGCATTCCCGGCACATCCCCGGCTAACGGATAACTGCAGCACTGCTATAATTCCATAATCACTTGCAGAGAGACTGGTTCCTGCCTTCTCATTTAAAATGTCACAGCTTGTGTTTGCTCTTTTATGCTTTGTACTTTCAATGAACTTCTTCTTCCCAGGACCCATTAGCTGGTTTAAAACTTTATAACAATCATTAGGGAGTAGTTCATTGCTAATTGTGCAGTCAGGAGTATGCCTGCCAAGCTCCACCACCTCCTCCCTCCTCCCCCCCTGCCCAGGCAGGTTCATCACCGCTGCCCTGGCCCTGTCCAGCAGGGCTGGCACCACACGCTGCCCACCGGGCCATGCAGCCCCACAGCACAAGGCACAGGGAAAATCGCTTTCCCTCTATTTATAGGTGCTTGCCAACAGTTAATGCACAGCTCCCAGCTCCCGCCTTGGGGAGGAAAATCGATGTCTCTGGTACACTCCCAGGTATCCTGCTGGGGTACCCCCCCAGCACACAGGGCTTGTAGAGACAGTGAGTTCCACCACCTTGGGGCTGCCCTCTGCAACCTGCTGCCCACAGAGGCTTTACAGAGGGGGGGGAAGGCTCCTTTTTGTCGTGATAATGGTGGGAACTAGATTCTCCAGCAGCTCCTCAGTCTGGCTGGTGCCCATGAGCCCCGTGTGGTTCTCTGGCCAGGCCATGGTGCTGTAGCAGAGAGATTCTCTGCAGAAGGTGGCCTGACTGGCAGGATCAGCCCATATGAACCTAAAGGATTGTTGACCCTGGAGCAGAGAGAAGGTGGCTCCCAGAGGCTCTGGTTTCCCCAAGGGCATGGCTGGAATCCATCTCTGAAGGGCTGAAAAAGAGATGTTTCAAAAATGAAAGCTGCTTTTTTACAATGAAAAGTATAAGCTGAATCCATAATGACTGCAGGGGGATAACATGTTTAATCCTCCCAAGCAAGAGGGAAGATCTCTGCTAATCCATGCTCAGCCCCAGGAAGAGCAGGGAGGAGGGATGCAGGGGGCATTTCAGAGAGCAGCAGAGCCACAAAGAGCTTCCAGAGGGTGCTGGAGGGGATGCAGATGTGCCCTTGGGCTCACCGGTCAGTAGTGCCCTGAGATGCTGTGGCTTGGAGGGTGTTTTCCCTCTCTGCCACCCTCCTGAGCTCTGCTTCCCTCCTGGCTCCCCGACTCATTTGTCCTTGGGAAAGCACAGAAACCAGCTCTGTTTGCAAGCAAAACAAGACCCCTTTGTTAGCTGGACACTTTTCCGCTGTGGCTGTAACCAAATGCCAAGTTAAATAAGCTCTATGAGCAGTATTTGATTTGGTGACAAGCTGGAGGAGCCCTCCAGTGCCTGGGGGATTGCTGGATAACCTCGGTCCTGCACTGGAGCAGGTGAGCACAGTGGTCAATGGCTCACTCCATTGTGTTGCTCATTCCCAGCCTCCTTCACCAGTAATTAGACTGGGAAGTGATGAAGTGTGGGGCTGGTGGCATTTGCATGCTGGCTGGCTAGTGCTAATCAGGAGGGAGACAATGCACTTCTTTTAATTGGATTATGCAATCAGATCTGACGAGAGCGAGGAAGGAACCTCTACTGAACAGTGCTTTGTTGTTGCCCAACCAAAGGTTTTGTGCCCCACGATCTTGCTCTGTGCTATACTTTTTTAGCAGACTTGTTTTCTCATCTTAAAGCCATTTAATTTCCTCTGTGTTGGAACAGATCTCGGGGCCTCCTCCATGGACTTTCCAGTCAATAGTTCAGGCTTTTCTTTCACCAGAGGATGGCAAAGACTTCAGAAATCACTGACATGTTAAGGTTTGCACTGATGTGACCATATCCATCCAAAGTGAGGACATGAGACACTTTAGATGCAGACGCAGGGGGAATTCTGACAAAGTAACAGTTTTGTCCCCATTTATCCTCACACTGCAGAAGACAATTCATCTTTCCCAGCTGTGTGCCCCTGGTACTGCCAGCTCTGCTGCCCGTGCAGCCTCTGGGGTGACAGAGCCAGCAGGGCCAAGGGCTGGGTCCTGTATCACTGGGGACAGCACTGGCAGGGGTTGGGGTCGCCGTCAGCACTTGCTGAGCTGTGAGTGCCTTAAATATCAGCCTGGGAGTTCCAGCTTCACTTGTGAACCCGATCAATCGGACTTGTCAAGATGACTGAAGGAGTTAAAGCAATGAAGGTCAAGTTGTCACTAAGATCCTGAGCAGAGCTGTGTCCACTGCCTGCATCCTTCTCTTCAACCTTCCACAGCCCTGCCCAGGTCTGCTTCTGCTCCCAGTGATACTCAGCTGAGGGTTAAACAACGACACTTGTTGGTATCTTCTTGATAACAATTCGTGCTGCTCTTGTTTGCCAGGCTATTGTTCTAAACCACCACTGCACGATGCTGCTGCTGCGTGTCACTGGTAAGACAGTGACAAAACCAGAGTGCAGTGAAGGGTGGTGGAACTGGGGGTGGACCCCACCTCCCCATGTTCCCCCCTGCTCCCTGCCCTCTCATTGCCCTGGGCAGCTCACGTGGAGGGACAGGCCATGGCTGGCAGCTCTTCACAGGCCTGGGAATTCCCACCCCTGCAGACTCAGCAGGTTTAGTGAAGTGCATCGAGCAGCAGACCTGGGGAAAGGAACCATCAGAGCCCAGAAGTCCTAGACCCTGCCCTGAGTTACAGCACAGGAAAGACGCCGTTCACATACATCTTGCATCCCTGCAGGATTCAAACCCATTATCCTTGCTAAAACCTTCATGTCTCAAACCATTTCAGAGGTAATTCAGTTTCTTAATGCAGAAGAGAAAAGCTTTCCAGGCCCACAGGGCTGGTCCCAGCGATGCCTCCTGTTGCTGCTGGAATTAAAAGCTGTGTTTGGAGAACGGGCTGGAGAAAGGGAAGGAAGCGATGGCAAAGCAAAGGGGCACAGGGCTACCACCATTCCAAAGGCATCACTGCTCCAGAGCCTTTAAATATTTATAATTATTTTTCTCAACTATTGAATTATTGAACACTGGGTGTGTGGTTTACTCTACAGTGAATGTGAGTGACTGAACTGTGTTTTTTTCTGAATGAACTCGGCGCCAATGAGGATTGCCAGAGATGCTTTCTGCAGAGCCTGTGAGCATCTCAATGGGGCTGAGCAGTGTCAGAGCTATCAGACCAGCAGCAGCGGGTGACCCTGGGGATGCCAGAGCTTCTTTTCAGTTCCTTAACTTATCTGCAAGCTGCCCTCTTTGTTTTTAATTTGCCTTGTACGAGAAGGCTGCAGCCCACTGCATTAACAGCTGTCCCTACTAAGCCCTGCGTCCCAGGCAGTACCATTTTGGGGTGCTCAGGCTGGTGGCAGCTTCAAGGACGAGGTGTAGAAGAGAAGCAGGTGACAAAATCCATCGAAGGAGCCCTCTGTGCAGGTCCGAGCTGGCTGGGAAGGCAGGTACAGGACTGGCTTTGCCCAGAGCAGGAGGAGAGAATCGTAGAATCATTTAGGTTGGAAAAGACCTCTAGGATCAATAACTCTAAGATACTGGGATGCAAGACTCTATGATTCTAGTGTAGGGTAGCATGGGATCTCAACAACACGGCAACACACGGCAGAGCAGGAGGAGCTGAGTCTTGAGTATTCCACAATTGCCATTCCCCTCCATGCTTCAAGGCTTATCCACGGACAAATAGGGAATATCCTCTTCTGAATTCAGCAAGGGCTCAGCAGCCTCTCTTGGGTGCTGCAGATAAGGAAATGACACGTCCTACACACAGTGCTGGTGGCAGGAGGACAGCTCAGCACCATGTGCCAGAACACAGCTGTGCCAGCAGCAGCCGGCGCTGCCAGCCTGGGGAGACATTCAGGTGGGCGAGGGGCTTCTCCCTTCCACCATCACCTGCTGCACATGGAGAACACTGTCCAAGAGGCCACATGGAGTAGAGTTTAGCTCAGGATATTCTTCCCTTCCCTCCTGCACTGGGGACCTGAAAGGTGGAATGAATTTGATATAAATGCCAAGGACCCAGAGCCAATTTGTTTTAATCTGCTAATATTGCAACAGCTGAAATGTATGATTATTTTTGCATATATCACTTTGAAATGCAAATTCTAATAGCAGCTTAGATATCTGTGGAGTCTCTCAGGGTTAAAGGACAAAGGGTAGCTAATAACTTGAAAAAAAAATCTATTTTCCTATAACACTTTGTACTAGCAGGCAGCACTTAGTCCTTGCATCTTCTACCTGCTGATTTCCATAAATCCCCTGGCCACCAGAACTCAGAGCAAGAACTCTGCTGTACCTTGCAGATGGAGAACAAGCAGCGGCCGGTTCTGGCTCCAGCCCTTTAGGGTTCCCAGTGGGTGCCAAGGGCCGTGGTACCCAGTGGTTTCAAGGCTTTGTTTGTCCAGCACAGGGATTCCCCTTTTCTTCTCTCCGGTTACCAGGATTACCTTAAGCAGTTGTTTTTTCTTTCACTGTTAATGATGCTTAAACCCAGATGGATTTATAGGCTCCCAGGTCTTGGTCCTGGGCACTTGCTCCTCTCCAGCACGTGCCTTCATAGACACAAGCACTGGTGATGCCCAGACTGGTGTTACTGGCAATGACACCTGGTGTACGCTCGGCCCTCTCCCCCCCCACCCCCAGGGTGTGAACGTGATCAATAAGCAATCCAGTCATTAGAAATAAAGCTACTCCTATTATCTGCTGATCAATAACTCATTAGTGTTGGACATACCTGCCTCCCAGCACCTCTGCAAGGAGAGGAGCTTACCACAGGCAGGGCAAGGGCAGGGGCTGCAGCCCCACATCGGACCCCCTGGCCCAGCCTCCTGGTGCTGCTGAGCACCCCTCTGCCAGGGCAGACCCTCCACATGCTTTGCACCAGCCAGGACACGACCCCCCCACACACCCTGCTCTGCTTCCCAGAGCCAAGGACAATCTCACCTCGTCTCAAAGCGCTTTGTTGGCAGCATCTCAGCACCGCACACGCTGCAAACGCAGCCGTGACTCTGCTCCTCATTTCACCCTCAGCACATGGGCAGGAACGGCTCCTGGGTGCCGGGCTATAGCTGGTTGGTTCTTGCTCCCTTTGCCCATGGGTAGCCCATGTCCCCATCACTACAGAGAACATCTCACATGTTGCCACTGGTTGTTAAATTGGGGCAGTTTGGGCACAGTCACAGGACCACTCCTGTGGGTTTGCCCAATCTGGTGGTACACTGGGGACGCAGGGCTTGCAGGAGTCCAGACACAGCCCCTCCTGCACCTACTCACATTTACCTCCCCCCTGCTTCTACCCGTGCCTGTGGTGAGCCCTTGGAGTCTGAGGACAGTGGGATGTTTCTTCAGTCCAGTCCCGTATCTATTGTTAATATGCAATTGTAAACAGCTTTTTATTATTGAACACTTCCAACCTCTCTGCCTCTGGTGCCCTCCCTCAGCTGCTCCCCACTGCCCCTGCCTGGAAATGTTGACAGTAATAAATGGCTGGCAAAGCAATTATACACATTAAGCTGAAAAGTATGAAGCTGAGGTCAAAACTATTTTCTTTCTATAATTACATGGAGAGTAAATTCATTTTGCCAGGAATAAAAGCAACACAGAAGGTCACAGTGGGCAGAAGGGAGCTGGGCGGGCAGGATGCCCCGTTCAGCAGCTCCATCACCAGCTGCCCCCACAGCTGTTGCCCCTCCCTGTGTCCCCAGAGAACGTGCACATCACTGTGACAAAGCCCAAGCCTGGGCAGTCCTGCCTCACAAGAGCATTTTGCTCCATCTATGGTTCTCTTTTTGCTTTCAGCTTCCACGTCCTGGCTTGTTGAGCAAGTGGCTGAGCTGGCTGTCCCGCCTGTTTGAGCATGAGCCAGCCCTGAAACCAACCTCTTCCCTCTGAAATAAGGTTTATTAAACGGTAACAGGGTTTGTTACTCTGCTAATGCACCATATAAAAAAGCTATGAAAATCAACTGCTAGGTATAATGACCTGCTCGTTCCCCAACCGAAGTGGCTGGGCCATTTTATAACTGACTTTATTCTCAGCAGAGGAGGAGAAAGACCTTCCTTCCACGGGTGGCCGGTGCTGGGGGTGACCCTGGATCACTGCTCGTGGATGCTGGGAGGGATGGGCTGGTGCCATCAGCAGAAGAGCTCCTCTAATGTGTGATCTCCGTTGCAGAAATGCTGGTGCTGATGGCATCAGAGATGATCTTGAGCTTCCGGGACCTGAACGGATTCAATTTTTCCTGGGTATTAACAGAGTCTCCTGGGGAAAAGCATGTAATTGGCTTTTTCAGTGCCCTGCAGCACTGGGTTGTCTTTCCCAGCTCCTGGCTGTGAGAACCAGCGCTTCCCACAGCCCCAGTGCCTTGGGAAGGCTCTTGAGTGGCATTTGTGGCTCCCCAGGCATCGAGCGGGGTGTGCTGGGTGGCACTGGGATGGGGACTGAGCTGGGCACAAAACCAGCACCTCACCTGCTCTGGGCACTGGAAAGGTTCCTCCTGAGGCTCCTCTTGTCCAGTTTCAGGTGAGTAATCACCAGTCTTGCACTAAGAAAGGATTTCCACTCTTTAAAATTAGCTCTGGTGAGTTTTTGCTTTCTTCGAATCAAAGCTCCGAGACAATTAATCACTGCCCAGCTCCTGCTGGGGCATTTAGTGCTCAGCTTGAGGCAGAGCTCAGCAACAGGAATTAATCTCTCTGTAACAAGGTCTTCAAAATAACGATCCTCTTCTGAAAGAGCTGTTCCACCGCCCTGCAGCCGGGAGGGGATCTGGGATGAGATTTGGGGCAGTGGGTGCTCCTGACAAGACACAGGGCACTGGTGGGAGTGGGAGGAGGAGTAGAAGGAAGAAGAGGAGGATGAGGATGAGGAGAGCATCCCCAGCCTTTCCCAGCACCCGTTTGTGCCATGGCTTTCCAGGGCTGAGCTTTCCAGGGACAAGGGTCCCCATTGGTCCCTCCCAGACCCCCCAGCTGTGGGAGGAAGGGGAGACAGGGCACATCAAGCCTGTGGCACCCCTGTCACCAACACCCCTGGGACAGGAGCCAGCCTGGGGACTGCTTCTCATGCAGTCTGATGGTGACCTCCAGCTCCTCTCACAGAGCACTGGAGTGAACATCTGGCGATATCTAATGGAACTCCAGATTATTAATGACTTCCATGCAACATTTACAGTTAAAGGGCATTTCCCACAGCTGTTTATATCTCAGCAGAGGCGTGTGCAACCTTTCCCCGAGATCCCCAGAGCCTACCTATGGTAACTGCATTAGACAAGGAAAATTCAAATCATCTCCTTTCCATTTTTCCCACCTTTTTTTTTTTTAGTTCACAACCATGAAGGAAACAGATGGGAGTTGAAAAGAGATTGAAAATGACAAAGGAAGTCTGGAGACATTTATTTCCACTCAGAACAAATTAATTAGGGTGTCTGGGGAGACCTGATTAAAGTTTCTAACAGAGTACGGGAGCTGAAGCACCGTTCCCTCTCCGTGCAGGGAATGCTTTAGCACCCACCCTCATGGGAGCTGAGCCGTGGGATGGGGGGAGGCAGGGCTGGGATCCCACTGCCCATCAGCCGGGCCCTGGAAAGCCCCCAGCAGCTCTGCCTTCAGAGGACCCAAAGCCTCTAAAGGTTTTTCCTTAGGTGCAAGCCTTTCAGCTGGACTATTCTGGGCTTTCTTGCCTGTATTATTTAGAAAGCCAAAAAAAAAGCTTTCAAGTTTTTCAAGGTTTTATTTTCTTTTTCAAAGCTGATGGTTTTCCTTTTTTGTATTAGACTTTCTCTCCTCCTCCTCTCATTTATTTTGTGTTACTGCCAAAGGGAAAGGGAAACACTGAGAAATAGAAAAAGCATTAGAGAACAAAACCTGGAGCCCAAAGTAGAAGCAGTCGAGAGAAAGGCCGTTGGTGGTTTGGGAACAGCTTTAACAACAAGTTCTCATCTTAAAGACCTTCCCCCTCAGATGAGCCCCCACTCCTGCTCCCCTGGCTCTGGGTCTCAGGCACCTTTATTTCACATCCTTTAGGTATTTCCAGGCAGTTTCTGTGGCTGGGACAGGGACGGGAGGGTCCCCCAGTATGGGTGGTGGTTTGTGGGCAGAGATTGGCATGGACTGAGCCCTGGCACAGCAGGGACTGGGATGGCAGATGAAGGGGCTGAGCTGCTGCCTTGGCACAAGCACCCTGAGGAGTCCCCTGGGGGAGCTGGGGAGCCCTTCATCATCCTTAATTAATTAATTCCCTGCTCTTCAGCGAAGAACAGCTCAAGCAGCTAAAGATTTGTGTTTGTGTCACACCACAAAGAAACCCAAAACAAGGGATTTCCATCTCTTCAGACTTGGATCCAGGACCAAGGCTACAAAAACTGATGTTTTTCAGCATTTCCAGCATCCCTTGCTGGAGCCAGAGCAGGAGAGCTCTGCCCTCGCCATCCCTGAGCGGTGCTGGAAGGTCTGCCCATCGCCCATGCCCAGCTGTACCACTGCTGCTGCACCACCGCTGTGAAGCTGTGCAGGCTCCTCACCCCAGGAATGTCAGCAGAACACATCGTCTCCATTCCCTGTCCCCTGATCTCTCTGGAAACATCACAGCACCTGGCAGCAAAACGCCGTGTTTAAATCTGTAATGGCTCCTGGCACCATTCCTAATTTAAATCAAGGTATGTACTTATTGGGGAGAGAGTGGGTTTTATGACCCTATCTTCACATCATCTGTCAAAGAAACAATTTGTCCCCTGCAGTATTCATCTATTTATCCAGACGTGTGCACTTGTTACTCCAGGACTATCACCTTCCATTCAGCAAGATTTATTTTTTTCCTATTAGCCTCAAAAATTGTTTCTGTTCCCCCAGTAGCTGCAGGGGGGTTAACTTGTAGCTACACATTTATGGCCTGATGCAAAGTGCTTAGGAAGCCCAGTGAAACGCGCTGTCCAAGCCCAGCACAGTGTCCAGGCCCTGGCATAGAAGCTCTTCCAGCCAGGACACAATTACCTGAGATGAAACAGCAAAATCCTTCCTAAATTAAATATATATAAAATCTGCAGTTACCAAGCTATTCTCAACAGAGAACACTGTCATTTCCTGCTTGTTCCCCTCCTTTTGGCACCACTGCTCAGAGCGGGGTTGCTGAGCCCAAAATACCTCCAGTGCCCCCACTCTGGGGGACCTTTACAACCACCTCTATCACTCCACCCTCTCTTCTTCTCCAGCTTTTTATTCCCATTGTCCACAACATCCACGTGAGCACGGACGTAACTCAGCTCATGACAGCAGAGAGGGAGGGTGAAGGTGTCAGTGCACGTGGGGGACATTTTTTCTCCATTGGTAATTTGTTTGAAATTTGTTAAACTCTGTGAAATCAAGTTTCCTTATTTAGCTTCCTCCAAGAGCATGAAAAAGCTGCTCTGGAGGAAATCTTCCCGAGGCTGCAGGCAGGGAGGGTGGGTAGGACCATCCCTGTCACCACAGGCAAGGCAGGGGCTGAGCCCAGGAACAGCAGCTCAGCCCCACAGCATCCCAGGACTGCAGGGCCAAGGCCAGAGTTCTTTTTTTGGCCCTGTTTTTAATCCTAACAGGAAAGTTTTCCTCTGACCATCAGACACAAAATAATATGCTGTAAAAGCTCCTCCTTTTAAGCAGTGAGAGAACCAAGATCCATTTGTATGGGTGGGAGATTTCTAACTGTAGTTGGAAATTCACTCTCTGAAGGAGCACAAGCACTTACAAAAGCAAAAGGAAAACTTCTCTTATAAACCACTTCATCCCAGGGGGGTTGAGTGGGCACACCAGGGCAAAAAAAAAAAAAAAAGGCAAAACAAAGGAGGGCTGGTGAGGTTTGCTCAGAGCTGTTTCCCCAGCCAGCTGAGCTGCTCATGGTGCAAAGTTACCAGGTTATTTCTTTCCCTCCTATTCTGTGAAAATGTCCTTTGGGCATCGCGTTGTCTAAGTGGAAGTTTGCCCATTTTTCTTGGTGTTGAATCCAGTAACAGACCTGGCTCAGCTCCCCTCTGCCTGCAGAGGAAGAATACAAGAGACTATCAAATCCCTTCACTTCTGTAGCCTCCGCTGTTCGATAGGGATGCAGATATGGAGGCATAAAGGAATGGCAGGAATGACAATGATTTCTTCAGAAGGATATAATTTGGAAACAGCTCTACTATTTCCACTTTATTGGTTATATTTAGTTGAGCAGCTGTTCTTCTTGTGTTGATATAAAACCTGTTTCTTTCATTCCTAAAGAAAGAAATTCTTTATTCTTGTGGCTATAGAATTCAACTTTAGAGGTCACTTATTGTTTCCAAGTTCAACATGCTCTGGAAGGAATCTATATTCTTCTCGTATGGTTCCTGGGCATGAAAGCAATCTCTAAATACTCGGAGGATAAAATGAGGTCAAACCTGCAATTCCAGGCGGCTGCTGCCGAGTGAAACCAGCGCCCCGACCCTGCCGCTTTGTTTCTGTCAGAGCAGTTTAGAAAACAGTGCTGGGAAATTATTTTGCGATAAGTAGAAACCTACAAGCACGGGCGGCTCTGCAGCCTCTGGTTTTCTTTCAACCTTTTCTCCTACAAAGAGATTGGGAATTTCAATTGGCTGGGCTAAATTTATAGCAGAAGGAAGGGCCGTTTCACATGCAGATTATTGCAATTACCTCATTTACAAAACCCTCCTGTGCAGCAAAGGTTGGACACCCTCCACCAGCAGATTTCCCTCCACACATGGATGGGGACAGATAGTTGGTAGGAACCAGCACCCAGCACTTCAGAGCCCCCTCAGAACAGGAGCTTTTTCCTCCAAGTCTCTGCCAGATCCAGAGCAGGAGCTGGGGAAGTTCTGTTGATCCACAGAGTGGGGATGAGCCATTTCCCAGTGAGCTCAGCGGACCTGCTCCAGCACTGGCTCAGCAGCCTGCAGGGGTGGCCAGGACATGGACGGGCTTTCCTGGCTGGATCTCCCCCCATTCCCCAGGGAGGATGGGTGGGGGTGTCCCTGCAGGGATGTTCACTGCAAAGCCCCCCCTTCAGCAGGGCAGGAGCCGTGCACAGCACCCCGTACAGCACTAATTGCTGTATCAAGGCTTTTCGCTTTCTTCTACGTGCAGTTCATCTTGGAAGCCTCCATTGTGTCTGAGGCTAAGTAGAAGTGTTAATTACACCGTGCTCATTTCCAAGGTGGATATTACAATGTCTTTCCTGCTGCAGCTGGAGCTGGGGGAATTTACAAAAGCATTAATACCCCATTCCGGAGAAAATAAGGCATTTTAAATGTCCCCCCAAATGCACTTAAAAAGTTCACACAATTCAGCATTTGCAGAAGTTGCAATTAGCCAAGCCAGCACTGTATCTCCCAAAATAACCAGCTCCTTTCTTTCCTGATGCTTGTTAAACACTGCAGAGATTGTTAGACATTTTCTCACCATCAGATCGCAGATTCAGTTCTTATAATAGAGAATTTAAAAAACAGTTTCTTTTTAACCTTTTTCTAACAAAGAACTTCCATCCCTCCAGCCACCTGGATTTAAGCTAGCTGGGAATACTGGGAAGGAGTCTTTTGTCCCAGCTTCAGTGGAGGGATGTTCCCACCACCCCCCTCCCACACAGCCCATTCTCTGCCACCACTGCACTTAGCTCTGGCCAAACCCCAACTTTAGCCTTGAATTGCCACAAAAATACTGCCCACTCCTCATTCACCCACCCCAGCACTTTTGCTATATGAAGCCCAGGAAACATTTGACATCCATGGAACTGCTCGTAAACATATCCCTGCTTAAGCTGCCTGCTTTTGGTGTGCAGAAGCACAAAGCCCTTTACAAAGTTAAACTGATGCACAAACTAAAATTTATGTCTGTGTACATATATACACACAGCCCAGCTTCCAGCCTGTATTTTCTATTTCATGTGTCAACAGCTCCATATAGAGAAATATTGAGTGTATAAAGAATCATTGCTCCAACTGTAAAAATGCAGGTTTCTCTGGGTGAAAAACATTACCCATTTAACTGTGCATAGCAACACTACAAATCCATATAGAATATGAGGCAACTTAATTACATGCCCACATCCCAGGGAGCCTGGGCAGCCCCAGCAGGGCTGGACTCTCTACTGGGCAGGGAGTGACCAAGACTTCATTGATTCCAGAGGATATACCCCTGCTTTAGCAAAAAGGGCTAGAAAACCTTTAATTGTCTAAATATCTGGGTCCTTCCCTCACCTGGAAAAAGATATTGGTATTAGGGAAGGTTTAGATTAGACATTAGGAAAAATTTCTTCCCCCAAAGGGCTGTGCCAGGCTGGGCAGGGCAGTAGTGGAGTCCCCATCCATGGAGGGGTTTCCAAGCCGTGGAGATGTGGTGCTGAGGGCCATGGGTTAGAGGTGCCCTGGCAGTGCTGGGGGAATGGCTGGGACTTGATCTTAAAGGTCTCTTCCAGCCTAAATGATTCAGTGATTCTATTACTGTGCCTCAGAGTCCTCCAGTGCCACCACTCCCCTCCAACACAGCCCAGCAGTGGGGGCTGCTGGAATCCCACAGACTGTCCTCACCAACAGCAAAAAAATAAGCTGCTTAAAAATAGTCTAAAGCAACTCTGTAGCTCATTGAAGTAAAAATATTGCATACTGCAACTGCAAGATCTTTGTAATTAATACATGTAAGTGATTGATTGACCTCAAAACTTTGTGGCAGGAAATCTATTCACTTGCCAATCAATCCCGAGGAGCTGCCATTTAAAATGGACTAAGACAGATGGCACCAATGGCTTGTGCTGCAATGAAATGAAGCTGGGGACGCAACTTCAATTTTTCACTTTAATCTACCCCAGAATGTCACTGGGTTCATTTACAGTATCCATGTGTGTCACCACGTACCATATGTAAAAGGAGTGACTGCTGAGGGGAAGGGTGAGAATTTGGTAACAAATCACACCAGGAGCTGCAAACAACATGAGAAGGAAGGCGGCTTGTCAAGGCCGGGTCTGGAGCATCTGGTGGAAGCCCAGCATGGCTGAGCTCCTCAGGCTCTGCTCCCAGCCAGAGGAGCCACCACAGGAGGCAGTTACACTCTGCATGAGCCCCTGGGGAGATCCCTTCCCTCTCTAGGAGAGGCTTTTGCAGGTTTTTTTCCCCCCTATTTCTCTTCTTTGTGGAATTTTTGTCATTATCTACATGGAAGTGACATCCCTCCTCTAATCGACTGGACAAGGAGAGCTATAGCAGGGTCTGATCTACCATTAATTACAGAGACAATTATCTCAAAAATCCACAGACTAACGCTCCCTGTGATTAGCTGGAGATCATTATCTACTCTGATAGGAATTTCTTCTTATACTAATAGTGACGATCGTGTGTGGCTGAAGCTTCTCCCCTGCATCAATGGGAGAGGGTGCATGTCAGCCCCTGTGTCCTTTGCAGCTCCCACACTGTTAGACTCTGCTCCTCTCTGCTGGTCTGCACGTGACGTAGCCCAGCAGCACATGAGCAGGTCATTAGAGACCCTCAGACCATAAGAGAGGGCAGTTATTATATATCAGAATGGGATACTCGTTAGCAACACTTCTGGTGCTGGATCCGATTCACATCCTCTCACATTCACATCTTTTATGGTTAAATAAAAGGCAGACATTAGAGAAACAGGACATAAATGTGTCCATGATGTGTTAAAGCAGCAGAGGAGCCTGATTCTAAAGCCCAAGCAGCTTTTTCCCAGGAGGGATCTCCCCACCTCATGCTGGGGCAATGGTCAGCCCAGCCTGGGGTCTGGGGGCCAGCAGGGAACTGAACTTCCCCTGCTGCTTATTCCTCCAGCCAAAGGTTTATGTTTCCTTAGAAGAATGATAATATTTACTGCCAAAGAGAAAGTTTTGTTTACAAATCAGTTTTCTGTTTAGGTAAAAAAAGCCCAAACAGTAACAAGAACTCTGCAAAGCACCAGTAGCCCAAAGGCTGAGGATTTAGCCACCTTGGCCAGCTGTAGTTGCTGCAAGAGGATCAGTCCCTGCAGTTTGTTTTGGTCCTACAGCAGCAGGGCTTTCCCTTCCCTGTTAAAGAAGAGATGTGAGTGTTTCTGGGCAAGAGCTTGCTGCTGACAGATAATGAGATAAACAGCAGATAAAGAGGGGCCCTGCACCTGGTGGGCACAGGAGCCAGAGGAGCTGCTGTGATTTGCAGCAGCCGAGCTCTACCCCCTGAGTCATAAACTATGACTCTGCAACAACACCTATAATTAAAATACTAATCTCTGCGGAAAGCGGATGTATTTAGGACCATAATCATGGTCCAACACAAACAGAGCTCATTCCCTGGGATGCAGGACAACTTCTATCAGGTAATAGCTGCCTGTGCAACGCTGCTTTCCTCCCTCCTGCTTCTCCCAGGCCCGGGCTGACCTCTTGGTGGTTTGAATTAAGCAAAGGCAGAAGCAGCTCTGCATGAAGATAAATACACTCATTAGCAATTGGCTCTGCTATAGCTTCATTAATTTATGGCATCTAAAAACCTATTCTTGAGTTATCGCCTACATCAAGAGAATTCAACTCCTGAAAGCCCATTGCTGGTTCAAATGCTTCATAATTTCTTGTTCCTAGGTGGCCATGTCTTAGACTTTCATGAACATATGTTCATTATCACATTTTTGCAGTGATTTTTTTTTCTTAAAACTTTTCCACCATTTTTAGCAGTTCACGTACAAGATGATATCACCACAAAAATTTGGTGGAATCTATCCCCACGAAACTAACTCCAGTGTTTAGTGACAAAAAGGGCTCTAGTCATGGGGCAAGTATCTGGACAAAGCAAGAGCAGACAAATCCAGAGAACACAAAGTTATAAACCAAGTTTCTGAGTCTCAGTGGAGAAGATACTCACAGCTTGCACTATAATATATCCTGTGATACCAGGGAAGAAAAGAGAACCAAAATGAACTAAGAGTCTGGAAACATTCTAGCTCCTAGCATGCTATTTCAAATGCTTGCATGGAAATTATCTTTGGAGTGAGATGGTGTGGAATATTTATTATCAATTACATGCTCCTGCTGCTCCAGTTTGTGTTTACAGGAGGCTGCTTAAAATTCAGAGCGATGCCTCCGTGTCAGTCTCGCTGCTCCCAGGGAAGTACCCATCTGAGCACCCGTTCCTGAGCAAAATAAACTTCAGTGGAAACCATCCATTTGCTTCACACTGAGCCTCTATTTCAGGTCAGGAGAATCATCAAAAGGTATTTGGAGCAATTTGTATGCAGATGTGTTTATTTAATCTGAAGTTATTTGTGCAACTGCATTGTAATAAGATGAGAAGCAGGAGATAATTTCACAGAGGTTCTGCTATCTTCTGTAGCAAGAAAACACTCTGGTGCCTTTGTCAGGGGTGTGGGCTGGCTTTCCAAGAGCAGCGAATTCACTGCCTAAGACACAACTCCAAATCACCCAACCATAAGTTTCAAGTGTAATGAAGTCACTTCATACACCACTTTTCCCAGACAGCAACTTTGAACCAGCCCTACCTGAAACCAGGCAGCTGCCAGGGGAGCCAGGAGCATCCTCCACCCCAAGGACATCTCCAGGGCTTTCCAGAGATGCCCTGTCCTGTGGGTGGGGACATATCACCCCAAGGCACGGGGGGGGATGCTGTGGGTGAGCAGGAGCAGGGGGCAAGCCTGGGGTCACTGCACAGCACAAGGGTGCTGGGAAAATTAATCTTGACTTCTGATATTCTTTCAGTCAAACTTGTAATTGTTTAATGATTTAGAGCTGGGTCCCTAGGCACAGCAATGGTTGCCTGAAACCTGAGATCTCACCAGAAAGTATTCCAGAAAAAAGAAGTTTGTCTATTATGCTTCTAATCAGATGGTCTTGAGAAGCTGTTGGGTAAAACTAAAGAGAACTAGAGTAAAAAAAAAAAAAAGAAATGAAAAATGGGAGAGCTGTAATGGAAGAAAAGCAGAGATAAAGTGCTGTCTGGAGAGAAGAGTGAGGAAATATGCCCCACGAAATAAATTGAGAAACATGAGAAGACGATGAGATCTCATTTATCTCTCGCACATTTCTCTTTCAGTGATTGAGCACTAACAGAGCAATAAAAGGGCTGCTCTGAAATCTTCTCTTGTTCAGGATTCATGAGAAGAACACCCAAGGAGCAAGCTTTTAGCACAGCCATGAAAGGTTTTTTTTCAGGCTTTCGTTGAAACAGAACAGATCCTTGGCATCACTGACTCCATATCAGCTCTAGAAGCTGCTCACACCAAATTTAGGTGAGCAAGTCAGTATTAATTGGGCAATGAAGCATTTAATCTGGACAGTGGGTTTAATGAGAATCCTTCTTTTTTCCCTCCACATGGTAAACAGAGGGGCAAAAAACTTTGTTAAATATAGGTTTTGTGAAACAAAATCATCATGAATCCTTGAGAAGAAATCCAGGCACCTGTACAGCTCACACAACATTCACAAACAAGTCACTTACCTTAGTGCTGCAGAGGATGAATATTCCCCATTTGAGCCCAGCAGTACATGAAGACCACAAGTACTTCAAGAAACTTCACCGTGATAGACCCTGCACCCAGAGAGGAGGAGGAGGAGAAGCCTTTCCACACAGAATTTATACTTTGCAATAACGATACTCCCACTCCCATCTGGCCCCCGTTGCAGGGCTGTGCTCCACCCACCCTTGAGAGGGGCAATTGTGTTGTGACTGGGGCACCCACCTCCTGCCCCTGGTGCTGCTTAAGGCCACTCACCGCCCTTGCCTCAACCTAGCCAAGCAGATCTGCTTGTACCCCCTTCCAACAGCGATGCTGTCCCCAGAGCAGGGCCACTGGGGTGAGTGGCTCTTCCAAAGGCTCTGCTGAAGCTGCAGGAGTGATGACCTCAGCAAGGGCAGGGGGTTAATCAGGGAGGGCTGCAGAACATCTGCTTGGCTGTGCCAAGCTGGATCAACAGCCACATCCCCAGAGCCTCTGCTGCCCGGGGTGTCAAGCCTGGCCACTGTGTCCCTGGTAGCTTCTCCGGTGGTTTAATTCTTATATGTACCACCTTCATTAAGTTTACATGTCTGCCAGGGCTGTTTTTGAGGCTTGATGGAGACCTTCCCAAGCCCTCCCCATTTGGACTCGCTCTGCAGAGCCTTTTCCTCCCGGTCCTCATTAGTATTCAGGCACACGTCAGTGGGGTTATGTCTTCAAGGTTAAAAAATTCTGATGGCAAGTCAGATTCCTGGCCTGAAGTTCTCCTTTGAAGTTTCTTTCCCTTGCCAGGGAAGGTGGTTAGCTCCGAGCAGAATATCGAGACAGGGACAGGATTTCTGCCGGGAGCAGGTTCCCTGGGGGGCTCTCCTGCCAGGGGAGAGGGGATACAACAGGAAAATTAATCATTCAGACTTTTGTTTTCAAAACTATAGCTGCTCATCTACTTAATATTCATGAAAGGTAACTTAATATGTAATGTACAATAAAGTAAAGCCTTTGTTTCAGTGTTCTTCTGCTCTTCCAGCAGAGCGCATGACATACCTGGTGAAAAAGAATGATTAGAATTCATCTCTGGGAAAGAAAACTGAGTAATTACCACTAAAAAAATCTTTCTGCCATTTTCTATGATGTAAGCTAAGGTGTTATCAGCAATCAATAGCACCGTACTTCAGTAACCACTGACACAAGCACATGTCAGCTGGCTGAACTGACCTGGTGGTGTGACCTGTCTGAGGGACCAGGAGATGCTGCAGAAGATCCTCAGCAGAGCCCGATGCTTGGGGTGAGAGCTGGAGAGGGTCCAGTCCAAATCCATCTGCTGGCAGCGGGGAAAGCAGAGGGACAGAAAGAACACAAGCTCCAGCATTTTCCCCTGAAATCACTCAGGGTTTTCAAGTTGGAAATATCTTTTTCTTCCCTAAAATCCTGCGTGATGAGGAGTGGCCAGGAGGGAATCCCCATGGGCTGGTGTTGGTGTGTGGGACCAAAACTGTCAGACAAAACTCAACAACACAGGCAAGCACAGCACAATTTAATATCAGTGGATGTCACTAAATATGAGGTGAATTCCCTGAGGACTATGTCTGTTTATTTTTGGTGGGCTGGGATTCCTGATGGGATGTGAAACCCCGGCAGGGAGGACCTGGGCTGGAGGAGCCTCTTCATTTTCCCCCAGGCAGTTTGATTTCCTGGGGGTGGTGAGGCTGGTTATTTTAAGTACTTCTGATCAATTCTTTTTTCAACTGTTATTTGCTGGAATTAAGTGAGTTTTGATTGGAAAATGAGCTTAACCAACCGCTGTATTAGTCAGCGGAAATTGCTTTGGCTAATTGACAGAGGAAATATTGGAAGAGAAATCAAAACCTGGGAAGTGTTACTTAACAGGAACAGTTCAGCTCCCCTAAATCACATTAGTTTTCCATTTTGTGGATGTGGGCATGTTATGGGCTCTTTTTCTAGGGGAAATAGTAGAAAATTTTCCTAGTGGTGGAAAGTAATTGCATTAGATTTATTGAAATAAAGATGATTTATCCAATTTCGTGACTGAGAATATGAGTTACTGAGGTGTAAGAAAGAAAGCTGATTATTTGATTCACTTTCTTATAAAACTAAAGGTTTATTATTTGAGCTGGAGAAGGCAGAGCGGGGTGGCCAGGTCATGAGCTGTGGGCACTGACCATTCTCACCTGCTCCTGCCCAGGATCAAAACCTACAGAAGATAAAGACAACAGCTCTGGGATGCTGGTGGCCAGTGTCTGCTCCTAATGAGATAGAGGAGAGACCTTACACTGTGTTTTGGTTTAATTAGCACATTTCCTGCAAATATCACCGTGTATACATGCACTGTAACAGAGAAAGAATCACTTCAATTCACATGGTATGGCTTGGACTTAGGTTTCCTCTACAGTGAATTATTAGCTTGGTGATAAATACATTTTGTCATTTCCTACATCATAAACATTTATTTCTAGTGCTAATTAGAACAGATTCATTGTTGCAGAAGTTATAAGTATCTATAAAAGCTTGCGGTTGTTTCGCTAAGCACTCTGTGTGCAGCTGTGCCCCCACAAATCTGGAACAGAGCAGCAGATGGCAGGTACTATTGTACAATTAGCCAGCGAGGCTGGGCTCTCTGCTTACCTGGGTAATTAGGGAGTTTGGAGAAAAATGTTCAGCTAAGGCAGAGACATTAATATTACATCCCCTCTCCCCAGGCAGGATCTGCTTTGGAGCCTTTGTTCACCTTGGGTTTGAAAGCAGAAGTACCAGGGTGGGACAGAAAATGAGTTTTTCCAGTGGCTCATGGGTTTGGGGGGTTCCTATTCTGGTTACAGCCAATAACTGTTCCAAGGTGTGTTGCCAGGACCATCTGCAGGGAGAATTGAGTTCACAGGCAGACTCTGGCCCGACCAGAGACTCAGCTCAGGCTCTAGGTACTATGTGCCTTGTGGAATGATGAACTCTGAGCTGGCAGAGGGGCAATTTCTTCTTAGGCTCTCATTTGGGCCCTAAATGACAAATGTAGCTGCTAATTTAATTGTCTGTTGAATTGCCTTTCTCAGGGCTGGCCCAAAAATCAATGCATGGAGATATGTTGGCTGCATGTACCCAGCATTATATATACCCCAAATAAACCCGCCTCGACTTTTACTCAATTGCAGAACAGTGCAAGATGATAATAAAGACTGAACACAAATAGGCCATTTAGCTGAAATATCTGTAATTTAAGATCTGAATGTCCCTGCTTCCACGGGAGCTGAAAGGAAAGGTCATGCACTGCTGGCTGGCATCACGGGGGGGGGCAGGGAGCACAGCGAGGATGGGGGGCTCGTGGGAGTAAATCCTGCCCGAGGGGGGGGAATATCCCAAGGAAAGGACAGTGAGGGGTGGAGTAGAAGCCCCCGAGAGCTGCACGGTGCTTCCTGCTGGTGTGGGGTTTAATAATGGACTTGAGGAGCCAAACTGGGGCTGAGCTGGGCAGAAAGGCAGCTTTGACTGGTGCAGTAACCCCCCCTGAGGGGGTCACTCTCAGCCTGCAGCCCCCCGTGGTCCCAGCTCCAGCTCCCCCCAGGTCACTTGTTCCTCATGCAGGAGAGAAGTGGGGACACTAGAACCGATCTGCTTGGCAAGTGCATTATTTCCCATGAGCAGCATTACCCGTGTTTTGTTGTTTTAGCTATTTAGATCACTTAATTTGTTTCAGACTAATTACTGCTTCATTATGGTGGTGTGCCTACTGCCAACATGATTTCAAAGAATTTTTGAAATCTCATGTGTAATACAGTCCTTGAGCTTTGGGCCAGATTTTTGCTTAATAATCTAATTTAAAATTCATGTGAACCCCTAAAGCATCGCAAGCTCCCTCTGGAAGTCCAAATGTGCTTCTCTCTGAGCATCTCTTGCATAGACCTCAGTATTTGTAATGTAACGTAATGCACAATGTAATGTGAAAAATGCTATTTTCTCATCAAGAGCACAATGTCAGAATTATTTCCCCCCTGTTCTTTAAGATACCTGTGCTTTCCCATCCTCGATTAAATGTCAGGTCACACTGGGTATCCAATCAAGGCTGGAGCCATTTCAGATCCCATTTCACATAAGCAGGGAGAGGAATGCTGAATTTTTATCACCTTTTTTTTGAATTGAAACCTCCAGGTCTGAGAAGAGGCACATCCAGCCCCCAGCAACACAAGGCTGGGCTGCCTGTGCCCACGGCTGCAGCCTGCCCCGAACAAACCCCGTGTGGATCTCACTGCCTTCATCATATGCTATGTTCCACTGAATTAAGCTCAAAGATTAAAGCAATAAGAGAATAAAATTGAATTAAGTTGATGAGAATGCAAATAATGTCATTTGTAATTAGATCTTTTGTCTTCCCATTTCATTCCCTGCTCTTTTATAGTCTTTCTCTTTCCAGCTTTTGTGTCTTCTCCTCATCCCTCTTTTGAATTTTTTTAAATCCCTTGCTAAGCTCTGAATAACATGTCTGCATTATGTAATCCCCAGACAAATAATTACCTGAGCGCGGCCGTGGCAGCGGAGCCGGCCAAGGAGGGTGAAGTTTCCCTGGCACTGCTGCTGCCACGGCAGCTGGTTCCTGACCGTGTCATCCCCCAGAGCCCAACTGCCCCCAGCCCGTGGTCCCAGCAAGAGGGGATTAGCCTGTGAAGCCACATGAGATGGCATCAGCACATGGTGTTGTTGGAAACCAGCCCCAATGGTTCTGCAGATACTGCAGTGGAGGCTGGAGAGCAGCCGGGGGGGACACAACAGCTCCATGCCCCATCGGGCTGGTGGGTCCGTGGCTGTTACCTTCCCCTTGCTGGCCTGGGGCAGGACACCCCCAGAAATGCAGAGACTTGTCACTCCAGCTGTAGCCTGTACATCTCCATTGGCACCCCAGGAAGAACCAAGCACCAGGTTTTTGAGGAGCATCAACACCTGAACTGGGGTGGGCACCGGGGGACTGGTGGGCCATGGCTGCAGCTGTCAGTACTCGACATTTTTGCAAGGCAGAAAGTGTAGGGAAGTACCTTTAAATGAAGATAACACCTACCCCAGCTATGTGTGAAGAGCTGATGTCTCTGTGGAGCTGACAAAGCAAACACCGAGGCCAAGCAGTGCTGGCACATCCCATTCATCTGCAGTGAAAGGCCCTTTCATGCTGCCTGCTCTCGCTGCAGTGTCTCAGGGTTGAGCAGAGACCTCACCCCACCTGCACGCCCCTCCCACGATGGTTTCCACACCAAGGAGCTGCTGGGCACTGGGGACTGCCACATCTTGTAGCAGCGCTGCTGACGGAGCCCGTGAGCCTCTGGATCCCTCAGAGAGAGCTTTAAAAGCAAAGAGGGGAAATATTTGTGCGATTAGCAGCCCATGGCCGGTGCAGAATCCAACAGGAAAGGGGACCGAGAGAAAGGGAAGAGCAGCACTGTCCTCTGGGGATTCAGAGCTCCTCACGTATGTGGGGAAGGCTCTTATCAAATTGCCTCCCAACACACTGACTATTTGCCTAGAAGCCTAACTTTTATAACTGCTTTTTCTTTTTTTTCAGTTGAGAAAGATGACAGCTCAGTTTTCAGCACCCGTTTCAGCTCCTGCCAGGCTGGTTTTATCAGCCAGCCAACACTGCTCCTGTTCATTCATACCTGGATGCTTCTGCTGTAGCTGGTGTTCTGTGATTCACACTTTTGGTTTCCCTAAATTGGATTATTGTGATCTGAGGCCCTTTGTGCTCCTGCAGAGCTCCCTGGCACAGCACGGAGCTGTAGCTCAGTGTAACACACAGAAATTTCAGCTCTGATCTCTGTTATGGTTCATCTTCATTCACTTCCTTGCAGAGAGTGGATTGAGCTAATGCCATCGGGGATGCTCTGCCAGCCAAATCCTCCTCCTTCCCTGCATCACTCCTGTAGCTCGGCACCAGCTGTGGGGCTGCAGAGCTGGGACATGCCCAACATGTGATCCCAGCCTAGCTCTGAACTTGTTTACATAGAAAACGCCACCAGATTAAACAGAATTTTCCCTCTCTGAGCTGAGCTGGGGACTGATCAAGTGAGACCCGTGTTGTACCAGCTGCTGGGGCAGCTCTACCTCCCCACATTCACAATGACCCCGTCCCTGGACTAAGCAACAGCCCAGCCCTCAACCTGCCACTGCCTCCTGCAGCCAGAGCACCCAGGAGGTTATTTTGTTGGTGTATGTACATAGAAAATAGGACACAAACATTTGACTGGGGCAATAAAAAAGGTTTTCTTTTCCATGCCACTCTCTAGTCAGTTGAGTAGATTTCTAGCTTGTCATTGGTAATTAACAGCAGACATTGCTGCTTCTAGTCCTTCATTTTGTTGTCCTGCTATGTCAAGTGATTTCCCAGTGTAGGAGCATCCCCGGCTGTGCCACACACTCACAGGGTGGGAGACAACACGGAGTTCACTTTGTAAACACCATTAAAAGTGACTCCAGGAATCAGTAAGTCAACAGCCTCACTTCAGCTGCTTTATCAGTATTGATTCAGTTAATAATTATTTATCTTAATCCTCAGCAGCTGCCAGTTTAACCCTTTGGAGGTGGCACGTTTTGGAGTCCCAGACTGCTGGGCTCCAGGGAGGTTTTCCCTGCAATGAAATTCCTCAGTGGTTTTCTCTATGGTAGCCCCAGTGCTCTCACCCAATGAGGATCAATAAGAAGTGGAGACACACAGCAGAGCAACCAGGGTGGGGATGTGAGCACCAATCCTGCTCAGAGGCAGGGGGCTGGCAGGGACCAGGGCACCTTTACCCACCTTAACCCCCTGTGCAATATTTTCCTCCTCCTCTGACTCTCCAGACCCAGCAGTATTAAACACTCATTTCCCATTTATTCTCGATAAAAAACATTCTTTAACTCCTAATAGCTTTCTTAAAGCCATAACCTGCTTTGTCTGTTGTTTAATAGGAAATCAATATTGTTGTAATACAATGAAATTAACATTGATTTATCTCATTCTAACTGGCAGCTAAACCAATAAGCATTAGTCCGTGTGCTCCTTCCAGGAGGCCCCGTCAGCTCCTTCCAGCCTGATGTGTTTCTCTTTGCTAATAATTAATTACAGAAATCCAGCATAAAGCTTGCAGAGGGGATTAGGCAGAATAACTACTTGCAGCAGTTTTCTAAATTAATGCAAAAGTGGAGCCTGTCAAACAGAGAAGCATCTCAGGTGGGTTCATGCCAGCAGGCACTAAGGGTGTCCACATTTACTTGAAGCCACCAGCTCTTTGTGCCCCCATTTCAGTGGGATCAGCATCCCCTAACCCACAGCTTCAGGTCACAAATTGTGCATCCCACCAGAGGGGGATGGTCCTGCCAGCCCTGGGGTCACACCTGTGGTGGGAAGGGCGGAGGCAGGGATGGGATTCTTGTCATGATGCTGGAGCTCTTGCTCTGGTGGCTGCTGGTGGATCAGCCAACATGAGATCAAAAGGTAAAAACGGATTTTGGGCCAAGGGAAAAGGACATTTACCTCCCACTCAGGGGACTGAGAGATCCATCTCTCATTTTAATAATGCAGTGATTAACTCTGAGGCAGGAGGGAGCTCTCCTCTGAGACAGGAGTGGTCCTGGCTGCAGTTTACATGGGATCTACAGTAATTCTGCTGTATTAATATAATTACCAGACAATCCATTTCTATAACATAATCACAACCCATATTTCATTCCTCAATTACTGTTCTGATTAGAACAGTTTCTAAGCCATAACCTCCCCACAAACCCATCGCTAAAATGATTTTTAAAAGAGAACAATCCAATAATTACTCTCACCATGTTAAGCCAATTAGCCCAGTGGCAGCGGAGCAGAAAGGTATTTTTCTTACTGGTTACTTGTCAGCAGTGGGAAGAGAAGTTGCAGAAGAACAACTCATCCTTCTTCTGAGATCTTTGCAAAAACTTGCAGGCTTTCAAATAACAAACCGAGAGAGCAGCTCCTGGGCTGGGGGATGCTCTGTCTGTCCCAGCTCCGTGTGAGCAATCCTGATGCTTTGGAAGCTGGATTTCCCCCAAGCAAAGTGTGGAGGAAAGGAAACCCACATGGGTTTGGCACCTTGTCTGAGCAAAATGGAAAATCTAAACTTTGGATTGTCCGTGTCTCAGAGCCTGATCTGCTCTCGGCTGGCATGGGAGTGGGTGAGGCCACCCTCCCACCAGTCACACCTAAGGTGAGGCCACCCTCCCACTGGTTCCACCTCCAGCTCCAGGGGTATTACCTGCTCCAGACACCAGTCCTCAATGCTCTAAATTTAAACCAATTAAACTTCCAGCTGTCCAGGAGATCACAGCAGCATCTGTGGGTTGAATCCCTCTTGTCTCAGCACTGGAATTAAGGAGCAGAAATACGATTGTTTGCCACAAGAAAGCTGCTCAGAAAGCTGCATATTAGACATTATCATGTTATACATGATGGTTTTGCACTGCAGTCCTCCGAGATTGTAATGAATAAAATCTTGACAACATTCTCTCCTGCATTAATCATTTTAAGCTGATCCTACAGGATACAAGGGCAAATTAAATTCTATTTGCAATTTCATGCCTGAGGCACAGGCGCGGCCGGGGCCTGAGCTGGCAGTTTTTCAGTAAGACAAGCGTGTAAGTTGCAATTATGCAGTTACTTTCTCCCATGTGCCGACACTCTTATTACTGACAAATTTATAAATGAAAATGTATGAATGGTATTAAATTCACCTTCAAGGATGTAGCAAATTAAAATGAATAACTTGTAAGACTGTATTTGAAGAAAAACACTACTTTTAATGGCTAAAACAACAAATGGAAATTCCTGTGCCTTCCCAGGGCTGCTGGTGTAGCCTGCTCACCATGTGTGACCTGGTGTGTCCTGCGGAGACCAGGAGGGCTGATGTGGAGACCAGGAGGGCTGATACCAACCCATTGCTGTCATGGGCAGCTGCACGTTGCAGGCAGGTACCATGGTGCTGGAGGTGACACCACATCCCCCACCCAGGCTGTGAACAGTGGAGAACATGGGCACACATCAGCTCCAGCTTTGAGACCCTGTCCCGGTGCACCCCATAAGAAGCACTGGGTGGAAGCCCTGTCCCCAGGCTGGCATGGCCATGGGCACAGGCCATGGTGGACAGCACAGAGGTGGCTGTTGAAGACAGCAGCCTGGCCCAGGTGGGCTTTTCCAGGCACTTTTGGCTTCCAGCACTTCCACAGTGCTGTCTTCTTCCTTTTCAAGCTGTAAACAACTGGAGGAGCCCAGCTCTGCAGAACAGCCCCTGCCAGGGCTGCAGAGCCCCACCACTCATTAACAGCTTCTGAAACAAAAGCAGAGAGACCTCTTTTTTCTCCCTTAGCATTTCAAAGATCCTTTCATTGTTGTCAGAAAAGCATAGGGCTCCTACTCCTACTTCTCTCCTTTCTACTCCAGTGACTGGACTGTGCAGCCATGCAAGGGAGAGCCCCTGTCCCCCCTGTCCCCGCACAGAGCCTGAGCATTGAGCTCCCAATGGAGCTGTGCAGGGATTTGCAGTTACAATCTGACCTGTTAAGGCAACAGCCCATCCCTTCTGCAGAATGAACAGCATCTACTCAGGCTGACAAAGGCTCATGCTACTAATTTCTCATGAGCTCCAGCCCTAATGTCTTCTCTCTTCCGGAGATGTGCAGGAGCTGCAGCACATGCAGGCTGTGGTGTTGCTGCGTGGTCTGAGCCGTGCAGCACAGGCATTTATTAATGGTTTCTATCCACTGCACATCTCTTAAGTGACTGCAAACAGGCTTTTCTTTATTTCCATCCTGCATGACTGAGTCCCAGACAGACTCCTCCAGCCTGAAGGCAACAAGGGCTTTCTGGATAGGGAACAATACGATGCAAAGTTCCAGCCTAACTTAACTAATCCAACACAACAATTTTCTAAGCAGCAACTAATGACCGGCTGCCTGGGTCCCTCATGGGGAAGAGCTTGAAAAGCAGCAGCCACGGGGATGGTCGTGGCAGGGAAGGCAGCAGCAGACAGTCCAGAGGAGCCTGGTGACTCACACCTGGTGTCTTGGCATAGCATGAACCTCTGATGTTGATTCAGGGTTTTAAATAGGAGCAGCGCTAGGAAAGCAAAGTAATAATAGAGATAATAATAACCCAAGCATGCTCAGTGCCTGTTTGTAGGGTCAGCAGTGCCCTTGATGTGCTGAAACTGCTCTGTGGGAGCAGTTTCATTAGGCACAAGAAGTTCTGAATAACCTGGGAGCGACTGTTCCCCTGGGGCTGCCCAACCTCCTGCGATGCAGTCAGAGGAGCTGCTGGTATGTCCTGTTAGCAGGAGGCTGGCACCTCTCTAGGATGCTTTGTGGTACCCACCTTGTCCTCCTCACATGGCCTCTTGGCTTCCCCTCTGCAGTGTCTGCACGTGGCTTCCTCGGTGGCAGGGAAGGGTGAGGGAGAACTGGTAAAAGTCTCCAAGCTCTCCTTTTCAAGCCTCACCACAGAGCTAACACTTTTCAAAATGCTATTCTCGGTTTTGCTCTTTCCTTTTCCCAAGATCTCAGCCCCTGCAGTCGGGTGATGACGTGAGTTTCTCACTCCAGCTTTCGTGGGGTAAATGCTCAAAACAAATGAAGCGAGCTGGAGGGAGGGAAGCAGTGCAGAGCTGGTGAGTAGGATGTCTCTCTGGAAGGCACATTTGAGTCAAAAAATACAGGTTATGGTGAATAGAGAAGGGGTACCTGGTGGGTACTTGAACCAGTGTCTTTCACAACCTCCCCACACCCCAGCAATACTGTCTGGCTCTGGAGAGCGTGGGAAAAGGGCCAGGTAACAAACCTTTGTCTCAGAGAAACGCCTTAAACTCCCCTTCAGAGGGATTCAATTCCTGGCTAAGCACTCCCCAGGCAGCCAGCTCCTGCTCTCCTGTCCCTCTCCACTGCGCAGCGTATGCTGATCATGCTCCATGCAAAAGTTCAAAGCCATTTCCAGATGCGTTTGTAAGGAGGCCTCTGTTAATCAGGTTATAATGGAATGTGCTTCTTAGTCCTCTGGAGGGGAAACTCACACTTTGCTTCAAAGCAGTTCTCTCTGGTAACTTATAACCTTCCCCCCTCCGCCTTTCTCCTCCTTCAGTGCTATCTCCCCACTGGGACGCAGCGATTTTTGTGAAGTTATCATGTACAGTATCACACACCAGCCTCCTCTGCTTTGGTTTTTCTCAGCACATCAGCTGCTCAGAGCCCTGGGAACACGTGGGGCCCAAAGCCCTGGAGTGAGTCCCAGGTGGGCACTGCAGCTCCTGCCCCACTTCTCCTGCCAAACCCTGGGACCACCTGCTCATCCCCAGGGGGGTTTCCCCCCTACGTTACCTTAGATTAAGGAACTCATTGCCTCAGACAGCAAAAAGCTTGTTGAGAGCCTGGAAAGGGTCAGGCATGGGTACAGACACGGGGCAGCTTGGAACTCCTGTGTTCTTGCAGTGCTCTGCCAGAGCCTCACACAGACACTTACCACACCAGCACCTCTAGATTGACCATTGGGCACTGGCTGAAGCGTGGATGTGCTGGCAGGCAGCTAAAGGAGGTGCTGGTGAGAGCTGCGAAGCCGGGAGCGAGGACATGGGCATCACCCAAGCACCAGTCCAGCTCCCAGCTGTGGGCAACCAGCTCCCCCCAGCCCTGCCAGCCATACTCACAGGGTCCTGGCCGTGGGCAGCTCACTCTCCTGGAAGACTGTTGCCTGCTGACCAGGAGCTGCTGAGACACCCACAGCCCAACACCCTCTGCCCGAGCCCTTTGATGCCTTTGTGGTGGGCTGGGAACTCCATGGGTGTGCCCTGGGTGGGCTGGGGGCTCCCATGATACCTGGCCCATGGGCTGCTCCCCGGTAAAGCTGTGCAGCTCCCTACCGTGAGTGCTCTCCTCTCGAGTTTACTTAACCCTGGAAACACAGCCCTAATTAAAATATCGACATGAGGCAGGGGGATCAATCAGCACCGCCCAGCGGGACACGCGCTGCATTGAGGAGCAGCAGCTGCTTGTGCTGAGCTCCTCAGGTGACATTTAATGGCTGTTTGTACAGGAGGAGAAGTGACCCCAGCTCCGCCGTGGCAACAATTAGCACAGAGCAAGGCAGGGTGTGTGAGATTTTAACAGTGAATAAAGACTCCTGGTCCTGTTCCCCTTTAGTACTCAGGCAGAAAGCTGAGAGCTTCTTTCCCAAGGATGGTGAAGATCCTGTTTTGGGGTCGTAGCCTATACCAGGGGCTGGTTTCCAGTTATCACCTGGGGCAGCATCCCCTGGGACCTGGCACTCCTGAGGGGACATTTTCTGTGTGCCTTTGGGCAACAGCAGCCAAAGCTGGGGAGGAGGGATGGGGGCTTTGTTGGAGGGGGTGGTAGGGACTTTAGGGCTGCATGTGCTCAGACTCCTTACCTGCGGGTAATAACAAGGGTTGTTTTCCTCTTGCTTCCCTCACCAGTGCCTGCGCTGTGTGTGAGCAGCAGCCACTGGTCCAGATGGGACTCCTGCACTGGGGTCTTCCCATGGGTGCTGACGAGGGGGGCTTGGAGAGGCTCAGCCCCATCCTGCCCCCGGAGCAGTGTGCTCTGCTGATGAAAAATGTAAAAGCAATATCAGTGGGAGCATCAAAGGGCTGCGGAAGGTATTGTTAACCTACATCAAAGATGGAGGCCCGAGCAAGAGCCTTGGCAGGGGTAGTGAAAATCACGGCAGGGAGATCAAAAGGAATAAAATACCAAGATATGCAATATTCCTTTGCCAGCCAGAGAGATAACTAAGAGAGCTTCAAAGGCATCTTCTGCACTCATGACTGACTGATAAATAAATAAATAAATAAGGCAGTTGGCTCCTTCTGAGTCCAGCAGTGAGGATGAGGAGCAGGGACGGGGAGCTGGCTCTGAGCTGCTCGGTGAGCCCATTTTGCAGGATCACTCCCTGCCTCGGTGATGGGTACAGGGGTAAAAACGCAACAGAAACACCGCCCAAGGTTTTGCCTCCACACATCCATTTCCTACTCATGGTCCAGGAGAGTGGCTGTGGGTACATGACCCCCACCTCCTGCCCTCCTCCCTCTCTCCCTGCATTTTTGAGCTGATTCTCTTTGAGACCACTGTGACTCCTTGTGCCAACCCTCCTTCCACGTGTCATATTAAAGGGGCTATTAAAAGACTTCCAGAAATGTAAGTTTTCACACTCCTCTTCCAGCTGACGCCTGCCAGCAGCAGCATCCACAGATAATTAACAACCTCTGCTATCAAAATATGCAGCTCGGGATTTGAAAGTAACCTCTTTCTTTCTCCCAGAGTATGTTCATAAAATGACACATCAGGCAATTTTTTTCCATCCACGAGTTACACTCCATTTTCCAGGTATTTTGAGAAAGCATCATAGATTTAATTCTTTGGGAAAGGAGTTTTTTTGCCAGTCAGGAGGAAATCCGAGTACAATGAGCACTGAGAAGCAGTGGCACATGGCACAGCAATGACAAAGCCCTTCCCATCCTTATCCCAAAGGGCTGATCCTGCATCATGGGCCCATGGCTGCCTCCAAAATAACAATCTCCTGTTTCCAGGGGAGCACCAGACTCTGCAACCCCCTCAGCAGCACCAGCAGCAGATTGTCCTTCCCAATGCACAGATCCCTCAAAATCAACCAAATGATCAGTGCCACTGAGAAGAGGCTTTTGGCCATTGCCTCCTCGTTTTGCCACTAGGGTGGAGATGAGACACCCCAAAGACTTCATACTCCTCCTCTCCTTCGTACGCATGGGGAGGTCACACATCCACCAAACCCCACAGGAGCAGGAGTGACAGAGCAATTCCCTTTGGAGGCAGAACCCTCTTTTGGGTATTTTTCTGGTTTTTGGTCTTTCTTCCTGTCAAGAATAAGCTGTGGCTGTAAACCCATGACTGCTGCTGAACAAAGGAGGCAGCTCTTTCATCTCAATGGCAAATATGTGGGGAAACAGCTTGGCTTAAAGCCTCTGAACAAGCTGCAAATTGTTCTGTTTGAAAGAAATGAGCCTGTTCTAAATTTCCAAGCGGACAGTTTGGGTTTGACTGTTAGTGGATCAAAAGATGCATTTCCTCAGTGTCAGGGACAATTCCCATCCCTGCCAGGTCCCTGGGCTGAGCCACCAGCTCTGGCCTGGTTATTTGCCTGGTGGTTTTGACAAGAGCTCGCTCAAGCTTACCCCTGATTATTGGCTCTTTAGACTAGTAATGATTAAAATGAAATAACACCACAGCAGAAGGCAGATGAACTCCCTTCCCTCAGCAAATACACCAGACCTCTCTCCCTGCTGCGGGAACAAAAGCACATAAATAGTCCATTTAACACTGGAAAAGCAGCCAAACAGGAAGAAATTTATTCATGGCATTTTTGCAGCTTTTGTTTGGGGATCTGCAGGGGGGATTTCAGTGTAAACCTGCCCAGCTTTGCCTTTTTAACCCATCTTGCTTCTTGGGAAGGAGAGGGAAAAGCAGCAGAGCTCCAGGCCAGCAACTCGGGTCTGTGTGTCTGACAAAAACAGGTATTGGAGCCATTCCTGGAGAACATTTCCATTGAGAAAAGTCAGACTTTACATACATGTGATGTACCTGGTTTTGTTGTCTCCTCCAAACGTATTCAGAGGATTAGAGGAAGCCAAGATCATACAAGGGATAAGGATGTTAAGGGAGAAAGGTGCATGAAAAGTGTGGAACCAAGAGAGTTTTAAATACCTGGGTGCAGTTATTCATAGAAAATACTTTTCTTTTTCTTTTTTTCTCCTTTTTTTTTCCTAGTGTAACTGTAGTCATCATTCAGCCTTATAACTATAATGGATGATTGCTAGAAGCCTTCCAAACAAGCCAGCACAATAAGATACAGACGGTTAACCCACATCAATTCTCTAAGGAAATTTCGTGTTGGGCCCTTTAATATGCTGTTTTTGAAATTATTCAGATAAGTCAGTGCACAGGGCACTGCTGCAGGGAAAAGATTGAACCTGCAACAAAGTGGAATGAGATTTGAAATAATAAAAATAAAGAAAAAACACACAGGCAAGCTTCAGGTACACCTCAAAAATTCAAATGAGCTCATTTGCAGAGCTAAAAATTTCCCAGGGACTCAAGTTGATTCAAAGAGAAATGTATTTAATTTAAAACAACTCACTTCAGGGAGCTCTGCACTGGGATGGAATGTATTAAATAATTGATCAACCGGGGAGTAAGAAAAAGGGGGGGAAAAAGGAAAAAAGGAGGGAAGAAAGGCACCTGGCTGGTGTGTGGAGCTGAGCAGGGAACACACTGAGCACCCAGTGCCAGCCCCACTGCCCAGCCCTGCTGGTGACACTCCAGGGGGTGACCCTGAGGAGTCCCAGGGCCCCAGCGTCATGTCCAGAGCTGGGCAGCACTGGGTCACAGCAGCCAAACTGGGTGCACGGGGTGAGCCCATGGGGTGGCACATCCCAGAGCCCCTCCAGCATGACATGGGGACGGTCCCCTCATCCCACCGGAGTGACACGAGAACTTATTGCACCTTCTCCTGTGTCCTGCATGGCCCCCAACCTGGGGCTGGTTTCCTTGCCCCAGCACTGGGTACTTCACACAGTGCTTAAAATAAAACAAATATACTTAGTTCTTTCTCCTCAGCAGCCATAAGAGCAGATGAAGATGTAGCTGGTATCAAAACACACACACCACTAATTTTTCTGCAGTTGTTCAGATCTGGATGTAAAATGGAAATACTTTTAGTGCCTGGCTGTAACACCGCCGTGTATGCAAACAGCAATTAAAACCTGCAGCCAAACCACATAAATCCACCAGTGACAGAGTGCAGTTAAAGGGGAAAAATGAAAAGAAGCTGCAGCTCATTTGCATTTTTTAAGAGTAATTTTGTTTAGGCAATGGTTGCTCTGAATGAAATGTAACTTCTAAGCACTGTTCCACTGCGCCGAGGCCACATTGCGAGTGTCGGAGGCTTTGGGTTGGAGCTGGGATGCTCTGACCTGAGCCCCCTCCCTCCCCACCAGCTGAGCTGGGCAGGGTCTGAGAGCCTGGGTAAGTGGTCCCTGGTGTCAGTGGCCAACACTGCATGGATGCTCTTATGACTTCAAATAAATGAATTAAATTAGAGGCATAAATGTAATTGTTATCCACTTCATTTGCTATGGAAGGGGATACTCCTGCTCAGCCGGGCTCGAGGAGCGGGTGATGCTGCCTGGATTGTGGACCTGCAGGATGGCCCAGCCCCTGAGGTCCAGACACGGCCCAAGTGGGGCTGGTTGCCCTTCTGAGGGGCTCATGGGGCTGGTCTCACTGCTCAGGCACAGCAGCCTCCCCAGCACATCTTCCAGCAGCTTCCTCCCACATGGCTGGTGGAGGCAGGGGAAGAGCCAGGCTCGGAAAGGCTGAAGCTCAAATGGATGCTGGACAAGGGGCAGATGTATTTATTTGCCTTTGAAGCATCACCAGGGTGCCCAGCTCTGCTGTTGGGGGTGAGGGCTGGAAACCAGGTAAAGGATTTATTCCAGGATGCTCAAACAAGGCCAGGAGAAGAGAAATGCTTCCTCCCACCACTGCAGCCTGGTGCTGACCTGCCTGCTCCTGCCACAGCCCAGAGACAGGCGGGTTGGGACATGGGGCTTTCAGCCCTGCCAGGGGCCAAGCAACAGAACAGGGACTTCAAACAGCTCCTCCAGCTCTGGGTTGTTTTATCCTGTGAGCATGTGCACATGTGGCATCATTCAGCCAGTGAACCAAACCCTCGGGGGGGTGGCGCACGCATTAGAAGTACAGGATTGAAGTCAAAGTGACAAATTTAAGGAGATTATTTCTGTAAGTGTGATTGTGAATTTTCTGTCCTTTTCTCTGCAAGAACATTTTTGTCCTTTCCACACACCCAATTTCCGTAGCAAGCTAATTGTTGTAATTCCAACCAGTTTTTGGTATGTAAATTTAATTAAAAACAGTCTTCTGTAGATCACAAATGTTTAACCAGCTCATTAGAAGCATTTATCTTTGTGAAAAGGAAAAAGAACCATCCAGACATTGGAAGCTGTGACATGATGCTGCAAAGAGGGAGCTTCAGCAGGATGAGGGTGTCCCCCCCACAGAGTCTCTCCGGGGTGGGGGACCTGGAAGCAGCGGTGTTAGGAGGTGAACACATCCATGCAGGATGTCCCCAGGGACCTCTCCAAATGAAAGGACCATGTTAGCAGAAGGATAATGAGGTAGGAATGGAGGAATAAATTTAGGTTGGAAATTACAAAAAGGTTTCTAAGCTCAGAGCAGTTTGGGTCTGGGTTGTAAAACCCTTCCCAAAAAGAAATCCATCATCTTCCCAAGTGGTTTGATGAGTTTTCACAAAGACTTGTGGGGAGCCATGCCAATGATGGGAAGTGACTGGGCTTGTGAGGTTCCCTCTAGCCCCGAGCTCCCTAGGGGAGCCCTCAGAAGCGGGTACAAAGGGGTGTCCATGCCCGGGGCAGAGGTGCCCGCAGAGCTGAGCTCCTCCTGCTCGGCTCTGGCAGGACAGGAGTGGCCGAGCCTGGGGGCCAGGTCAATGCAGGGGTGAGAGGTTCTAAAGCAGAGTGAGGGAGGCAGTGCACACCTTCTGCAGAACAGGATTGCTCTGTCCAGCATGGAGAAGCCAGAAATTCCTAAAATAACCCCACAACAAAAAGCCAAAGAAAACCCCCAAAGAACCACTCCAAGACAGACATACAGGGACAACCAGGAACATCTTCCCCTGGCTGGGAAGTGCCCATGGGAGCTCCCGGCACTCACGGCTCACACGTCTGCTCCTCTCTGAGCCAAACACATCCCTTGGAAAAAGTATTGATGACATGAACACAGCCTAATGAGAGGCAGGCAGCACCAATGAAGGCACTTAATTGCTTATTGCGCTTCCTTCTGGCTGGTCCTCGGTGATTTTTTTTCACCGATGAATAATTCAAGAGCTGCTGACACATAAGTAATATCTCCCGATTTGCATTGAGCATCATTCATCAGGGAGGGGATGAACACCTCACCTTCCCACCAGCTAACCAGGGAAATGAATGTGCCGCCGGTTCAGCTTGTGTCTGGAGCTGGGGACACGAAGCATCCTTCCATTGGGGAGGGGAGGGGGGTGCCCTGCTCCTGGGGACCTCAGCCTCCCATGGGACCCCATCACACATGGCTCCAGCCTTGGCCAGCACCAGGGGACAAGGGACGAGCCTCTCCAAATCCGCCTTATTTCCAGCATCAGCCTTTTGGCATTTTAAATCACCGAGTGCTACGCAGAGCTAATAATCAGATTTACCGACGGAGCTTCTCTGTCTCAGAGACCCAACAAATCCCTTTTAATCCTTTTCTTAAACTCTTTCTTACAAGTGCTTACAACAGAGTTTATCTTTCGGCTTTGGGTCTAATTTTAGTTTCCAGATGTGTTTTCTTCTCAAACATGATTGTAGCTGTACTTGTTATTTCTAAATGACTCAAGTGGAGCATATTCCACACACTTTACAAATATTCCAGCACCCTCCCAGCCCATGGACCATCCTGCAAAGTGCATCCCAGCCTGAGCACCCGGTGCTGAGCGGGCCAGGAGAGGCCCCACATGAACCTGGCAGCAGCTTTGCCTTCACCAAAGGGATGTGGGGCCAGGTAGGTGCCAACTCTGACCAGCCCAGCCTGTATTGAACCCCACCAAATGAAGGCACTTAAACATCAGGGCTGCCTCCTCACCTCAGTGTCTCCACACCACCACCCCCTTGCTGGGAGCTGTTCCAGTCTACCCAGCGTGGTGCTGGAGCATCCCCGTGCAGGGAGGCTTTTAGCCAAGGGATCTTTTTTAGGAGAGATGGGTGGGTTTGGGACATGTAACACCCTGCCAGGATGGAGACAACAGTCCCATGGCTTGTCTAAGTCCTTTCCACAGCTTGGAAAACTCTCCCACATGCATTTTTAAAAATGCATTTTTAACCTGTGGTGAGACAAAGCCAAGCAAGGGCAAAGAGGGAACAGCCTCCTGCCTTCCCACTGGCAGTAGATGCTCCCCATGCCTTAGCAGGGATCTTTGCAAGTGAAGTTACGGGTGATTTAGAAACCAGCAGAAAAAAATAAATCACCCACTCCATTTTTCTTTAAAGTAGGAGTTACAGTCGTTGCAACAAGTGATGAGATTGTTCTCCTGTGAACATCTCCTTATTACAGCCCAGCTCAGGCACTGAGACACCTACTGGGATGGCTGCAAATTATATAAAAGCCCAGCCTGAGTCACACCAATTAATCTCTGCATCAGCAGCACCACTCGCTGCTTCTCCTGCCTCTTCCACACGTGGTTTTCTCAACCAGCTCAGCCCGTTCCCATAGAAACCACCCAGCACATCACTGCAGAGTCAAGGCTTCTGGGGTTTTCAAAGTTATCACCAGACCTTTATTCTCCCCCTAGGCTGGTAGCTGGGACTGGGGACGGCCACTTGCCTTGGCTGCCAGCAGAAGAGGAGACTTGTTTGTGAGGGTCCCATGCACAGCACCAGGGAGCTCGGTACCTGCAGAAACTTTGCTGCCAATATTTGCATCTCATGAATTTAATCCAGCTGCAGCTTTGTCTCCTGTATCTGCTGCCTGCAAGCAGGCGTTCCTCCTCTGATTGATGTGTGCTCCTACATAGGGACCTTCCTGGCACTGAAAATCACTGCGGTAGGAGCCACAACTCTACTGTGTGGCCATGTGTCCGTGTCCCACCTCTGTGTGGCCGTGTCCCACCTCTGTGTGGCCGTGCTGCTGTCAGCAGCAGATGCAGGAGCTCCCCAGTGCTGCAGGTCCAAACCTTTATGCAGAGGAAATTGAGTTGAAGGCCTCCAGCTTGGGTGCATGACACAGGGAGGAGCTCTTAGAAGTGAATGTACTTAAGGAACCTTCTGAACAAACTCTGTCCTTGGGTGCCTCAGGCTGGGGATGGAGACCCGAGGTCCCAGCAGGTCCCAGTGCAAGGAGCTGGGCAGAGCTGCCCGAGGATCCCACTGGAGAGAGCAGAAGGACAAGGTGACTCTCAGAGCCATGTCTGACAGAAAACCTTACATGTTTTGCCTGGAGTTTTGCTTTTCCATCAAAAGCTGCTAATGTAAATATTTACTGGCAACTATTCCCATTCTATTAGTGACAGGGCTTTGTGCAGGCTGCGTTTCTTAGGGAAATACTTTGAAAATCTGCTTGATGTATTCAAATAATCTCCAATGTATTCATTTAATTTGCTTTTTTTTCCCTTTTCTTCAGGAGTGAAACTCCTGCACATATGGCTATGCTTATGCAACTAGTTGATTAGATTTTACATTTCCATGTGTAATTTATGGTAAATTGCCCATGGATTCATTAAACCCCCCCATCCTTTAAATATGTCCTGAATAATCTCTTCCAATGCATTTTATATAAAACAAAAATAGAGTGATTCTGTATTCTAAAGGGACACCTACTGATAAGAACATGTTGCATTTGTAGCAGTTTAAATGCAGGATATAGAAAATGTCTATCTTGCTGGGATTTTAAAGCCCCACTAAAAGGTATTTCAAAGAATCAATCAGTACTGAGTCAATGTACAAGAACTGCTTTAATAAATCTAAATAGACGTGTCAGGCTCTAAGTGAATTGCACATTAAATGAAATCTGATTCTTCATCGAATGTATTGATTGTTATCATTAAAAGCATATTTATTACAGTTTGAGCAGGGGGCTGAGGGCAATAACAGCAGCAGGACTGAGCTCATCGGAGGGTCCACCCAAGTGCCCCTGTGAGTCCTGGCAACTCCTTCTACTCTGTCCTACACTGGAGAAACCTCAACCCTTATGTCCTCCTGTCATAGAATCACTGAATTGTTTTGGTTGGAAGAGACCTTTAAGATCATCAAGTCCAACCATTCCCCCATCCCTGCCAGGGCACCACTAACCTTTGTCCTTCAGCACCACATCTCCACAGCTTGGAAACCCCTCCAGGGATGGGGATTCCACCACTGCCCTGCCCAGCCTGGGCCAGCCCTTCATAACCCTGCACAGTAAGAAATTGTTCCTCAGCTCCAACCTCAACCTCCCACATCCAGCATCGGTGACAGGATCACGTCTTGGTGCACAGATCTCAGCCAGCTCCAGGTGCAGGGACAGCACCAGCTCCACCAGCACTAACGCCACGGTCTGGGACAGTGATTTGTGCTTTTCCTTCACACATTTCACTTTCATTTGCCCTCAGGTTTTCTTTAACCCTGCTAAACAGTTTGGGACAGATAATCCATAAATATATATTCTCCCCAAAAAGCTGTTCCCCAAGTGTGGGTTTGATGTACAATAAGCTGTTCCAATGTCTGATTTATAAGGCATATGAAGTTTCAGACTGAAAAAACTATGATGGATTTCTCAGGTGCCTCACTGATTTATTGACCATGTGGCAATTTATAAGTCATGTCAGCAACTTCATAAGTAACACAATCAATTCTGAAGTTATCCCCGAGTTACCCACTGATGAATACGTGACGGGTCTGAGTTATAGGTTGGCTCTGAACTATGACTGACTCCAAAATAAGTCACAAAGCTGAGTCATAAATCACCAGAGATGGACCTGGGGACGCTGCTGAGTCTCGAGCACATCATCAGATCACACCCCTTGGTCTCGGCTGAGGTGGGGTCTGTGTCACCTCATGGATGGGAGTAAACACCGGGCAGTAAATCTGAGCTGGTGCTGCCATGGGGCAAGGACCCAGCAAGCACCAGGAGCCCTTCACACCCACCCACACTGCCCAGGAAAAGGCAAACAGGGAAAAAACCCTCCTGCTCACCCTTTGCAGTGGAAAGAGGTTGGCTTTGGGCTTTAGCGGGTCTGGTATTTACAGAGCTAAGCCCAGGCAGTGCTGGGCTCTACCAATAAACCCACCTCCACCGCAGAGCAGCTGCTCTCTGGAAACCAGAGGATGTGCAAAGGCACTGAGCTTGTGAGCACTTGTCTACACGAGAGAGAGTGGCTGGCATGTCCTTGGCCATCACTGGTGAGTGACTTCCACCTTTGCCACCAGCCAACGTGCCCTCACTGCCAGCAGCAGCATGCACGGACTTGGTGAGAGCAACATTGCAGCCACACTGGCCCCATCACTGGTCTCAATGACATCAATTAGCAGGCACAGACACAACATGTGTGCACGTCTCACCAGCCAGACCTCATGTGTGGACACCTGGCACCCACCGGCAGGAGCTGGGTCCTCGCCATGCCCCCCGTGCCCTGGCACCGGCTGCTCCTGGCCATGCACAGTCCTCTCCTGCCAGACCAACACCTGCAGGTCTGCCTCACATCTCTGCTCTCACTCCCTCTTCCTGGGGTACCAACTCCACAGCCTGGCTGGCACTGGCAGATATTGTAGGCTATTAATTAAGATGTCATTTACAGGCCCACTGGGTGACCTTAATTAAACTGTAAAATGGCAAACGCTAATAAGAAAGATGATGTCCCTGTGGGTGGTGAATCAAGCACATTAACCTCCTGGTGAGAAGCCTTCCCTCACTCAATGGAGATGAGAGATCTCCCAGCTTGCTGCAGGGGCTAAGCCTGGCAGCCCTGGTGCCACTGTTGGTGGCTGTGGTGGGCACCTCCTCTGCCCACGGGACACCTTCCTCCAGCACCCACAGTGTGGCATGGCCATGGTTCCTCCTTCTGAGCATGACGGGACACATAACCCCTGCAGAATTCATGGTGGCAAAAGGACAGTCCTTGGACCTTCCCTCAGAGCACCAGACGCTTCTAAGAAGGACCATCAAGACAGGTTTCCCTTCTCCTGTCAAGGATCTCCTCTCCTTTATGTTTAGCTGAGATGGTCTGAGGTGGAGATCACCAGAAACCTCACCAGTGCTGTGATGAACATGGAGCTTTTCTGTTTGTTTTCCTCCCTGTGCATAACTCGGATGCTGCTACACTAAAGACTCATTGCATATTCCCAGGAGGTGAAGGAGATGTCATGGGAAACACATTTACATTTGTAAACTGCAATCAAAACTAATTAAAACCAACACAAATACTGATTAATAGAAGAGAGAACCTGATGCCAAGTCCCATGGCCCCACCCCAAATAACAGTGCCTTATTTTTGAAAAGGCAGAATCGCTTGTTCTCTTTCATCCCAACATCTGGTGGCACATCTCCAGGTCCTGGCTCGAGGCAGCCCTGCTGTGTTTGGGAGCAGTCTGATGGATGGAGCTTGTTCTGCCTGAAAAGAAGCTTTTCTTTAAAAGCTCACTGCTGGGACATTATGGTATCAGGTGAGCTCCACCCCTGCTCTCGTCCTGCACTGGGCCACTAGTTTCAGTTTATTTCACTAATGCTGAATTTATTCCAGGAGAGCAGCTAAAATATTCAGGACAGGGTACGAGTGGTGGATGTTTCTAGGAATATAGGTTTGAAAGTGGTCACTGCAGCATCAACCATCAGCTCTGTCCTGGAAAGAACAGACCTGCCTACCTGAGCATCATCTGCCTGCACCAGCACATGGGTCCTGGGGATGGGACCCCACCTGTCAATCCCACCCTTCACACCTCATGATGGGTCCCCAGGAGCAGCACACCCGGGGCACCGCGTCCTCAGTGCTCCCCCCATCCCGGGCGGCTCCCACAGACCCTGGACTTGGTTGTTGTCCACAGCCAGATTTTCTGCTGTGGCTTCTTACAGCACCCAGGCAGGTGCCAGCAGGAGGGGACACTTGGGGTGGGCTGGGGACAGGTCATTAGTGCCTGGGAAACAGCTGTTATGCCAGCTCATCCACCTTTCCCCCTCCAACCAGCCTTCCCCAGGCACTGTCTGGCAGTCACGGTTTGCAAATCACAGGTTTCTCATAGTAAAAGGCTATTTTCACCTGGCAGCCAGCAGGGATTTTATTGTTTAAATAGTGTGAAATCCTCCTTTATGAGGCCACTTGCCCTCTGATCTACCAGCATGGCCCTTGCAGCATCCGATGCTCCCTGTTATCCCCAGTGCTGTTTGTCAGAGGCAGCCCAACCCTGCTGCCCTGCTCCTCCCTGGAGAACCACTGAGGATTTGAAGATGAAGGAGGGATGCTGCGGGCACTGCCTGCCACAGGTGGTTCATCTGCCAATTTCTTGCAAAGGATTTTAACAGCATTTCCTTGTGGAACCAAGAGGTTTGCTCTGCTCATACCTCCTGTGCTGTGCATGGTCTGTCATTCCAAGGTGGGGGAACAAACCCCAAATATTAACCAGACCCTGTAGAGCCACAGCAGGTGAGCCTAGTCCAGGACCAGTATCAGTCTGGAGAGAGCCAGACTGAAGGGTGAGGGGGTTCTGCTTGTGGCCAGGGCACTGCAGGGTGAACACTTGTGTGGGCAAAGCACCAAGTGCTGCCTCAGCCCCATCAATCTCTTGAGCAGGGACCACACCAACGATGGTCGGGTGCAGACACCCTGCGTGGCAGCAGCAGCACCAGCTCCCTTGTCACCGTGACCACGCAGAGCTGACATCCCACCTCCAGCTCAACTTATTAACCCAGTGTTCCTTTCAAACAAAATATCACACCACTTAATTATTTTTTGGCTAACCACTTGCAAATGCCATCAATTACTGAAAACATGACACCATCGCCTTCCACGAGGTGCTGGAACCAGGCTCCGTGTCAGCCTCTGACAGGAGCGTCGTAAAACTGCATTAATCAAATTTCCAATCAGTCACAAGAATTGAGGAGTAATTTGTCAAAGTCACGGCCGTGCTCAATAACCGTTTGGGGATGACTAAGTAATTAATCAATAATACATTCTCACCTTCTCATTTCCCCAGGTTTCTGTGACTCGTGAGTCACCTGGTGGCTTTAGAAGCAGTGGCTGGGGTTTACTGGGGAGTCCCTTCAGCACAGCCAGGCACCTTCCTCCCCCCCAGCCCTGGGGAGCTGCCCCTGCAGCCTGAGCCATGGGTTAGGAGCCCATTCCCTGCTGGGCAGCACCAGAGCCTGGCACACACCAGGAGCTGCAAGCTGAGGAACCATCAAAGGGATGGAAAGTGCTCAGGTCAGACACCTGGACAGATCTTGCCCAAATCTGCTGGTGGGAGGGATCACCAGAGAGCTGGACACGAGCTCCATCAATCAAAACCATCTTTTAGCCTCAATACTCACCCTGCCATCTAAATAACTGTTTACCAGAGATACTGCTAATTTAGCCCAACTTCTTCTTTCTTAATGTTCTTGAAATAACAGTCTCTCTAATGCAATCCCAGAATAACCCATCAGTGTAATGAAAAAATTTCCCTCTGAGACTGAGCTGCTACTTCTTGAATGCCCTAAAAGTGATAATTTGATTAATAAAACGGTCATCTTTGCATTACTGAAGGGCTTTTTGACTCAGAATCAATCATTTTACATCTATTACTCAGCACTGGATTCACAGAACACGTTGTTGAACTCATTGAGAACTGTATTAGTAATATTAAGTAATTAGTAAGATTAATGCTGTTGCAGAGCTATAACCTGGGCAGAATCCAGATTGATTAGAGTTAATTATCTTCTGCCTGCTTAAATAATTTATATACTGTTTTCCCCACTGTGTAAGAGCAGAAAACACAGGAGGAAGATTCCTTCTCCCTGCACAGTGCTCGAGGAGCTGAGCCACCCACCCGAGGATGTTCTGGGCAGAGCCCCCAGGGGATGCCTCCTCCTCCTCCAGGTCAGCTTATTCTGTGCATCCAACCCCACCAGTGCCTGTGGGCACCCCACTTCTGCCACCACAAAGCCAAAATGTTTTTAACTGAGCCCCCCAATTCTAGGCTGTTTGGCCTGGAGGGCTGATGCAATGACTTATGCATGATCCCGGCTTTCTAATCAAAATTTCATTATTATAAATGATTACGAAAGTTTTCATATTCTACATTTTGTCTTTGCAGAGAATTTTAAGCACTCTAATTTTGCCCCTTGGTGCTGGTCTGTGCAATAACCACTGATCCATACTCATACCCCCCAGCTCTGCTGCTCCTGCACAGGTCTCACAACTCAGAGATCATTTCCTTGAAGAGCTGAGTATCCAAAATATTTATTATTGTTATCAATTCCACATGCTTTAATCATTACAGCATGTGATTCCCACTGTATTTAAATAATTGATTGACACGGAGCTCACTACTATGAATGTATCCACAAGTCTTTAATTGGATCGTTACTTGATCCCGGCTCCGTGCAATTTGTTGTGTTACCAATAAATCAATGACAGCTCTCTGCTCGTAGGCTCTCAGTCCTGGTGGCTCAGGGGACCAGGCTGGGCTGGGACCACCACAGAGGGTGGGTACATGGCCAGCTCAGGGCTTTCTGAAGGTGACGGGGAGGGAGGACTCAGCACAGCCAGCTCCCAGCTTGCACGAGGAAGCCGAGGCCAGAGAAAAGCACATCATCAGAAAGCAACGGAGCATGTGCTAATTTGTCCATGTTTTCACTTAGCACACATCTATTAGGGATGTCCGACTTATTCATATCCAGGTCAACATGCTAATATTATGTTAACCTCTGTTGTCACTGATGTGCACAGGAAAAATTCAAACCACATTTTGTAGGGGTTTTACAGGCTGTCCAAGACACCTTCTGACCACACTGCCAGACAGAGGCAGCCCTGGCTGCCCACCACAGTGCCCACCACCCCGGCCACTGAACGATGCCAAAGCTGTTCCCAGGGCCCACATGAGACCACACATGGTCTCACCAGGCTTCACACGGCTGTGAATGAGTCTGTCCCACAGGCTGGGAGCTGCCCAGGTGGCCGAGTCCTCCCATGCCCAGCACAGGTTTCATCTCTCCAGAGCATCTTTCAGTGGCCTTGGTCCCTGCAGGCAGAAGGGCTGGATCAGCATCAGCCCTTCCAGCTCCTGCTTTGTGGCTCTGACCCTGGCAGCAGAAGACTGGGACCCCTGTGAGACAGACCCCAGGGGATGCTGAACAGGCCAGGAGAGCAAGTGCTGGATCACAGCAAATGTCAACAAAATCACACCTATGTTTTCATTTTTACCTATTTGACCCATTGACTAACTACAAAATTTCTCAGTAATCCCCGGCAGATGAGCATCAAAGGGAAGACCTAAGTCCTGGCTAATCTCTTTATTATGAAGTAATGCTACAGAAATCAAATACCAGCAGTAAGTCGGAGATTAACAACAAGCTGGGAAACACACAAATTAAATTGCATCTCCCTCACTGCCCTGCCTGAGCCAATGGCTCTGTGTCTGCCCTGCCCTCTGCAGCCCCCCCAGCAGGGAAACAAGGTTAGAAATCACTTTATAAAAATGAGACTCTGCTTTAATTCCAGTTCATCACCAACCACTCCATGGGAAGGTGGAGAAGGGTTTCTGCAGGAAGAGCTCTGCCAGAGCCATGGGACATGGCTGGGGACTCCCAAGCAGGTCCCAGCAGGAACCACCATGCCCAGGACCCTCCTGGGACACTGCTCTGCAAGGGACCCCCAGCAGTGTGGTTTGCACCCTGACTCTGCTTTTATTGCACAATGACAGCTGAATGGATATTTCATTTGTTCCCTTAAGAACATCTCCACAAATGCACATTTTAATAAAAGATGAGGATGCATTTTTGGAGGAGCCATCTAATGCTTCAAACAGCCCCATCGTAGCTCATTAACCAGAACAAACACCACGTAGTTGTATTTTTATCTCGGTGACTCTAATGGAGTCCCACCACATGTGAGGTGATGGGAAGGTGCCCACAGCCCCATGTCCCACAGCAGCCAGGGCTGCAGCTGCAAGTGCCAGTGGGATGGGGCAGCATCTACTTGCCAGTGAGAAAAAAATCCACAAATGTGGAGTTCCTTAGTGAAAGGTATCAGCAAACTAGGGAAATGAATGTGAGCACCACGTGCTCCTGCACAAACACACCCAGACAAGTGCCAGAGCAGCTCAAGCACCTTCCATCTGTTGAGTCACATCAGCTGGACAAGGTGGACTCTGCTCCACACCCGATAAGCCACTTTCAGTGTTCTGCATTCCTAAACACAGCATGGGAGCTGCAAGGTAATGTTTTTCCATAGTGACAAGTTTTTTGCTGTCCTTGGTTGAATTTGCTGTAAAAGCAGCAATAAAGCAAACAGGCAGAGAGGAGTGAGCTGAGTGACAGCACCGAGGTGGAGGTGACAGGGGTTACTGCTGCCTCTTCCCACTACAGGGAAAAGGAGCCAATTAAGTCTGAGAGGAGGGAATTTAAAGCCAGCAAAAGAAAATCCTGCTCCAGCCTTAAACCGAGCTGCTCAGCTCCTTGGTGCCAGAGCCTGCTAAAGGCAAGTTCCCAGAGAGTTTATGTAGGAGTGACACGGGCAGAAGTCACAAGGGTGGCACTTGTTAGAGCAGCAGAACATCTGGAGAAGGGCTCAGCCCAGCCCAGCCAGCATGGACCACAGGCTGGGCAAGGGAAAGGGGCACCAAGGGCTTGGCTTTGGGAGGCACCAGCTCCTTCCACGGTGACACAGGGTCACACAGAGCAGTGCCAGCTCCAACGAGTGAGGACCCACCAGCAGCATCCCTCCGAAAGCTCCTGCTCGGGAATGGCTTTGCATTACCCCTGACAGGTAGCACCGATTTATAAAGCAGAAATAAATGAGGCTGCTCAGCAATTTCACCTCGTTTTGTCGCCCATTTCAATTTGCCATCTCTCAGCATAATGCCAGGTGGTTAATTATGTTTCCATCTTATTTATCAGATAATACCCCCCTTGTACTGCACATCGTAGTTGCTCAAAGGGTTTCATTTTACCTCTCATTTTACCTTTCATTTCACCTCCTAGCACAGCTCTAAATTTAGTCAGCTGGTAATTTTGGGATATTTTATACATTATGCCTTTATTATTGTGAAGTAAAATGGAATCCTTGTCTTTTAATTCACTCTAATAATTCTCCACCAAGCCTTAATACAAAAGGCTTTTTTTTTCCTGAAGACTAATTGAGTGGGGTGTAATTATAATATCCAGGGAGATGATATTGAAAGTACCTTAACTGTGACAGTTTTCTCTGACTAATTGCCCCTTTGGCAACCTGCAAATCTTGGCTGCACAAGCTCCCCATCAGTTACTGCATTAACTTGCCAAGACCGAGGTTGGTGGGTTCGGGCACGGTGATGCTCCTGGGACAGGACTTTGAGGTCTCTAAGCTATCAATGCAGCCACCCAGGCTCCTCTGCCCTCCAAAGACACGAGGCATGGCTCTAAGTCCCTGCTGTGGGAGCAGGTGTCCAGCAGCCACAGCTCAGGGACGTTCCCATCTCCATCACCCTCTTCCATGGATTAATGCTCCACCCAGAATTGTTCTGCCTGTTTGGCCACAGGAAAGAATTGAAAATACAGAAAGAGCTCAAGGGAGGAGTGCCAGGAGCTGTGGCAGGAGCAGCCTTCCCTGGGAGGAGGGAGGGGAGGGATGAACCAGCAGCGCTTCCTCTGACAAGTGTTTCCCTGCCCGGAGGGGACCAGGATTGTCCGTGATCGCAGCAGGTCAGCACCAGCAGAGACTCCAAGGAGCTGTTTCCTCACTAAACCGTGTATTGCAGTAAGTGAAAAATAAGCACTTAGAGTGGCTATTATGCAGACAATAAAATGTTTTTCTATCAGCATAGGTGTCAAGCTCAACACTTGTGCAGAGCGGCTCCTTCACATTACATGCCAGCTATGAATACACTTAGAGAAGTGGGGATGCTCCCAGCAGCAGTCCAGTGTTTGTTAGTGGAAATACCAGAGGACAGCAAAGTGTCACCTTCCCACAGCTGTACTGAGCCTATGGGCATGGAGAACCCCAATGGACACACACACGGGAGGGTGTGGGCAGGAGCAAGCTGCCATCCCCCTCCTGGGGCATGTCCAAGGCACCGAGATACCTCCACTGCCCAAGGCACCACAGAAGGGCACTGCAGAGCCCCTCAACAGCCCAGTACAAACCAGAACTGGAGAGACACAGTAAGGTTGCTAAGAAAGTACAAACCAGGAACACCCTCTCAGAACCACATCGCTCCCCAAGAGCAGAAGAATCAGCAGCTGAAGGACCTGCTGCTCCCCAGCCCCACTGCCCTGGCACACAACTGGCAAGAGGAGAACACCTCAGCCTGGCCCCAAGAGATGCTGGGGACAACCCAGCTCCTGCACACACAACAGTAAGAAAAGTTAAGAGCAGTACCTCCTCCTGAAGCAGCAGCACCATCCCTCCTCCTGCAGCAGGACCCATTTCCTCCTGCCCCCTCATTTAAGCTCTCTGGGGCTGGATTGCTCATTGCCCACATCTGCCCTCATCCACAGCCTTTAACCCCTTCCCATACTCAGGTCCTGCCCCAGCCCCTGCCCTTGCCATGACCTCTGAGAGCAGCTGGGTAAATTATTCCTGCTGTGAACAGCACTCTATAAAGGAGCTTGACCTCCAAACTGCTCCTTCCAGCCTTGACCCTGCCCCATGCCCCATGCTCTGGCACAAATTGTCCTGTCCTGTCCCCTGCCCTTCACCTCCCTCCTGGGGGCTGCCCCATGCTCAGTCCTATTGCTCCTCTGCCAGGACACAGCCTCTTTTCTCAACAGAATCTCTTGCTGATCATTCTGAATTTGTTTCTTTTTTTTTTCTGCCTCCGTTTGCTGTTTTTAACTGATAAGATGTCCCACAGATAGGGCTCTGCAGCAGCAGAGGGACAGAAAGCAGAGGGTGTTTTTTTCTGTATCTTTTGTCCATCTTCAACTAATTTCCCCAGAGAAGGAGGTTCCTGCTGTGCATCCCTTTTCCTGATAACTTGTGGCCCAGGCTCAGCTCACTCCTTTGATGGACAAAAGCCATCCCAAGGGTATTTACATTCTTTCAGCTTCCCAGAATAGAAAGTCACTGCACAGCCAGAGCTGTCCCACCAGGAGCTCAGCTATGTCCCGATGTCGGGAGAGCCTGATGGTCCTGGGCTTTGCCCTCAAACCACTCCGGCCAGTGCAACAGATAATAACCCAAAAACCTGCTCACTGGAGCCTGAGGGGGTTGTCACCGGTCAGATCTCAGTGTGTGGAAATGGAGAGACACGGGCAGGCTCATCCCTGCAGCAACATCAGTGAAATCAAGATGAAAATCAGCCCGCTGAGCATCGCCCAAACTGTTCCTCTGTGGCTCGGCTAAATGAAAGAGTATGCCTTTTTAATGCGACGGGTAATTAGAGAGGGGAAGGCACAGCCAAAAGATTTTATTGAGCCAGAGAACTAGACAGTTGCATGAGCAATGAGAGTGGCCACCAGTGCAGGAGCTGGTTGGGATGGGAGCAGAGCCCCGGCCCCTCTGCCTCGGACCCAGGCTCCCGAAGCCTCCCTTCCTGCCCAATGAAAAGATCCTTTGAAGAGATTAAAATGAATTTATTATTTCACAGTCTGGTATTTACATCACACCTGGAGCAGGTATTTCACACCCCATTACAAAAACATCTCAACACCAAGTCTCACTGGTGTCCTCGGCACTGTGCCAGCTCCAGCCCTGGCCCCTCCTGGGCCAGTGCGTCCCCCCTGTGGGGTCCAGGAGTGGGGCTGGGGGTGGCCCCACTCCCAGCAGTGATGCTCTGGCTCAGGCATGTCCTGCAGTGCAGCAGCCCCAGTGTCCCCAGCCCCACTGACATTGGATCATGGGGCTCCCATCCTCTCCCCAGAGCTGCCATGCCAGGTGACTCCTGGAGAGGTCATGAGCTCCCACCAGGAGATGGTGTATTTTTCTTTATTTTGAATAATGCAATGAAGCCTGGCTCACTCGGGGGCTCTGCCTGGATATCTGCAGGTGCCAGGCACACCAGAGCTGCAGACAGGAGAGAGCTTCCCCCACGCCTTATTCTGAAACTCAATTGCAAACACAAGCAGTAACTTGGTGCCTGGGACTCGCACGGCAGAGAAGAGAAATGAAACTTGCAATCTGATTAATGCGATTGCCGAGGAGGGAGAAACCAGCAGCATGCTCCATGGAGACCTTTCTCCATCGCCAGGGGCTGACAGGGTGTCAGACACCCCTGGCCATGCCAACACGGCCACCACACGTGGTCACAGCAGCCAGTCACAGGGCAGGGAAAGCACAATGAGGGTAGGAGCAGGTCCCGGGTGACACGAGGTCAGCCCAGAGCTCAGCGCCTGTTCCTGGGTACCCACTGAGCCAAACCGGGGAGGGTCTCACACAACTGGTGACCTCCTGTTCCTGATGGAGACCCTGATCCAACACCTCAGGAGATGGGGAAAGGCGACTCACAGCAATGACTTCAGCTACTTCAGAACAAAGCCCATTTTGGGGGTTGCTGTCTGTCTGTCTGTCTCTGTATTGTCAACAGCTCTTACATGGTTGGAGTATTTTATTTAAGAGGATGGGAAAATGAGCCCATTTCTTGCTTGTCAAGTGTGTCCACAGGGGAGGAGGGGACCGTGGAGTGACAGGAGCCTTGCAGCTGTGCTGGGGTCCCATTCTGGTGAATGCCAGGGCTCAGGGGATGCTCTGATCCAGTACCTGGCAGGGGCAACAGCTCCGGAGCATCCCGCCCGGCCAGGCCAGTGCTGCTGCTCCAGCTCTGCAGGACGAGGTCACTGCACGGGGGCTACCGGGTGACCTGTGAGCAGAGGAGGAGAGTGCACAAAAATAATAGCAATAATGAAAAAAACCCCCAACATCACTTAACGTGATAATTTTATGGCAGGGGATGTGGGGTGAGAAAAACTAAAGCATAAGGAATAATTACACTCAACAGTGTGAACAATGATTACAAAATTATGCAACTGATTAACCATGGCATATATGTAATTACTAATGAGTTTGATAAAATTTTAATTATACCTTGTTCTTTGGGGCATTCAGCAAGCCATGAAAATAGTAATCATGTAGCGCTCTGTCACAGCTGATTGCTCAGATGGGGGAGCAGGAATGGATTCAGGGCTGTGCCGCAGGGCTGGGACAAGCAACCTGCTGCCCTGGAGCAGTGAGGAGATGCTGGGATGCGGCTAGGAAACATCCTCACCATGGCTGCCATGGGATGATCCACTCAACGCCCTCCTCACTGAGCCTCCTGTCGATTGGGAGAGCCCTGGGACCCACTCGGGGCTTGTGCCACCCCTGCCAGCCTCTCCAGCACTGGTGAGAAAAGCCCAGCCCCTCTGCTCTGCTTTGTGCATCTGAGAGAAGCCAGAGCTCCCCCCTTCCCCTGCAGCCTCTTTTTTTGGGGTCTTGCTCTCCCCAGGCTCCCCCCAGCACCCTGCCAGGGCACTCACCTTGGTCGTCTTCACTTTGTTGCCACTACTGCAGCTCCAGCCCGAGAGGTCGGGCAGCACCTTGCACTCCTCCCCATCCAGGCACGGATCCATCTGGCACCACCACTTCTGCAGCACGATGGAGGCTGGGGAGAGGTGAGGAGAGGAGAAGAGGGCATCAGTGCTGGGCTGTGGCATAGGGGGTGCCAGCCTTGTCACCCACTCCCTGGCACAGCCACGTTTTCAGCCACCCTGCCAAGGAGCTGCTCCTCACCTCACCTGATCCAGCTGCTCCACCTCCAAAACACCCTGTTTTCTCTCATGACCCCAAGTGAAAAGCCTAAGGACAGTCCTGTCCTTGCTGCCAGCAATCAGCATTGTTCAATACCCTACTTCAGGTTCCACTTAGGCAGGCAAAGGGGCTGTCTACTACCACTCTGCTCTGTTAGGCTCTTGTAATTTATGCCTCCAATGTGAATAACCAGAGCGGGCTCCCCTATATTAGGGAACAATGACACGCACAAGCTGTTTGGGGCAGCAAAAGCCTTCCCTGACACCTCATCCTGGCATTTCTTGGTGTTGCACAGGACTCGGCTGCCAAGCAAATCGATACCACTCTGGCAGAGGCTGCAGCTGCTCCTGATGGCTCCTGGGCGATGCCACGTGATGCCATCTGATAAAATATACATGGTTTGAGCTTTGCTCAGTGCTCCTGGCAGGTGCTGGTGCTGCATGGCTGGAGTCACGTCCCTGCCTCTGGCCGCAGCAGCACGATGAGCAGACGTGCAGGGATTGATGTTCTAGTGCCTGCCCTAGAGCAGCGATGCTCTGGAGGAGCTCGAACCACTGAAGCACCAAACCCCATCCAGGACACAGTCTGGGGCTGCACAAAGAGGGGTGACATAGCCACAGCAGTGGAGAATGTCCCCAAAACACTCCCTCTCCCCTCTTCTCGAGCCCCTGGGCAGGTCTCCTCTGCTAATCCTGGGGGCACAGAACCTCCACACCAGCCTGACCCACCAGGAAGATGCCATTAGGATCAGATGGGACCCTGCTCATGGCTGTGGGGTACTCACCATCCACGCAGGAGGGAGCTGCTCGAGTGGTCCCTGCCACCTGCCCCGGGAAGCAGGAGCATTTCACTGTCTGGGAGCGCTCCTCGATCTTGTTCTTATTGCAGCACCGGTGAGCTGCAATGACCTCACACGTGCCGGGCTCCACGTGCACTGTGGGAGGAGAAACGGCCACGGTCAGGCAGTGCCCAGACCCCCAGGCACCCCCCTCACCACCACCAGTGTGTGCTGTGGCTGGGGCACCAGGAGAGCCTGGCATGGGCAGCACCATCAGGGCTGCTGCTGACCACACAGCTCAGCCCAGCATCTCCCCAGTGTGCCCATAAGGAGAGCACTGGTCCTGCTCCACACCTCCTGCATCTGAGCTCGTACTCCTAGCAGTCCTCACACCCGTCCTACCCAGCAAAATTAATAGCTGCTTGCCATGACCAAGCTGAGACCTTTATTGAAACGAGTGAGCACAATAGCTAATTGAAGCCGATAATGAGATGCACACTCTGCTACACAAGGGGCTGGTGCTTTGTGCTGCCTTTGGCTTCGGGTAGAGCAACCACCACCTGCAACCCCAGCTAAACCCAGTGCTCCCTCCTCACCACCACCCTCCAGCTGGAGCAGGGAGGACCAGGAGGGCGTTTCCACCCTGGGTGACACAGAAATGTCACCGTGTTCATCAGAAATCTGCTGCTCTGGTGCTGCCCCTCCCAGTGCCATTAAAATATTAAGGAAGAAAGAAAACGAATGTGTTGGCTTATCACCTCTGGGATCCAGGTTTAGAAGCTAGTTAGCATCACAGATCAATGGCTTTCACTAGACAATGGCCACACAAGCACAATGAGAATCAGCCAAAGGGGGCTGGATAGGCTCTGATCTGTGACCCCTGAGAGTGGGGACCCCTGCAGGCACTGGAGGAGCCACACACTGGAACACCCTCGGGTCACCAGGAACACGATTTTATTTCCACAGTGAGCAGGAGCCAGGCTGGGAGGAGCACAGGGAACGGGGAGGAAATCCCTCTGCCTTGCAGCCGCATTTTCACGTCCCTGCTGGGAAATGCCAACCCAAGAGCAACCTCCCAGCTTGTGCTAGCCCAGCCACGCCAGCTGCCAGCCACAGCAACCCCTGTCCCTCTGCTGTTCCCACCACTTACGAGATAAGAGGGCAGGAGGTGAAGATCTGCCCCAGGACCTGCTCTCTAGCGATGCCACCAGCCTGGAGCCAGGGCAGACACTCGTGGCTGTGCAGAAAGGCCACATCCCAGTGTGACCATGGGCAGTGACACCACTGCTGGTCCCTCACAGCCTGCTCCATTGGGAATCACACATCCCTGTGCCCTGCACCCACCAGCACATGGGCAGGATGGGCCATGCAATTACCACGGCTTTAATTTGCCTTTATTTACTGTTATTTCATGGCCATTTTCTTTTAATGAACCATCACTTTCATTTCTGCCTGTAATAATTACACAATTCCCTATCCTAGAAGTCTTTTGTAATAGCATCTCTGGTCATAAATTTTATCCTCCCTTTTAAATACCATCATAATTCAGCTCGAATGAGAATTTCCATTCTTTTTGTATGCAGAAATAGTAGACTTTGATGAAAGTGAGAAGGAAAACAACTCATTACAGAACAAACATGACTGTGTTGCCCTGGCTTTATGGTTAATGGGGTTTGTCAAATAACCTGAGGAACAAGCAGAGGCCCTTGGCTTTGGCTGAGAGAACCCACATTCCCATCACACCAGTTCAGGACCATAAGTTGTCACTCACCCACTCTGTGCACTCCAACACAGATCCCCCAACAGGGGATTTTACACCCTCCACCCCCAGTGCTCACACGTAGTTGTGGCTTCCACTCCCTGCCAAGCTTTGTTAGCAGAGCTCTTCCCAGGGGGAAGGGCCAGACGAGCCCTCTGCTCTCTCACACTTCTGCTCCCTGGCTTCTCATTTTCAGCTAATTTTAAAAGGTTCAGCTGAGGGAGAGCTGGGCAGAGCTGAGAAATCGCTCATTACAGCCACGCAGCAAGAGTTCCCTAACACACCAAAGCCCTTTTAATTCGCTCAACAAGGTGCAGCAGGGAGGTAAAGAAGAACTTGGCTCTCCTGGGCTGGCTGAGCTTGGTGGCACCGCGGTGCCCGCAGGCACCGGCCGTGGCCCTGCCAGTCCCACCAAGGAGCTCTGGTGGGTGTGCAGACACAAGGAAGGTGCTCCCACAAGGATAGATGGACATTGTCCATCTCCAACTTGCCCCAAGCCTGGTGCAAAGTATCTCAGCTCCCTACACACCCAGTACATGTACCTCGTCCTCAGGCACATGGACCACAGCAGCCATGGACCCTGACATCCGAGGAGCTCGGGAATTCAGGGGTTGTCACTGGACACAGACAAACTCCTCTGCATCAGACACAGCAGCTTTGCTGTTTCCTCGTTGCAGAAGAGCCGAGCAGCCCCGTGCTGAGGGATGCTGGCAGGAGAGCAGTGGGAGGGCTGCAAGCAGCTCCCCACCATGCTGGGCTTTCATGTTACGCACCTGGGAAGAATGAGTGGAGAACCTGACCCCGAGTGCAGGGAGAGCTCTGGGCTCCTCCAGAGCTCCCGGCAGCTGCTGAGCAGTGGGAAACTTCCAACCAGATCCGACTGAGAATGCAAATCAGATGGATGGTGTGTTTAACACTGAGAGCAGGAAACCCCCAGAGAGCCTGGGATAAGTTCCAGAGCTTCTGGCACGCTTCTCCCTCCCATTTAGCTGGTATTTCCCCACTGGAACCCTTTTCAAAAAAAGTCTTATCTCCTGGAACCATGAAAGCACTGTAAGAGCACAAAGCTTTTGAATCCTGCATGAAAAAATAAAATAAACCCACTGTCCTACGCTGGCTGACCTTTTAAGTGAGCAGCAAAACATGTTTTTTTATGGCATAACCCGAAATGACACATTTTGCATGTCTCAGATGCGTGGGCACAGCTCCACATGTTCTGTGTGACATCTCCCTCTGCTCACTGGGGGAGAGCTGCAGAATGAAGAGGAGTTGAATGCACAGACCTGCCAGGCAATGCCCAGACCCTCTGCATCAAACCCCTTCCTCCTGGGCACCGAGAGACCATTAAAAGAGTCAAGGAACCCTGAGCAGGGACAGCCAGAGCCCAGGAGGGAGCTGGAAGGTCCAGTCTGGTGGGGAATGAGGCCATGGGCAGTGGGCTTTGCTCGGAGGGCAGCACAGCCCCAGGACACCAGCACCAGGGCACAGGGACATGGGCAGCCCGAGGGCAGAGCTGGGCAGCCAGCGACATGAACCATCTGTACCCTGTGCCCTGCAACAGCTCTACTACTAATACTCATTAAATAATTTAAGTCTTAAAATCACTACTGCCTTAGATGCATGTATTATTTAAGAGGGTTGTGGAGAGAAGCAGGCTTGTTTTTATTGCTCACTATCACTGCATGTCAGCTGGGATTCTTTACTACCTTGTCACTTCCAGACTCCACATCGTGCTCCATCCCTCTTTGTTGCACGTATGAGGTGTGCACATCCATGAACTGCTCCTGCACATCCCATCCCTTCACACTTCCAAGAGGAAAACAAAATGCCTGGACTGTTGAGAAGTGCTGAAAATTTTCTGCTGCTGTGTGGCAGAGGAACCCCCACAGGCAACCTGGGGCCAGGGGATCCCACTCCTGACAGCCCCAGCACAGCTCCTGCCTCACGCACAGAGGGTGCCTTAGAAAGATATCCCATCTGGATGCAAAAGCTGCACGTGATGGTGGAACCAACCCTTCCCCAGGCAAGAGGGATTCCTGCAGAAGCATCTCACAAATAAGCTCCCTAGAGCTGCTGCCTTCGCTCCCAGCAGCGACGCTCACCGGTAAATCTCTTACAAGATAATCAGGAACTGGTTCACTCCGAGAACCTCATTTCCCGAAAGCAAATCCTGGGTGACTAAACACCTTTACTTCTGCTCCAGGTTGAGTGATGAATGCGAGCGAAGGCGAAGATGGCACTTTGATGATCAGCATCAGAGGGGTCATCTGGAGCTGCTGGGGCCATCTTGGCAGGAGCTGGATCCAGACAAGTGAGTCTTGTTCATCACGTAGAGCTCACCACGTTACACGGGGGATTAAATTGCTGGTGAATCATTCTTCACCGAGGAGTCTCCTGTTCCATTTCCAAATGACTTAATCTCCACACTTGATTAATGTTTAAATCCAGCCACACACCCCAGGCAGCATCGCTCTGCTGGGGCCCGTCAGCATTCCCCACGTGCTGGGTGAGCACAAGGGATTCGACCTCAGTTCTGCAGGGAGGTGTTTGCAGGGCAGTGTTACCCTGGGTGGCTAATGGAGGGTCTGTACATGGGGTCTCTGCTCAGGAAATTCCCAAGTTTGGGGGCTCTAAAACCTTATGGCCACATTGTCACCATCAAAGATCTTCCTCTGCTATTGCTCACTTTTAGGTGGCACACCTGGGTTTAACTGTGAATAAAAGCAATGCTTTAAGCAGTTGAAAGCTCGGGATGTGTGGAGGACCTCTCAGCATCCCTGACCCCAGTCACAGGCAGGCACCTGCAGTGCAGATATCCCTGATCCCACCTCCAGTTCAAATCCACACCAGAAATGTAACCATGGGCTTCCCAGGAGAAAATGTCATTGCAACTGAGAATGCAACCTTATGGCAGCACATTTCAAACACAACCTTTACCAAAAATTGTCCCCAAATTAAGCAGAAGCACCAGGCAGACAACAGGGAAATAAAGCCCATGAACTCAGCAAGAAGAGCAAGAATTCCTGGTCTGAGCCCACAGAAATCCAGCCCAGGAGAGAAGCAGCTGCCAGAGCAAGCACGCAGAAAACCTGCAGAGCCAGGAACCAGGGACGTGCAGAGAGAAACTGTGTTAATACAGACACAGAGCAGGGCCAGACTTTTAAGTATTTGCTCCTGGTTTGCCCTCTTTGCTGTGGATTAGAATTTGCTCGAATAAAAAGTACAAGCTTTGGTCCACTGTGGATAAGCCCGTGTGAGTGGAGAATCCCCAGCTCCCTGCCCGGGAGCACACGAGCCTCTCTCCTCACGTGTGGAGAGAGATTTATCCATAATTCACACCCCACGACGACACTTGGACATCTGCACTTTAAACCTCGGTGAGCTGCTGCTTTATTAATGCCAGGCCTGGCTCTTTCCTGAGCAGCAGCTCCCTCGACCTGCTCCTGCCAGGCATGAGCCGGGCTCTGCAGCCCCAGGCACTGGGCGGGCAGTGCCCGAGCCTGTATCCCAGCTGGTGCCAGAGAATCAGCCCAGATGGAGAAGTTTTATCTTCTTGTGCATCTGCTACAGGTTAGACAGAGGGTAAGGCAGGTAGCTGCTGCCTGGCTGGTGGAGGGAGGCACTCCAGAAGATACATTTTGGTTTAAGCAATGAGGATGGGGATTATAGGATTAGAACTGCTTTAACTGTCAGGCAAAAATGACAGAAATAGGACAGGGTTAGGTGGGGTGAGGCAAGGGCACAAACAATTCCAAATTAACTCTTAGATACCTTCTTTTCTGAAAACAGGCACAAGATGCAGACAACAAGTGCCCCAGAATTGCTTCCAGACTCCAAGCACCTTTGGCACACTCATCTTCACCGCCCGGACCCCAGCAACAGGGCTGGACACCAAGGTCCCCTGGGCTTGTCCCCAGAGAGACCCCCACCCGTTCCCACAGCCAGTGCAAGCCATGACCCAAGACCACCTGCGCTTGTCCTCCCACCCAGGAACGAGGGATGGGCCCTCAGCAAACAGCTCAGCCTCATGTAAACCCCAACTTGGACATCCCATGGAGACCCCAAGATACCACCAGCATCACAGGGGCCCAGGGTGACTGCACAGGAACGTGACACGCGTAGCGAGGATGTGGCTTCCCCTACCTGAATGGCTTCTGTGATGAGTGGAGGCCAGCGTCAGTCTTCCCCACAGCGTGGTAAGGCAGAGAGTGAGCACAAAAACCCATTTGCTCAGGCTTTGTATGTCTCTCTCACTCATTCTACCAAAAACAAGAAGAGAGGTGCTGAGGAGGGTTGGGAGGTGCAGCCCCCACTCATTGATGCTGCAGGGTGCAGCCCCCAAACACACATGGCCATGGGGACAGGGGTGGCCTGGCTGGGGACACAGCCCTGGGAGGCAGGACATGCACTTGGGATTCACCCACCACCCTTGGACAGGCTCAGGCTGCTCCAGCAGCACGTCCATGGCAGCAGGACAGAGAAATGACACCAGCAGCAGCGCAGACAAGTGACAGTTACCTTTTACTGGGGATTCACACGAGCGCCTGCGCATCTGCCAACCCCAGGGAGGTCGGGTCTTTGCAAGGGGCAGACATCAGGGCATCTGGAAGGAGACAGAAACATGGGCAGTGATACCTGCTGTAAGCACCCAGGTAGTGGTACTTACCACTGTGGCTGGCCCCAGTACAGCCACAAGGTTCATAAAACCACAACAACCTGCATCCACTGCCTTGGAGCATCCCTGGTCCTCTCTCAGCACCGCTGAGCACACGAGGTGACCTCAGCAGGACGTGCTGAGGAGGAGCCGAGTTTTACATCATCTGGAGCCCTTAAGAAAAATTTACATTCCTGATGACTTGATATTTTCCAGTTGACTGCTTTAAATACGTTCTCCGTGCTATTTATCAGCTGTGGCCCCTCAGGTGGAAGCAGCTCCGGGGCTCCAGCACCAGTGAGAAGAGCTTTGGCAGCAGCGCAGTCGCTCGGCACCTCCCGAGTGAAGCAACGACCTCCTGGCCTTGGTTATCACCAGCTGAGATCTAACGGGGCCCAGGGCAAAGGACCCCATAAAACTTCAGTGTTGGATTGTAATTTATTAATAGCAGGCCATAAAGACAAATGGTGATGATCTGATGCCCGGGAGCGCTGCCAGGTCCCCTCCCTGGTGAGCACCCACCAGGCAATGTGGGATTCCAGCTGGGCACCCACAAACCTGGCTGCTGGGAGAAGAAATCTTTATTTTCAACCATCTTCTCAACTTCTATCTGCTCCGGACAGGGCTGAGATGGTGAGACGGACTCACATAATGAAGTCCCAGAACAGAAAACACTGACATTTTTAATCAAAACGAAGTGATTTGAGGTGGTAAAAGGGCATTTCTTGTTTTGAAGCATTTCAAAATGAATTGTTCCATTTTAAAGTGACATTTCAAAGTGAAAAATGTTTCATTCCAAAATGCTGATTTAAAATGATATTTTCGATTTTGATTCTCCCAACTGGAAAAAAAAAATAATCAGAAAATGTCACCAAAAACATTGACATTTGCCCAGAAAAAAAAAGAAAGGTATCTTGACAAAAAAACATATTTTATGCTAGAAAAGAATTTAGAGGTAAGAAAATTCTCCTGATTAAGGCTGCAGGATAGTCAGCATGGCCAGGAGCAGGCTGCAGCAGTCGGGGGGGGAAGGACATGCAGGCATCCCCCAGACACGATGCTGCTGCAGACACCAGCCTCAGATGCCAACGCACATCTCGTGTGGCTCCCAGCTGAGCAGCCAGACCCTGCAGGGGTCAGCTCAGTCCCAGGTCCACCGGCTCCTGCTCTGGCTCCCTTTCCACTCACAGCCACAAGCACCGTGCCCCACAGAAGGCACCGGAGCCTCTCCAGAGGAGCCCAGCCCCAGCTCCTCCCATGGGGCCCTCTGAGCACACGAGGTCTCTGTGAGACATCCCTGGATCTCTTGGCTGGACCAAGCAGACTGGTCACCTCCATCCCTCGCAGGACAGGGACACGCTCCCAGTGCAAGCTAAATTTAGCTGAGAAAGGCTGAGCTGTTTGCTGTATTTATAAATAAATCACGGCGTTATCAATAATGCAGCCCCCACTGTCCAAGGGAAGCACTGTGCTGAGAGCTGAGAGCTGAGAGCTGAGAGCTGAGCTGGCGGCCGGGGAGAGCACGTGGGGTCCAGAGGAGCACAAGCCAAGAGCTGCCATCCCCACAGCCACAGCAGCACAGGCACTGGGGGCTCCCACCTGAGCACAAACTCCCATCAGCAAACACAGCTCCTCAGAAATTACTATTTTGACAGTTATCAACCTCCACCGTCAAGAGACTCCAACTACACGTGTTTGGTCTGACTTGAAATTTTTCAGTATTGAGTGTCATTTTGAAATGAAGAGCGATGTTCTGGCATGTCTGAGCCCTTAATTCTGATTGAAAAATATCAGTATTCTCTCCTCTGTTATGTTCTCTTTGGAATATTAACATTTTTTTGTCAGCTGCTTTCCACCTTTTGGGTCTGAGCTGGAACCTAAAGGAACTGCAAGGTCCCAAATCTCTCTGAAGATAAGTATCAGCCGTGGCCAGCGTGGCAAGTGATGACTGCTCCTCTGCACAGGCCATGTCCCTCCCCACAGGCACAGGTGGGCACAGACCATCGCCCAGACCAGAGCCTCATCGAGGTTCCCCAGCACACGGGCACACCAGGAGCAGCTTTGCAGGTCCCTCCCAGACCCCGGCCACTCTGCTGGGCACGGGTGTTAGAGACTTTTCCCTCTTTCTTCATTAAAGCCACACAAGGACTGCGATCAGGACAGCTCCATCCACAGCTCACTGGAACACAGCCCAGTGCCCCTCGGCGCTAATGAGGGACTCCTTGTCGTACCCAATTATGCTCCAAGTCCTGCCGGTCTGGAGCATTGTTGCTCCAGCCCATGTGAGCTGGATAATTATAGTTAGCAGAATTCCACCCAAAAAAGAAACAGAGAGAGGTGAGGGAGGCTGCTGCTGCCTGTCCTGCGAGGCTGGGAGTCCCTGGGGAGGCTGGTCAGCAAGATGCTGCCCAAGACACTGTGATCCTCCGAGCACAGCTCGACAGCAGCAGCAATCCCCACAGCTTCAGGTTCACTGATGCAGACTGGCTAAATCCCAGCTCCCTCCACAGCACTGAAGATGCTCAATTACAGACAAAACTGGGAAGTCAGAGCTATCGCAGCTGTAACGCCTGGGATGCTGGCAGGGCCCCTTGGAGCTGCACTGAGGGAGCTTCAGGCAGCAGCTCCTGCCCCTCCCACGCTCTGTGCTGCCCTGAATGCTGCTCCTCCTCAAAGGGAAACCCCAGTGCAGGGCAGCCTGGCCCAAGTCCAGAGCTCCAGGTTGAGCCGAGTCCTTTTGCACATTTCATTTTAGCTTCTACTCAGGGTGCACTTACAGTGGTCCAGCCCCATAGATGTGCTAGTGAGGCAAAGAGGTGACAGACACAGAAATGCAGAGGACTCCTTCCCCCAGATATGTACTCTCATCCTCTCCTCTACACTGATTTATTTCCAGGTCCTTGCTCATTCCTTCAGCATCTGCAGCATTTCCCTCCCAGCCAAGGTAAGCGGGAGAGTGTTTAATTCCACCCAAGCACGGGCCTGCTTCTACTCCTTCACTGGTGAATCCCACCACCCTGCTGCCGCTGGCATTTTGAAGGTCAGCTCTGCTGACAGCTCGAACCTCAGACTCATCCGGTGCCAAGAACCTCTCTCTGGCAGAGCATGGTCACTCATCAGGGGTGTTGATACCCAAGGTCAACAGCAGCTTGCTTAGTCTTGTCAGTGGAGGAAAGCAGAGCTCTTGACCACTCAGTTTCCCAAGGTACACCACCTCACCTGTGCAGGCTCCTTGCTGGGGTGTGGATGCCCCAGCAGGGATGAGATCTCCCAGTGTGAGGACACCTGCACACTGAATAGCTCCCAAGCCTCGCACAGCACCAGAAGGGATGGCTAACTGTCAGGAGGAGGGGACTCCTGCTCCCTGCCAACACCACGGTATGGATGTGCTCCTGCCTGTCTCCAGAACTGGAATGATACATCTCACGCTCTCCTCTGGACCACTGACCCTCCCCTCACAGCCAAGGGGGACACGCAGCCTGTGCAAGCTGCTGCCCATCCTGCACCCCACGAGGCAGTGGGACACCAGTGCCCCTGCCCCACTCCAGCCTGGCATCCCCAGAAGCAAAGCCCACCCCAGATGAAGGGCTTACGGCAGAGAGGAACAAAGTAAAGGACTATCGAAGCCCACATCCCATCGTGTCCTGCCCGGAGCTCTGGCTGCAGGGTCAGCCTGCACCAGAGGCAGGAGGCGGCTGTTCCTGGTTCCCCCTCCCCGGCTGAAGAGGCATTTCTGGCTGCAGTAACCCCGGATCGCTACAGCTGCGCTTTGCCTCCCGGGGCCGCAAGCGGCTTCGCAGGGCTGCGGAATCGTTTCACCGGGGATAAACCGCACCCCCGGCCAGNGTACCGGCGCGAAGGGGCGCAGCGCCGCCTGCCGCCACCCCGGCACCGGCCCCGGGCACCGGTGATCCCGGGCTGGAGCCCGGCTCCGCGCCTCCCCGCCCCGCCGCCCGGAAAGGCGCTGCCCCGCCCCAATTAGCCCCGGTGCTCATTAGGGTAGCCAGTAGGGAGGACCGGCCAGAGCTAATTGACCGGAAAATCGATTTCTGTCCCCCCCAAACCAGACGTTGATGGTCCCGGCGAGCAACGAGCGGTGCTGGACGGGGCAGGAATGGATAGATGGATGGATGGACAGACAGGCTGGCTGCTAGCCCCGTTCTGCATCTCCCTCCTCACAGCGAGAGCCTGGCTTCAGAGTCATAGACTCATGGAGTCATTCAGGTTGGAAAAGACCTTTAATTAAAATCCTCGAGTCCACCTGTTAACCCAGCACTGCCAGGTGCACCAAAACTCGGAGCTTTCCCAGAACCCAAAGCTGCTGAAATACCAGCACCAACCTGGCCCCAGCCCTGCAGGAGATGCTCAGGCCTGACCCAGGGGACCCCAACAGCAGCCTGGGGTGGCTGTTACCCTAGACTGGCCCAAAAACCCCTCCTGCTGTGGCCACCAGCAGCAACAGGCTGCAAAATGCCAGCAAACAGCACAAGCGAGGGCTGGATTTTCACAATCTCTGCTGGAGTTGGTCCCACAGCCTCAGGACAGCTGAGAGGAGAGGCTGGAATTACATCTAGCTCATGTTCTTTACTCAAAACTGTTTGCATACTGATGAAATCTCTGGTGGTTGAAGACAGCTCACACTTTACTCCTGGACCTTTCAAGCTGCTGCTTAGCTGGAAGCACAGGCTGATTTCCAAGACCAATCTGAGTTACAGACCAAGAGCAGCTGTTCAGACAAACCCTATGTGGGCAGTTTACAAATCCAGCCATTTTCTTTCCATGAGTTCTCTGAAGCCTTTGTGCAGCCCCTTTCCCTGCCCAGGCACCAGCCCTTGGACTGGGCTCTGCTGACAGCCCCAGTGAAATGCCACTTTGGGGCCCTCCTTGCCAGGCACCCACAGGCCCCTGGGTTTGCACAAGCCCCTGAGTGTGGCTGGGGCAGCAGCTCATGCTCTGCACACCCAGGCACAACTCAGGCCACCTCCAAACCGGGCCCCCACTGCAACCCAGCGCCTTCACCATGGCTCTGGGGTAACCCAGCCTGTCCCGCTCCCCAGAGCCTGGCTCAGCTCCTCCAGCTCTCCGTGCCTCTGACAAGCCTCATCAGCTGACCTGTTTTCCTTCCTCTGATTCAAGTGTGTTCCTGCAGCACTTAGAGCAAACCACAGCCTCTCAGAGCCTCTCATCAGATGATTCCAGCTTCTTCCTAGGCAAGGATGCAGGGCAGAGACAGGTCCCCACACCTGGCATGCTTCATGGATCCACACCAGAAGCCCAGACTTGTCCCTCTTTAATCTCGGTTTGATTTATAACTCTTCTAGTTCAGATCAGTAAAACCAATTAGTGCTGGTGAAGGCAGAGAACAGAGCACACTCCCCCCAGCACAGCCACCCCCGTGCCCTGAGTGGAACCCACCAGCTCCTGGGGGACTCGAGAGCATGGTCTGAGGGAAGGGTCACCCCAAAACACACACGGGGAGCCAGAGGAAAGTACTCTGGCTTTAAGAGACCCACAGTAAGAACAGGTCTCTTCATTATTTTATCTAAGGGAGCTGGGTCCTTTTCCCCCCTTAAGATATGGCAAATTTTACTCTGTAAACTCCAGTTAATTAGACTTGGTTGCTCAAAAGAAAAGGAAAAAGCACTACCGGATTAACCCAAACCCCAGTAATAAGGCATTGAGGAAACACAAGCATCTCATTCTTCAGATCTGAGGGGTTTAATAATAATGGCAAAAATCAATATGAAACTAAATTAAATCTGCTGTTTATATTCATCAGGTAATTTGATAGAAAGCCTGCCAGTTCAGGTCTCTATTGCAATATGTAAATGTAAACATATTACTTTTCAGATCACAGAGTTTTAATGGAAATGATCAAGAGCAAATGCAATCAAAACTACCTTTTGCACCAGCCTAATTCCAATTAAATTAGGCCAAATTATTCCATACAGAAGCCTACAAAAATCAAGCTCTTTATTGATGTAATGGCACAGAAATACAAACTTGCTGCTTTCCAGATCACAGCATTTCAACACAGGGGAACAATTAAGACTTCAGTAAAATTGGTTTCGTTTAAATTCTGCTGGGAGTGAACACAGTGATTCCTCCTCCCCCTGACTTTGTGTCCCACAGCCTTCAGCATCTCTCTGACTTGGCTGTGGCTCTTCACGGAGCCTGTTATTTTACTGGGGAGGGAGAAAAACCAGCTCTTGGTATCTATAGCAAGTTTGGCAAGGAAAGGAGCTGCTCTCAAATCTGAGTGCTGAATACTCCTGCTACTGTGTAAGTGATCATTTCCTCTTAGACCGGATGGCTGTGGACGTACCTGGAACCTCTCCAGTCACCAACCCACTCGTTTTCAGGAAGAAAACTCAGGGTTTACGACAAGGGCTTGGGTTAGATGGTTATGCCAAGGCAGATGGGCACACCAGAAGACTTTAAATCCTCAGTGCAATCAGCATCTCGCAGCTGCTGATAGGCAGAAGTGTACGAATTATGTTATTAAAGCTGGAAAAAGCAGAACTCCTGATATTTGATTCCTGGGGAATATTTGTCACACTCCATTTTCAGTGGGTCACTGAATTAGGTTCAAGTTTATTTATCCCTTCCTCTGAGGCAGCACTGGTGCCTCCAGGCTGAGCATCAAGTACCAGCTCTCAGCAGTTTGTTCCCTTCTCAGAAGACTTTGCCTAGAATGGGGAATTTCAGCAGAGATTCCAGGCTGACCATACAGGATACAGGAGGGAGCCTGGGTGGCTGTCACACAGGCAGGGATGAGGATGATCCTCTGGGATGTGGGTCTGAGCTTCCAAACTTGAAAACAAAATTCCCAAAGGCTCCATAAATTCCAGTTAGCCTTATTATCACACCTTTATGATTACCCTTCTGTATTTCCACTGTCAGGCGATGTTCTGTGAAGGCAGCAGACTCATGAAGCCTTGGAGAGCAAAATTTCACATGAAAATCCCTCGCATAAGGCAGCACTGGTAGCAGTGGAGGGGGGGAAAAGCCAAGTGAGGTTATAACCTGCTGATCCCCACCCTCTACAACAGCAAGAGGGAGGGTAAAGCCTGTAGAAAACCTGCACCAACACCAGCCCAGCCTGACTGCAGCGCCCTGCAGAGAGGTCACACACACCCCTCCCGAGGCTTTTCTGCACTCGAGCAGGAGCAGACGTGGAATAAAGATGGGGAGCTGCAATCAAATTACCCCCTGGAAGAAATAATAAATTCTGAACTTCCCAATTACAGGGGACAGGCAAACCTTGGAAACCATTAAGAGCTGCTTCTTCTTCTGATGAATTATCCAGAGTATACAGAGCTATTTGCTGAGCTTCACTGTATTACACTAATTATAAATTAATATATTGCCCATTACACAGTAAAGCTGTGCAGTCAACTAATGCACTGCTGTAAAAAGCCTGCTTTAAAACATCCTCTGGTACTTTTATGATCTAGATGTTTAATTTACTTCTGTTCTGGCTTAAATGCCATCAACATGTCACTCTTTCACAAAGAAAGATCCTTGGCTTCATCCTACACCCTCTGGGGCTCAGCAACATAGATGAATGACGGAACTTAGAAATGCTTTTTTAATGCTAGGTAGTTGCACAAGAAATCAAGCAAAATAGCAGAATTTAAGCCTAATTCCTGTGTTACTAATTTTAAAATTGGTGTTTAATCTGGCAGTAGACCAACAAGGAGTTTTTGGTGACAGTACCTGTGCTCCCCATGTGTCCAGATCCAGCAGAAACCTCAGATGATGCTGAGCTACACAGAACCTTTGTGTTTAGATCAGCCTGAGCAGTCCCAACAGCTACAGAGGCATCAGGAAAAGGTCCCTCTGGCTTTGCACCCACTTGAGGAGTATTGCTGCTAAACACAGCTGAGCACAGCCTGAGGATAGAGTGTCCTCAGAGCCGAGTCTGGAAGCAGAAAGCTGGTGGCTTTGCTAGGAATCACACAGGCCTGCCAAAGAAAGTGTTGAAGGCTTACTAGAAGCCATGCCCTTGAAGGGCAAGTGCCTGACCCTGTGTTTGAGCAGGAAGGGACACCGAGTGAGAGAGAGAGGCTGGGAAAGTCCAGGCACCCCAGGCAGGAACCCCTGAGGGACGGGAAGGACAAAGGGCAGAACCACTGACCTCCAGAATGATCATTTACTGGCACTTGCATCCCCCAGCTCATGGTCTGACTCAGTCTAACTGCATCCCCAGAGCTCTTGTACCAGGCAGAAGGAGAAGGGGAACACCAGCCTGATAGGAGAGGAGGAAACCTCCCCTGAGCTGTCGGGCAGGGTGAATAGGAGGAAACGCAGCACTCTTTCTTGGAAAAGAGTTGTTCACATTGCATTGTTTCAGGGAGCATTCTTGCAGCATGTTTTTATGTCAGACCATTCTTTCTGTGCAGTGTTTAGCGTCGCAGAAATACCAGACACGGAACAGCGTCAGCCTTACACAGGGATCCTTTTGGAAACTGCCATTTCCTTTTTTCCAAGGAAAGCATCCTTGTGACTCAGCAGAACAGGGCAGATTGGCAGCCCTACAGAGGAGAGAAACTTCCCCAGGGAATCCAGCGATTTTCAACCTTAATAACACAAAGGATATTGCACTGATAATACTTGAGAGCCCCCTGCATGACCACCAGCCATGAGATGCCATCAGGGGGAAGCATCTGGAGCAAAGAGAGAGGACCCAGGGCTGCGGGGTGGGACCAGAGGGGTGCTGGCCCTGGGTGCTCCCAGCCAGCTCCTGCCTACCACAGCTCCCAGCCACACTGGGGGAGCCTCTCAGGGGTCCCGGCTGCCAGAGCCAACACACAGCCAGGAGGGACCGGTGGGCCATGAGGAGAAAGATGGGAAGTCAGTATCAGAGGGATGTGAAGCTGTATAACCTGTGTCGGGGCTGCAGAGCCACCAAACCCCGGGGGTCCCTGCCCCCCTGGCTGTGAAAAAAACCCAGAGCAGCTCATGGAGAGCTGGAAGAGCCAGGGAATGCTGTAAACATTTGTACGAGGCAGTTGAACTCTCCACTCATAAGACAGGGGCTCTCGGGCTCCGCTGTCGGTGGACAGCGGCTCACCCTTCCCGGTGCCGTCGAGGACCCCCAGCGGTCCCGGGGCTGGGTCGGGACACGCCG
>VYZX01028389.1:40889-79808 GCA_013401335.1 Brachypteracias leptosomus | reverse complement strand
CGGGGAGATGTGGAGGACAACGGGACTAGAGAAGCGGCGAGGGGCGGACAGAGTGGGCTCGGGCAGCTGGAGCCCACCCCAGGCACAAATCCCCCCAAATCTTCCAGCTCCTGCAGGGGAAGGGGACACAGGCCCTGCGAGGAAGCAGGAGAACAAAAGCAAAGGGATGTTCTTACCTGGTCAGCGCGGTGCTGGCAGCAGAGCAGCTTATACAGGAGTTCCCAACTAATCATAAGAAACTGTGGTTTACTCTGACCCACTAACATCAGAAACAATGAACCTTGTATTAGGGTCAACAATCTTAAATGTCTTCTCTAACTTAAACAATTCAATGTCTATCTGCTGGTAAACCTGTTTGCATCCTAAACATATTTCTAAGTCAAAGAGTCACAGCTCAGAGCTTCCCCCAGCTCTTTTCCTCAATCCTGTAGCATCCACAATGGGGGAGCAGGGAGGCATTTATCAGAGAACATTTTAATTGGAGCCAAGTGGCAGCTGGGACACCCAGGTGGGCAGTGGTGCAAAGCAAGGTGGGAAATGAGGCAGCAGCTTCAAATAGGGGTGTGTGAGAAAAGAGCAGAGCTGGGGAGAGGATGGGAGCTTGGCTGTGTGAGGACTTTAAAAAAAAAATTAAAAAAAAAATTGCTAGCTACTGAACAATTTAAAGCTGGGGATTAGAAGGTAGGACTATAGGGAATGCTTCTATAGTGTGGTCTTGGCTGTCTGGTACAGTTAGAAGAGCTCTGGCCGAAGAAGGTTCAAGCATGGAGGGCTTTATAGAGGTGGTAGTGAGAGCCCTGGTTCTGCTTTGGTCTTATAGAACAGCAGCCCTATTTGGAAAAGAGTAAATGGTTCTTCTGCAAGGCTGAGAGCACTTGGGCGCACAAGTATTAGGAAACGGTCTCAATTTTGCTTTACAGTAGGCAAATACTGTGTTTTTTCCAGCAGATTTATTTGTTGTCATAGGAACCCAGAGGCAGGGAGGAGCTAAGGTTGGGATGTGCGAGTGATGCTGTTCGAACTGTCAGATCTTCTCCTCCCAGCCAGCGGGAATGTGTTGCTCTGGGTCAGTTAAATGCTCTTCCTGACCCGTGCTGGGGTGAAAGGGGGGGATTCAGCTCCCGGTTCTCTCCCGTTAGCTCCTTGCTCCTCCGCAGGCTGTTTATTAATAGCCCGGCCAGGCTGCGGGGGTTGGATTTCATGGTGAGGGCAGGGAGGGTGACAACGCAGCTGCCACTGCCTGGGGATGTTGTGCTGGGGTGGGTGGCTCTGCCTGAGCCCTGGGACGGTCCAGCCAGAACACGCATCCCCCAGGAGAGCCCGGGAAGGGGAACGGGCATGCGTGGGCAGGGGCAGCCTGGCTCTCCTGCAGCCCCGGTCAGAGCCTCTNGTGCGCGCCGCCGTGGCGCAGCTGGTGGCGGGGCTGGGCGCGGGGGCGAGCGGGCAGCCCCCGGCAGAGCCCCGGGGCGGCGGGACCGGGGGATCCCCGACCGNACAAGTATTAGGAAACGGTCTCAATTTTGCTTTATAGTAGGCAAATACTGTGTTTTTTCCAGCAGATTTATTTGTTGTCATAGGAACCCAGAGGCAGGGAGGAGCTAAGGTTGGGATGTGCGAGTGATGCTGTTCGAACTGTCAGATCTTCTCCTCCCAGCCAGCGGGAATGTGTTGCTCTGGGTCAGTTAAATGCTCTTCCTGACCCGTGCTGGGGTGAAAGGGGGGGATTCAGCTCCCGGTTCTCTCCCGTTAGCTCCTTGCTCCTCCGCAGGCTGTTTATTAATAGCCCGGCCAGGCTGCGGGGGTTGGATTTCATGGTGAGGGCAGGGAGGGTGACAACGCAGCTGCCACTGCCTGGGGATGTTGTGCTGGGGTGGGTGGCTCTGCCTGAGCCCTGGGACGGTCCAGCCAGAACACGCATCCCCCAGGAGAGCCCGGGAAGGGGAACGGGCATGCGTGGGCAGGGGCAGCCTGGCTCTCCTGCAGCCCCGGTCAGAGCCTCTCCCGGAGCCACTTCTCCGCAGCCTCGGTGCATCGCTCCGAGCGGGACCCTGGCGAGCTCCCGGTGACCCTCCTGCCTCCCGGACCGGGAGGGGGGGACCTGGGCTAGGTGCGGGGCCCCGGGGCTGGCCGGGAACGGCTGCGGAGGCGCTGCGGGTGATGCGCTGCCGCGCCGCCGGCTCCTCCCGCACCCCCACGCACNGCGGGGCTGGGCGCGGGGGCGAGCGGGCAGCCCCCGGCAGAGCCCCGGGGCGGCGGGACCGGGGGATCCCCGACCGGGGTCTCCTCCTCCTCCTCCTCCTGCAGCCGCCCGGCCTTTCTGCAGCTGACCCCCGAGGAGCTCCGCCGCGCCGAGGACCATGCGGGCCGGGCCGTGCAGAGCCCCCGCGACGGCCGCCGCCGCCTGCCCTGGAGCACGGGCTACGCCGAGTGAGCAGGACCGGGATCGGGACCGGGTGGGGGACCTCCGGGGCTGGAGGCTCTGCAGCCCGGGGAGGGCGGGAGCGACAGTGCTGCGGGATCCCGCGGAGCTAAAGTGGGTCGTGGCCGGCGGGGGCGAGGCTGCATCTGCGGCTGCCGCTGATGGGTTTAATGCTCTTACCCGTCCCCGAGGGCTTCGGGCTCTTCTGCCTGTTTTGTTTTCTGCGTTTATCTGCCCGGTACCTGGTGTCGGTGATGGGGAACTGACACCGAGGGGTGAAGGAACTGCTGCGGCTCTGCGGGACTCGGGGGGAGGAGGGAATTGAAGCTGTCCTGGGAGTGGGACCTGATTCTGACTTCCCCTTCAAGAGCCTTATTCTCCTTTTACTGGCTGCGAGTTTCACCCTTAACTGAAGGTGGGTGGGGAAGGTCAGGCTTTGAAGGCCACCTTTGCTCAGTGCTGTCAGTCCATTCCTGCATCCCTTGGTCCAGCTGATCTTTCCGATATCCTGAAGAGTATTTTGAGATGTTAATTTACCCCAAGAGGTACCTCGTTAGGACCACTTGGAGCAAACCCCAGCCTCTGCTCAGCAGCAGATCTCCTCTTATGTCTCCCAAAATTTTTCTCTGCAAACCACCAAAAAGTCAGTGCCCAAAGAGCTCATTGGGTAGTGCACGTTTACGGCTTCCTCCCATGAGCAGGTTCTGCAATCTAGACCTGAAATCTTCTGTGCCAGCACAGTTTGTGAAAAGTTAGTGTGAATCTTTTGCAAAAGTTCTGCTGGTTTCCTCATTGTCGCCTTCTCTCTTCCTTCTCTGAGGCACCTGCTCCCCGTGAGAGGTGCTGGGTGTGGTGGGATGTGGATGAGGCTGGAACTCTGCGGGAGTCCTGGCTGGGCATGTGGGCATTGAGGCTGGTGCAGGTTTTTGAGATGTATCCTTGCCTGGCTGCTGCTACCCCAGACAGGGCAGGAGCATGTCCAGAGAGCACCTCTGGGGACATGGGAGCACAGATAGGATTTGGGGGGGATGAGGGGCTCTGGGCTGGGCTCAGATGAAGCAGGGCATAAAAGAAAGAGCTTTTACATCTTGTTTCCTCCTGGCAGAGTGATAAATGCAGGGAAGAGCCAGCACAATGAGGACCAGGCATGCTGTGAGGTGGTGTTTGTGGAGAGGAGGCCCAGCCCGAGGAGCCGGCTGCCGTCCAGGGAAGGTGGTGGGGAGCTGGACAGGGTGAGAGCCACGCACAGGCAGGGATGTGATGGGGAGGGTGCTCAGTGGCACGGCAAGAGATGGGGCCCATGGTGATGTGTGCTTCCTGGGGGTTCCCTCGGTTCCTAAGCCAGCTGCCCCTGCTCCCTGCCAGCTCCTGCCATCGTCCACTGGGCTGGCCCACTTGCCTTGGTGGGCTGTGGAGGTGGTTGCTGTGCTGGCCCCATCCTGCATTCCTGTTGGTGGAGCTGACTGGGGAGATGTGCTGCTGGCAGCACGAGGTGTCTGACGCAGGGCTGGGCTTATGCCAGGGACCAGCTGTGTCCAGGCACCCTTGACCAGCTGCCCACATCTCTCCTGCCTGCACCAGGCTGGGACCTGCGAGCGGCAGGCAAAGCCCCATGTCACTGTCCTCAGCTGGTGACCTCAGCTGCTCCGAGTTCCCTGTCCCCTCTGCTTCCTCACAGCCTCACTTCACCTTCCTTTCTCTTCCCACAGGGCAGGAAGGGTTTTTATTTCCACTACTGGGCCTTGTTTGATGGCCACGCAGGCAGTGGTGCTGCTGTCATGGCATCCAAGAGGCTCCATCTGCACATCTGTGAGCAGCTCCGGGACCTCGTGGACATCCTGCAGGACCCCTCCCCACCTCCCATCTGCCTCCCGCATGATGCAAGGGCCAGCCCAGTGGAGCCAGGCCGGGTGCCCCTTGCAGAGGACAATGGGGAGGTCCCCAATGATGCTGTACCACGATTTCACCTGGAGAAAGCTGTTTCCCACGAGAGCCTGGTGATCGGAGCCATCGAGAAGGCCTTTAAGCTCATGGTGAGTGAGCCCCTGCCTGGGGCACACCAGGGCATCCCCCAGAACCATCTCTTTGCTGTCTGGGTCTGCACTGCAAAGGCAACTCTGCAGCAAGGAGGGGGCTGCAGCAGGGGCTCCAAGCAGGACAGTCTCGTAAAAGGGCACTGTGATGCTCTCCCATAGTTTGGGTGTTCAGGATGCAAAGGCTTTGGGCTCTGGGCCTGTGTGGGTGCAGAGGGCTTCACTGCACTTCATTCCAGCAGTCCCAGCTGCTCCCCTCCTGTCTTGCTCTTTCCTGCCCACTCCACTGCCCTGGTGATGCCACATCCTTGGCTGCCCCAGAGGACCTCCAGCCCTGCAGCGGCCCCTGGGCTGCGTGAGGAAACATCCCTGGGCTCAGCTGGTCACTGCTCCCACCTGGAGCAGACTCTTGGCTGGGGCAGCAGCCTGGTGCTATTTTGGGCTGGTTACAGCTCTGCTGGCTGGCACAGGGCCACCTGTCCACCCTGCCCAGAGCCACTCTCTGTCTCCCCAGGATGACCAGATCGAGCGGGAGCGGGCGTCCCAGCGCCTGCCTGGGGGCTGCTGTGCCCTGGCTGCCGTCTACCTCATGGGCAAGTTCTACGTGGCCAATGCTGGTGACAGCAGGTACGGCCCTCCTGGTGTTTGGGGAGCATCCTGGTAGAGCATGGCAGTGCTGGAGGCATGGCTGGTGAGGAGCACCCAGCTCCATCCCTGAAGCTGGGCTGTCCTGGGGAGGGCAGCAGCAGAACCAGGCAGAGCCCAGTGCACACATGGGGCTGCAGAATCACCTCCCAGAATCTGGGACAAGCCCCTTTCCTTCATCCTGTCTGCTTCCCAGCTAGCTCTGGATCACACCCTGGTCCCTGCTGCCAACGCTGGCCTTGGCTGCGAGTTGGGGAGTGAAAACTGCCCTCAGCAAAACTTTCAAAACTGCAAGAACCTATTTTGGGGCACACTTCATACCAGTGAACAGTTTAGGGAGAAGGAGACATGGATCTATGTGCAGGCAAATCCCCTGGGAGCTCAGAGCCTGAGGATTTTGTCTGATACATGCATTTCCTTGGCTGTTTGAATGTAACTGCCCCTGGATGTATTCATGTCACCCAGACAATGGCAGAGGGCGAGTCCACCTTGTGCTGAGGTGAGGCTGGTTTGAGTTGCCCTGTTTCCTACAGGGTTAGCTTGTCCCCAGCAGTGTCAGGAGAGCAAATACAGGCTCTGGTGAATGGTCTGAGGCTGCAGGACATGCTTCCAGCTCTGGGTCAGGGGAGGAGGAAATCCTTTGTGCTCATGTGTTTGTCTGATGCCCAAGAAGGGAGCACAGACAGTGCCAGAGCTGGGCTCAGCCAGGCCCTGCATCCCTTGACAGGACAGTGGGTAGGGCAGCTGGGCCACCAATGCTGGAGATCCTTGATCCCCCATGACATCCAGAAACATCTCATAATCATTTTATTTAACATGTCAAGAGACCTGAGTGACCCCATCAGAGAGCAGCAGAGCTGCCATGGGCTGGTATTTGCACCTGCTGGTGACTCTGCCTGTCTGGGTGCAGCTTCTTTTCTAGCCATCCCCTGTCCTTTGGTTTGCTCTGCTTTGTTCCCCTCTGCCCCATGCTTCTCCATTTACTCTTCCTCCAGCCCCTATCCTGCTCAGGGGGGGCATGGGGGGCTGTGGGGCTAGTGGGGGGTGGCTGAAGTGGAGTAGGGGCTGGCAGAGGGCAGGCAGCAGAGGGAAGAGGTGGCACCACCTGGGCAGCCATGCAGAGAATTGGCCCTGGAGAGCCAGGCTTAGCTCCCCGACCACACCTCCTCTCCTCCTCTCTAATCTCATCCTTCCATGTTTCATTGCAGGGCCATTATCATCCGTAATGGGGAAATCATTCCAATGTCCAGGGAGTTTACTCCAGAGACAGAGAGGCAGAGGCTGCAGTTTTTAGTAAGAAAGACCTTTCTTCTAACCTCATTCCTGCTGAACCACCTCCCAGTCCCTTCCCAGCCCCCTTGGGCTGCCTTACCGGTGGGGCCCTCACATCTGGGATCTGCTGATGGCTCTTGTCCATCCCAGCCAGCTCGCTGGGTTGGGGAGAGGCACTGGGACGTGGGGAGCTGCCCTGGCTCAGTGCTGAGGGGACATCTCCTGGCTGGTGGAGCTCTGGTTTGCTGTGGGGTCAGCGTGAGGGGCTGTGCCAGGCCCTGGGCATCCTGGGCTCCTGGTGTGGGGCTGGATTGGGTCAGTCGATCTTGTGCTGCTCCTGCCTGGGGTGGGCAGGGCTGTGCTGGCCGGGCTGGATCTGCTCCCTCGCATGATCGGAGGAGCCCAGTCCTAGTTTCTTCCCCGGCTGCTCCCCGGGGACACCCAGAGCTGCCGAGTGCCAGCGGGTTTCTAGCTTTCTTCTGAAAGCTCCCTCTCCTGCCTGGCCTGGCCAAACCCCCTGTGCCACACAGGGAGACTTTTTAAGGTTATAAAGCCCTCTCTGACGGCAGCACAGAGGAGGAGGTGTCTGTGTTGGAGGACATCTTGCTGGATGTGATTTCCTGGCTTGCAGTGTACTTGGAAAAACACTGAGGGGTTTTTTTCTCAAATCTATTTTTGAATGGCCAAGAGGAGGAAACTGCTGTGAGCGGGATCCTCTCCAGCTGCTGCCATGGGCAGGGGCCAGGCCACGCTCACTGCCCTGCACGGTGCCCAGGCTGTGCCCAGGGGCTCTCCACACCTCTGCACTGAATCCTCCTGTGATCCCAAGGCCTCTCTTCCTTTCCTTCAGCTCTTTCTTGCTCCATCTGCATTTTCCAGCACTGTCCCTATTCCCAGTCCCTGCACGCTGGGGCTGCTCCAAGAAGGGGCTCTGAGCTGCTCCTCACCCCTTGGCTGCAGCTGGGACGTGGTTTCTGAAAACACCCACTGGCTCTTTCCATGGGTGAGCGCCGTGCCCTGCGCTGAGCCTGCGGGCTTTGCAGCTCTCACTCCTCCTGGGCAAATTCCAGTTTCTCCTGGGTTTTGTTCCCTTTTGGAGATCCTTCTTTCCCAAAGTTCTCCATGCAAAGGCTTTACCTTCTTGCTGGGTGTTGGCATTGCACAGACGGATGAGTTGAAGCTGCTTTGCCACCGCCTGTTCCAGCTGCAGCAGAGCAGCTGATGGTACCACCACCACCATGTGCCATAGCTGAGGTCTTGGCAGGCTGGTGGCTCCCATGCTGTGGTGGCACTGGCGAGGTGCTGTGGTGCTGGTGCCTGCTGGCATGGCAGGCACTGCTGCACAGATCCTGCTTTCCTGGCCCTACAGCTGAGCCACTGCTTCATCCCACAGGCATTCCTGAGGCCCGAGCTGCTGGGGAAGGAGTTCACTCACCTTGAATTCCCCCGCAGGATCCAGCCCAAGGAGCTGGGGAAGAAGATGCTCTACAGAGACCAAAACATGAACGGCTGGTAACCCCCTACCCCACCGGGCAGGCTCCACCATCCACCCCAGCTCCAGCATCCCTTCCTGTGGGATGGGTGCTGTGCCACCCTGGGTACCCTGGTCTGGAAGGGGCCATGTCCTGGGAGGTGCCATGTCCTGGGTGGGCAGGGGAGGTGCTGGAACTTTCACCTGCTGACACCTTGTCTCTGGCTTATTTTAACCAGGGCTTACAAAAAGATAGAAGAGGATGACCTGAAGTTTCCACTTATCTATGGGGAGGGCAAAAAGGTGAAGTGCTGTGGCAGAAGCTGTGTGGGGGTCACTTCCCACCTGCTCTTGCTGAATTGGGGGTTTCCAGCCCACTTTCTTACTGCTCTAATGTCCCCAATCCTCATCTGGGAATGGAGGTGGAGACGAAACAGCTTAAACTTTCTTTTGATGTTGCTGTTCTCCAGGCTCGGATGATGGCCACGATTGGAGTGACGCGGGGCCTGGGAGACCATGACCTCAAGGTGTTCAGCTCCAACATCCACATCAAACCTTTCCTGTCCTGCTTCCCGGAGGTGAGCCTGGCTCCCAGGGCTCCTGCAACAGCCAGAGTTGATTGAGGTGACCAGACCTATGATGCACCCAGAGCCCCCTCTGCCCCTCAGCCTCACGTCTTGCCCCGTTGTTTGCCAGGTCAGGGTTTACGACCTCACGCAGTACGAGCACTGCCCCGATGACGTTCTGGTCCTGGGTACTGACGGGCTCTGGGATGTCACCAACGACAAGGAGGTGGCTGGTGTGGTGATGGAGGTGCTGACGAGCTATGAGCCCAATGACCCATGCAGGTGAGCGGGTCAGGGACCAGCATGTCCTGTGCTGTAACACCTCCCTTGGCCTTGCTCCTTGGAGGAGTGTCCCTGTGGCCTTGGGGATGGTGCTGATGCTCCACAGGGTGCAGTGCTCCCCTGGATGGGGGTATCTGAGCTCAGATCTCTCCAAGGGACCCTTTCCTGCACCTCTGGCTCCTCCAGCTTCTCCTTCCTTGCCAGGGGCTGCAGGATGCTGCATCAGGGAGTCTGCAGGGTCTGGGGTCGCTGCTGAGCTGTGCTGTGCTGTGCCCCCAGGTACACCATGGTGGCCCAGGAGCTGGTGGTGCGGTCCAGGGGGGTGCTGAAGGAGCGAGGCTGGCGGCTGGCCAACGACAAGCTCGGCTCTGGTGATGACATCTCTGTCTTTGTGATCCCTCTGGGTGGCCCAGGCAACTACACGTGATGCCAAAGACCCTGGGGCAGCTGAGCTTGCCTTGCTTGGATGGAGATGAGCAGGACACTGGAGCTGCCTCAGGGACACCTCTCCCTCGAGCACTTGTTTCCTGAGCCAACTACGTGAAAAGTAAGAAACCTGGAGCCTCTGTACCCCTGCCCAGAGCATCCTTTCCACCTGCTGCATCCCAGCTCCAGGTGAAGATTTTTCCATCCTTGGACAGAGCGGGAACTGGGGTCAAGGGATCTTCTTCATGCTGCCACTTCTTGATTGCTGTGAACAGACTGGAGTCTCCTTGGCTGCTTGGCACGTCCTCTGGACCTCACCCAGGGCCAGGGCTGGTTCCATCAGCATGCGGCAGCCTTTGGGCTGGTGAGGCACTCATACCTGGAGGAGCATCTGCCTACTGCTGCAGACAGCTCCTCCCCTGCCCTGTGACACTTGACCAGTGACTCTGAAGCTGCTGCTGGGGCTAGGGCAAGCCAGGGCCTGGGTGAAGCTGTGCTGGCAGCTGGACAATGCTCAGCCCAACAAAAGTCCCGTTGTGGGTGATGTGGTGGAAGGTGAGCCCCACAACTGACATCCCATCCTTGTGCTTGCCTTCTCCAGCCCTTCACACCTTTGTACCAGCCATGTACCTTGTCTTAGTCTCTGGTTGGGGAGGGTGGGGCAGTGCTCGGTCACTGGGAGCCCCTGGGAAAGAATGAGCTGCTGTCCTTGCACTGGCTGTGCCACAGGTTCTGCCCCCACCCTCCTCACGCCTTGGATCACTGCTGCGTTCCTGGAGCTGATTATTTATTATTAACTGGAGAGCTGAGCTGGAAAATGTCTAAATCCTTTCTAGGTGGGGGGGGTCTGTATGAGTATATGTCTATATCTTAAGCGGGTCTCAGCTGGCTGGGGCTGAGCAGCAGTTGCACACAGAGCAGCCCTATTCAGCCAAGCTTAACAGCTTAAACATGCTGTGTGGATCTGCTTAACCGAGGGCTGGAAGCCCACAATAAAGCAGCTTGGTTGTGACTGGGACTGAGGGAAGACAACTCCCTCCTTTTTCTTCATAATCTCAAAGCTGATGCTGAGCAGAGCTGTAGCAGCAGTTGGTCTCTGCACAGGATCTCACTTTGCATCACACAAACCTCTGACCTGGGCCTCTGCATCCTCCTGGAACACAAGGGATGGTCCCATCCTCACAGTGGGGTGAGAGGGAGAGCTGGGCCATGGTCCCTTGACTTGGAAGGGCTCTGAGGCACCAGGAGTTGGTATCCTGCTGTCACTGGGTGCAGCCAGCCCTTGTCAAGTGTCACCTCTCGTGAACGTTGTTTGCCTCTTGGAATCAGGGAGATGTAAATAAACCGTATGCACTAAATAGGAAGGAGAAGTTATCAGCGAGATTTTAACCTATTGACATCTTCAGTGCAGAGGGGAGCAGGGAGCTGGTCCTTGCATAGCACTGTGTGTTTAAATAAAGGTTCTGCCACTCGCAGGCCCACTTCAAAGTCAGTCTTGCAGAGCTCCTGCAAAGTCGACTTACCTAAAAGCCAATTAGCTCTGATTAATTTATGTAGGCAGGCTTGGTTAGCAAATGGGTGCAGACAGAGCCATGTGAGTCGCTGTCTCTCTGCCCTTGGCACTGGCCAGACCCCATGGTGGCACAGGCCCTTCCCTCACCCCTGCTGCTCCTGCTGCTCACACACATTTACCCCACACCTCCAGCTCTCCCTACTTGTTTGCACAGCCCTGTTCCCCTGGCACGATGCTCTTCATGCTGGTGGCTGAGAACCAGCTCTGCTTTTCCAGGTCATTGCCTGGGAGCTGCTGGGTAAAGCAAGGAGGCAGAGGCTGCCTTTAAAGCTTCCTCTGTGGTTCCCTTTTTTACTAAGGAAACATTTCCTTTGGAACCAGCTCCTGGCCTGGGGCTTGATAAATTAAGAAAAATTGTCTCTGAGCCCTTAAAATAGCAGCAGTTTATGAGCTTGGGTCTGGGCCAGGACTCTGGGGCTGCCTTTCCCTGGCTGAGCGACAGGGACTCAGCCCTGCAGCTGGGGCATTGGAGGGGACCAGCCACATGGTCCCTCCTTGCCAACAGCCCATGGAGGGCACGGAGAGCTGGGGGTGCGGGGGGGGTCATCCCAGTATGGGACCTGATGTACCACACCCCCCCTCTGCCGGTGTCCCATGAGGACAGGGACAGGCACAGGCACGTCCCTCACACCCCCGCTGTGTCTGTCATGGTGGGAAACGGATCGAGCACATGGTGGGTGCAGGAGGGGTTTGACTGCTGGCCTCTGGCTGCCCTGGCACAGCTTGTGGCTCTTGGCACTGCCATAAATAACGCTCAGGGAGAGAAGGGCGTCTCCTGCAGAGGGGCTCCCATGGGCGGAGGATTCCTGGTTCAGGGGCAACGCCCAGGGTGGGGTCTGCTGTTGGTCCCACCTGGAGAGGGGGCTTGGGAGCTGCAGCTCAGCCCCTCCCTGCAGCCGGCACCGCCCCTCTCCCTGCCCGGGGTAACCTGAACCGGAACAAGCCCCGGGGGATCCCGGGCTGGAGCCTGGAGCCCTCCCCGGGCCGTGCCCGGAGCCTGCGGGGACACAGCGGCAGGTCCCGGGTGGCCTCGGACACGGGGCGGGGACGGTCCGGGGAAGGTGCACGGCTCTGCTATGCTCGGCTTAGCACAGCCTAGCAGAGCTCGGCCCAGCTGAGCCCGGCTCAGAGCGCTCCTGCCCCGCCCTCCGCGGGCGGCCCCGGACGGGGCGGTGCCGCCCAAGCAGCGCCGCGGAGCCGGGGCCGGAGCTGGGACCGGGACCGCGACTGGGACCAGGGCAGCGGCGGAGAGAGGTGCGGGCTGGGCTGGGCTCAACTCGGGGTGCGGGGTCCTGGGGAGCTGAGCGGCGGGGGACAGCGGGGGTGTGGGGTCTGGGGACCGTGGGGTCAGTGCTGGGAGGTGGGAAGCTGAGATGTGGGGTTACTGGTGGGATCTGGGGTTACTGGTAAGGTGTGGGGTCACAACTGGGGTCTGGGGCAGCTGGGGTGTGTTGTTACTGGTGGTGTCTGAGGGAACTGGGGTGTGGGTGGGGTGCTGGGAGGGTCCGGGGCACTGCTGGGGAGCAGGGGCGTGGGGGTGATGCCCCGGCCGGTCAGGGTGGGGTGCAGCGGCACAGAGCAGGGTGGGTGTGCCGGGGATAGGGGTGGGGGTCCTTGAGGGTGGGGCAGGGTACCGCCCGGACAGAGCTCTCCGCTGCCTCCCAGGCAGTGACCCCCCCGGGCCAGGCTGGGCTGGGAGCCCAGAGGCTGCTTCCCAGTCCCACCATCCCTCCCCACAGCCCCGCTCCAGCAGCGTCCCCATGCACAGCCTTGCTCGCGGAGCGGCCGCTCTGTGTTTTCTTCAGAAAAAGGAAAAAAGTTCCCTCTGCTTACTGCTGAGCTCATTTTTAAACATTTATATTAGGGGGGCTTGTGGGGAGGAGAAACAATTGAGTAATGTCTTAGGAGCAAGGGAGCATTCCAAAAGCATGACTGCGCGGCCCTTTCCAGCACCAACAGTCTGGCAGCCAAGTCTTCCCCCCTAAATCCAGCCCCAGCCTCTCACATCCCAGTGGAACCACAGCGTGGTCCCGGGGGGCTTCACAGGGTGTATGTGTGTGGGGGTGGCTGGGAACAGGGGAGCAGTGGTGGTGCCACATCCCCAGCAGAGCGCTCGGGTCGGGAAGCCGGAGGCAGGGAGGCAGCGGCGTTGGTTGGATGTACTTCCCTGAGACCAGTTGCAGTTTATTTTTGTTTTCCCAAGTGCCTTTTGGTGCCCAAACAGCTTTAACTTATGTTCAGCTCCACTTCCTCAGCTACAAAGAGTATAGAGACTGTGGGAGATTTTACGGACTTTAAATTGAATCCATATTCCTGACAGCCACAACTTCTCCAGGGAAACATTTTTTTTAAGTGGAAAATAAGCCCAGTCACTGTCTTCCAACAGGTTATCGGGAGCGTTTAACCAGGCTCATCTCCTAACTTGCTGTTTACACTGGAGAGCGTATTGACATGAAAAGTAAGGAATGTATTAGCAAATATTGATTGGCCCCGGGGCAGTGGCAGGCAGGGGTTGCACCAGTGCAGGCGTCTGCTGAGACTGGCATGTGCTGTGGAACTTTCAGCAAGACCCTTGTGCAGGGGGAGCTGGGAAGGTTGTTGCTTCCGCGGGAGGTAAAATAAGAACGTGGTGTGATGTCCTTTGAAAGAGGGGGTAAGGGCAGGCAGCGCTTTCCCACAGAGCTCAGGCGCTTGTGGTTCAGGCTTTGTTTAGGCTTTAAAATTCTTCTGTTCCAAGTGCCGTTCTCTGTTTTGCTTGTGGATGTTTTTGTGGGATTTAGCAATGAAAACAAGGCAGCCTGGCCGCTCTGCCTGGGCTCTGGCTCTGGGCAGCTGCCCTTGGCCATGGCGCCAGCGCCTGCGCTGAACCCCACTGCCCAAAGCACTGCTCCCAGCTTCAGAAGAAAACTGCTAAGGTCAAACTCACCGAGTTTGAGCTCCTTATTTTGATGGTCACTCACCATTTGGAGGCAGCAGGTCTAGAAGGTTTCAGGCAGCTTTCCCGGGGCAGGTACCAGCATTTTCCTTGGCACTCGGTGCCGGGCAGTTTTGGCAGCAGTGGCTCCGAGCTGACGCTGCTGGTGGGTGTGGGTCCTGCTCTGGGTGACAGTGGTGGCTGTTGGCAAGGGCTGGAGGCCAGTCTCCTCTGTGCTGCACGGAAACTCACGGCTGGGCCTGCCCAGGGCTGTGAGCATGAAATTGCAGCCACTGCTGTGCCAAAACCAGCTCTGCTTTGATCGGCCGGGAGCACGAAGCCCAAGCTCTGCCCTGGCCGTGGAGTTTCCCTTGGCACCGCTCCTCGCTTCCAGCCCTTTTGGGAGCTCCTTTCTGCTCCTGTAAAAGAGTCCCTCTGTAACCCGAGACGTTTGCAAGGACACTTGTCCTGTGCTACCTTGGCCATGGTTTAGATGTCTCAGCAAATTGAATTCCCCCCGATGGACACACCTACCAGATTTTGATTTAGAAGTTTGCTTTCTTCTCCCTGGCACCAGCTGTGCCAGCGAGTCCTACCAGCTGAAACCGTTCCTGTGGTGAGAGCCCCACGGGGCTTGTTCCTGGCTCCATGGCTTAGGTGTGTTCTGTGTTCCTGCTGGTGTTCAGTGGGCCTGGGATGCTGTGAGCTCCCCGAGGTCTTGTCCGTGTTGCAGGTTGCATGGCCAGAGCTGAAGGTGTGTGCTTTGGGGTTTTTGAAATCCAGGTAGATGCCTCATGGTGGTTCTAGCCATGAACCTGGTCTGTGCTGCACTAGCCCAGCTCCTTCTCGAATGAGTTAAATCAGAACAGCCCAACCAAGCACTCTGGATGCTTTTGTTTGTTAAACCATTAACAAGTTTAGCAGAGCTGAAGACAAAGCAGTGCCAGGAAGATCCTGGTCTGTTCAAAGAGGTGGTTCTCCTTCTGTGGTTGTGTTGTGGTGCCAGTGGGTCCAGGTGGATGCCTGGGCTTTGGGGTGATGGGACTGGCTGCTCCCTGTCTGAGGGGAGAAACCAGAGAGCTGCTGGGGCACAGGAATATTTTCTTATCATCCGACAGGCAGCCTGTAAGGAGGTGCTTGGTGCAAGGCAGGAACATGGGCCCCAGGTCTGTTCCCCCATCTCTGGCCAAGAAGGTCACCAGGGTAATGCCAGCAGCTACACAAGCACTGCCTGGAGCCTTGACCCTCCTCCTGACTCCGCTCTCCTCCATTCCTTTGGGACAAGGAGGTTTTATTCAGAGTGGGATGTGTGCCAGTCCTGGGGCTTTGGGCAGCTGGCCCTGCCACACAGGGAGCACTGGGGGTGTCCCTGCAAAGGGGCTGCTCCCAGCACAGCCCCATCCCCACCAGCACAGCCCTTCGGGGCTGTGCCTGCGGCCAGGGCTGTGGGCAGAGCAGAAATTCGGCTGGTTTCACTGATAAGTCGTGTGACAGGTCTGGCCGGGGTGTGGCCGGCACCGGCACTGCTCGGGAATTTCTGCTTCAGAACAAAACCCCTCTGTTGGCCTGGGGAGCCCGAGCCTTGCCAGGGACCTTTGTTGAAAGATTCCTGTCCCTAGTTTGAGCCCTTCTTCAAAGCGTTAAGTCTTTCTGTGCCGTTTCCTGAGATCTCCAGCAGACCCTGGATGATGGATGCATCCTGCTGCCAGAGGAATTCCCCTTTTCCTGCTCAGCAGGAACTTCACTTTTTGAGGCACAAAGCTGGGAGAGGCCAATAACACAAGGGCTGTCCTGGAGCCCCAGCTGCTTTAGTGCTGATGGCTTTAGAATAGCTGCTTGGAAAGTAGAGCAGAGCAATTTAGTTTAATTTTGCAGTTTCTTGGCACTCTGGAGGAGCTGCCTGCTCGGGATTAGGCTGGTGCCAGCAGCGGTGGCACAGACCAAACCCACGGCCATCCTGATATGACTCCAGCCTGCCTGTGGCAGTGGGAGTGGAGCCCTGCAGAGCTTGGCAATGTGGGAGATGCTGGCATGAAGGGGCTGCTCCCTTCGGTTATCTCTGAATGAGCAGGAGGCATCTCCCGTGAGGCACCTCAAGTGCTGCTGGTTGGATTGCTGACATTGCTGGGCAGCCTTTGCTGTAACTCAGGGTGGTTGATGCTTGGCAGAGCTTAAAATCTCAAAAATCTGAATTTCCTGTGTCCTTTCAATCCTCTGGCCTGTGGCACTCGTAGTAAAGCTGTCCTCCTCAGGCTGTCTTCTTGTTTTCCACTCCCTTTTATCCGCTCACAGTCTGGGAGCGGTGCAAAGCCCTTTGCATCGGGCTCCCCTGTCCCAGGGACTGGCCTCATCTGTCGAGAGACAGAGGAGCTGATTCCTCCCTGAGCAGAGTGCCACTGGCACCGTGTGCCCGGCTGGCTGGCAAGGTGAGGACATGGATGGGGCAGCCCAGCCGGCCACCGAGGCACACGGTGCTCGCAGCCTCCTCGCCGTTGCTCTGGATTAGTAATGGGCTATTTCTGGATGGCTCTCGTGAGTAATGGAATGAATCGTGCTGAGATTTTGGGTGGGGACAGTGCCTGTGTCTGCTGAGTCACTGCTCAGCACCACGCTGGGCTGGAGCTGTCCCGGGTCAGGGTGGGCAGCGGGGGCTGTGGGAAGGAGCTCGGGGTGCAGCCACTGCTGGGGCAGCGTGGGCAGAGAGCTAGCAGCCCAGCGGGGCTGGGGCTGTGCCCTGCCTGGTTTTGGTTTAGGTTCAGTGTCCGTTGGTCTGGGCACGGGCAAGTCCTGGTGTCTGTCTGGGTGTTTGTGTTGCCAACACCCACTGTTCCCGTGCTGTGGTTGTGTCTCCTGCCTTGTGTGGCTGAGATAACGGCGTGTCCCACATCACCTTCCTTCTCCTGTTTGTCTTTGAGATACCGACTCGCAAAGCAGCAAATCACATTTTGCTGTGGCCAAAGGGCCTTTCTGCCTGAGTAAACAGATTTTTTTTGCCCATGAGCTTGCCTTTTTCCAGGCTGTGGAGATGATGGATGGAGAGGGGATGAGGCTTTGGTCAGACAAGAGGAATGGGTGGTGCTTTTCTTGTGTCCCCAGGGAGACGCTGTCCTCGAGAGCAGGCAGGAGACAGCAGACTCCTCCAGCTCTTTATCTGCTCCATAACACAAATGTCGTGTCTCCTCGGGATGAGCTCCTGGACAGCTGCCCATGGGGGACAGGCAGGAGCTGGAGGTCACAAGGAAAGAGGACAGGAGCTGTACTGAGTGTTCCCCTCCATGCTCAGCCCCTGGCAGTGGGACCCTTGGGACACTTTAAGGTTTTTTTTCTTCAACTTCAGAGTGGCACAAATGTGCTCTCCCTCAGACGTGCTGCTCTGCTGGATGTGTGCTTAACTCCTGGTTGAATGGTGCCAGATCCTGCCGGACACGGCCCTTCATCCTCACTCCTCTCACTTTACAAGTGCTGGGTTGCTATTTTTATTAATGGCTCTGCAGCACTTGGAGCCGTGAACTGTTCCTGCTTTGGTTTATGAGCCAGAGTCGTGACCTGCAGCAGTTGGGGGCTATGGCAGGGTCTGGCCCAGGTCTGGGTGAAACCTTTCTCTCTTCTGCCCCAACCCCGGGATGTGAGGACACGGTTCTGCACACATCCTTCTGATCTGGGGCAGAAGCAGCCTGGTTGCCCACGGGGTCTAGCTCTGTTTGCTGAGTGATGTCTGGCAGCTTCCCCCACGGCCAGTGCCAGCATCGGCTCTGCACAGTTATGTGGCAAAGGCTCCTTTGTGTCAAACGGGCTGGGACGGGGCCAGCCTGGTGCTGGGTGCCAGGCACACAGGTTGTGCTCACCCGGATCTCCAAGAGCTCAGCTTGGTGTGTTCCAGCTGCTGATGGGATTATCTGGGAGCTGGTGAGTGTGCCTGGGTGAAAAATGGAGCAGAGTTTCTAACCTGAAGAATTTATAACCTGAAATAAAACCAGTGGGTGTGCACAGCTCCGAGGTCATCAGAGGAGCCGTTTTCCTGGGATGGTGGCACAGGGAGAAAATACAAAGGGAGGGATTGGCTGGCTGGGGCCAGAGACTTGCTGCCCAGTGGGGTGGGTCAGGCAGAGGGTTCATCATCTTGCACAAGGTCCCTGTGTGGAGAAACTGGCACTCACCGGGGCTGGGGCATCGGGGTGATGGTTCTCCTGACTGCAGGTGCAGTGATGGATGTAAATGGTTCTCACAGTGCCTGTGAGCCAGTGTGTGGAGCTGGAGGTGTGCCTGGTGAGTGGCCAGGAAAGCCTTTGTCCTGGTGGTCACCGGCTGCTCAAGCTGGGGTGTGCCCAGGTACCATGGTGGCCCAGGAGGGGCTGGGCACATGGGCTGCCTGCTCTGCTCTGTCCTGCTCAGCTGCTCCTGTCCCCACAGCCATGGCGGCCATCAGGAAGAAGCTGGTGATCGTGGGAGACGGTGCCTGTGGAAAGACCTGTCTGCTGATCGTGTTCAGCAAGGACCAGTTCCCCGAGGTCTACGTGCCCACCGTGTTCGAGAACTACATTGCGGACATCGAGGTGGACGGGAAGCAGGTGAGAGCTGTTTGCAGGGTGCTGGAGCTGTCCCTATCCCCTCGCTCCCATGGTCCCAGCGCTGCTGCCTGGGTTGGTCCGTGTGGCTTGGATGCACCCGCAGCACTCGAGGCAGCCCCGCGGCTCCAGCGTTCTGGGGTCACCCTGAACCTGACCCAGTTTGAGGAAGACCGTGGCTGTAACTGAGGAAGATAAAGCTGCTGAGCTGCGTCCCTCTCCCCTCCCAGGTGGAGCTGGCCCTGTGGGACACGGCGGGACAGGAGGACTATGACAGGTTGCGGCCCCTCTCCTACCCGGACACCGACGTCATCCTCATGTGCTTCTCTATTGACAGCCCGGACAGCCTTGGTAGGGACCAGGGAGTGAGGGAGGACCAGGTGCTGCTACTAAACCCCTGGGGTGTGGGAAGCCTCTGAGCTGCCCATCTGGGGGTGCTGGTCCCTCCCTTCCATTTCCTGGCTTTGCGTGTGCTCCAGGAAAATTCTGGGAGCTTGCTGGGGGTGGTGGGAGGATGTCATAGGTGGGAGCAGCCCCTCAGCTCAGGGGGTCCATGTGTGTCATTACAGAGAACATCCCTGAGAAGTGGACGCCAGAGGTGAAGCATTTCTGCCCCAACGTGCCCATCATCCTGGTGGGGAACAAGAAGGACCTGAGGAACGACGAGCACACGCGGAGGGAGCTGGCGAAGATGAAGCAGGTGAGACCAGCCCTGGTCCTGCTGCCGTGGCCAGTGACCACCTCTCCCCATGCCAGCCCCCCTGTGCCACGCTGGATCCTGGCACTGGGTGCCCCAAGGGCAATCCCTCTGCTTCTGCTGCTCTTCTCTGGCCATATTTCCAAACCCTGCTTCTGATGCTTTCCAGGAGCCAGTGAAGCCTGAGGAGGGGCGGGACATGGCCAACAGGATCAACGCCTTTGGCTACCTGGAGTGCTCGGCCAAGACCAAGGAGGGTGTGCGGGAGGTGTTCGAGATGGCCACCCGGGCAGGGCTGCAGGTCCGCAAGAACAAGAAGCGCCGGGGCTGCCCACTGCTCTGAGCAGCCCGGGAGGAGCCAAGGACCTCATGGTGCCAGTACCCAAACCCTCTGCCCGAGAGCTGCCAAACAACCCCCGGGGTGTCCCCGCAGGGCTCCGGGGCCAGGAGGGGCCAGTGCCTTCAGTGCCCGCTGCTCTCTATGGGCCGGGAATTTGTGTAACTCCCCGTGTCGCCCCGTTTTGTACCAGTCCCCCTGGTTTCTCCTCTCCCGTGGGGGTTGCTGCGGTGTTTGCTCCGGGCAGCTCACAGGTGGGGTCTGCAGGACCCCCGGGCTCTCTGCCCACTCCCCTCGGCTGGGTGGGCAGCACACACTGCGTCTCGTACAGACTTGCCCAGGGCAGCCTTTGGGCTCTGCCCCCCGAGGCTCTGCCCAGCCCTGCCAGTAGCGCACTGGTCACAGACTGAGCACCAGTAAACTGCACTGTGTCATTGGGAGAATAAATGCAAACTGGTATTTGAGTAACTGTAACTGCCTGTGTGGCATCCTTCCACTGTCCCTGGTCCATGTGCTTCAGGGTGGGGGGCTTGCTCATCCCCCAGCCCCTCTTGCTTCAGACGCAGCATCAGGGTCATCACTACAGGCTTGGGTAAGACTCAGGGAGCAGCTTATGTGGACTGGGCTGGGCTGGGTGGGAGCTGCTGTGCCCAGCCCCTGGCGCTGTCCCTCCTCTGTAACCATCTGGAGCAGGGCAGGGCTGTGACAAACCTGTCCCTGCTCCAGCAGCCCTGGCATGGCACTTGACACCAATGCACTGTTTTTCTCTAAACATTTATTTCAGGGAAAAAAATAGAAGTGTGGCTGCATGGCCATACCAGCTCTCAGGCCAGGCAGGTGCCTGCAGGGGAGCCCAGCCACCCTGTGCCCAGTCTGGGGTGCCCAGTCACCCACTGCAGCAGCACCGAGCTCCCTTTTGTGCCCAGTGATGCTCTCCAGAGGCCAGACTTCATTGAACGGTGAGACCAGTCACAGGGAATCGTCTCTCCATGGCCACATCAAAGCTGTTTAAAATGGTGAGTGGTCCCAGTCAGTGCTGGCCCGGCCACTCTCTGCGAGAGGAGGGGTCTGCCCCGGGCTGCCCACCGTCCCTGACAGGGCTCTTGGCTGGTGGGACCCCCCCTTTGGCCCCATCTCCACAAGGACATATAGGGCACTGGGCACCCTGGGCAGGGGACAGCCAGTGCCAGAGGCTGAGGGTGCTGGAGCTCCGTGGGGCTCCTCCTCCTTTCCCAGGCAGATTTCCTGCAGAGAAACCCTGTGGCAGAGCTGGCCGCTGGCTCGGGAGGGGTCAGGCAGCCCCAGGAGATGCCTCCCATGCCATAGGTGCCAGGGCACAGCCCCAGCTCTGCCCCTGCTCACCTGGCAGCTAGTTGCCAAGGTGCAGCGCGTGGAGACCGGCAGCAAGACCATCCTCGGCTGGGCTCTCGTCTTCATAGGGGTAGCCCGTGTAGCCACCCTGCTCCCTGCAGTACCTGAGGAACCTGCGGGCACAGGGCGAGGGGACCATGGGCAGGAGGTGGCACTGGCCTTGCTGCCTCTGCAGCACAGGGCACAGCCAGGCAGGAGCTCCTGGGCATCATCTGTGGAGGGGGGTCAGAGCAGCTGGGCAGGGCTCACCTCTGCCAGTGCTGGTCCTTGCTGAGCACGGCCGGGTTACCCACCACGATCAGCAGAGCCTTGGCCCTGGTGATGGCCACGTTGAACCTCTGGAAAGAGAACAAGAGAATCATAGAATCACAGGCTGGTTTGGGTGGGAAGGGACCTTTAATGCTTATCTCATCCAACCTCCTGCACTGAGCAGGGACATCTGCAACTAGAGCAGGTTGCTCAGAGCCCCATCCAACCTGACCTTGAGTATTTCCAGGGATGGGGCAGCGGCCACCTCTCTGGGCAACCTGGGCCGGGGTCTCACCACCCTCAGTGTCAAAACTTTCTTCCTTATATCTAGTCTCTAGCTCTGCTGCCTATGGGGGACCAGAGGGGAGTGGGAGGTGCCGAGGGGCCTGCTCAGGGTAGTTCAGTACCTTGGGGTTCTTGAGGAAGCCCAACTTGAAGTTCTCATCGAGCTGGAGGTACTCGCTGCAGCTGCGCACAGTGGAGATGAGGATGATGCGTCGTTCCTGGCCCTGGAACTCCTCCACAGAGCCCACCTGGGGTGGGAACAGCCAGTGAGGGGCCAGGGAGCACCCCCACAGCAGGGTGGGCTCCTCTCCCCACCAGTCCCAGGACCATACCTTCAGCAGGTTGATGTCTGGCAGAGCTCGCAGGACGGGGTCCAGGGAGGTGATGGCTTTACGGATCTTCTCCACCTGGGAGGAGGCACAAAGCACAATCCAGCCACCATGGAGCCGTCCTTGTGTGCCAGCCCCGGGGCTGCCCATTCAACCCAGTGACCCCCATCTCCTGGGGAGGTCTCTGCCCATGATCTGTGCCCCTCACCTGCTTCCTGTAGGGAGAGATGATGCCAATCTCCTTGGGTGAGACGTTGGGGCAGCCCCTCCTGCCCTGACTCTGCAGCAGCTTCTTGAGGTAGTGGACCAGCACCTCAATCTCAGCCGTGTTGAAGAAGGAGGGGCTCTTGGCCTCTCTCCGGTCTTCCCCACAGACCCCGTGGAAGATGATGGGGAAGCCCTGGAGATGGACAGCATTGGGATCTGCTCTACCTACGGCTTGGGGCTCCCCTGGTTCCCCTTGCTCCTGCCCCCCTCACTTTTTTGGGAAGCTCATCCCAGTTGCAATAGAGACTCCGGATGTCCAACTCGTCGCTCTCACAGACCTTCAGTTCGCTGTCGTAGAAGAGCTCGTTGGGGATCCTGAGGATGGCCTCATGGGACCTGGCAGAGGTAGGATGGTGCCCAGGGCGGGTTCCACACAGCCCCAGCACCCTCCTGGATCCCCTGGGGAGCTGGAGCCCAGGGTGTGCACATGGATCCTGCATTGAGATGTGCTCAGCAGGGCAGCCCTGTCCCCATCTTCCCCCATCCCCACCTGTAGTTCCAGAGCAGTTTGGTGACAAACTGCGGGTTGTATCCTTCGCTCGACTTCGTGTACAGGGGGTTGTGCAGCATCAGCCGCCCCAGCAGCGAGGTGCCTGTGCCCAGGGAGACACTGTAGGTTCCTGCGAGGCTGCTCAGCCCCCGGGTGCCAGCACCACTCCCCCCTTCCCTGCTCACCCAAACCGTGCTCGATGGCCAGTGGGGACCTCAGGACAGGACCCAGCTGCTGGGGATCTCCTGCCAGCACCAGCTGCCCCCCATTAGGGTTGGTCTTCTGGTCCATAGCAGTCAGGAGCCCTGGGCAGAGGGAGAGCTCAGTGGGGTGCGGGGGGGTCTCCAGGCCACCCAGAGGTGCTGGTCCCCCACTCACCCGCAATGGCCACCACACTCTCTGGCTCTGCGGCCTGGCCACACTCGTCGATGAAGACGTGGGAGAAATACCCGTCGGGGAAGTTGGCTGAGACGAGCCTGGGGAGAGGTGGAGTGAGGCTGCCTGGACATCCCTGCCCCAGCTGGTCATCCTTCTTCCCCTCACCTTCATCCTCATCCTCCTGCAGAGGAGAGGTCCCCCCCACTGCCCACCCTCCACCACCCACCTCCCCACTGCACCCCGTTGGGTCTGTCCCCACAGCCTGGCCTAAGGCAGCCCCTGGCTCTACCCTCTGTGGGTGGGGGACACAATCCCAGCCCCACTGACCTTCCCGCCGTCACCAGTGTGGTGATGAGGATCCGGTAGCGCCCCAGGTGCTCCTTGCTTGGGTACACGTAGCAGCTCTGCCTGTTGTCCCAGTTGCAGCAGGGCTGAAACGCAGACACTTGGTGGGATCCTGCTCTGCCCAGGGGCCACCAGCCCAGACGTGTCCCAGGGTGCCCGGGAGGAGGGGCAGGGACCTACCCTGATATCAGCAGGCACCTCCTGGTAGTTCCTGGAGCTGGCCATGAGCCTGTAGATGTAGCGGGGAGCGACGTCCTTGATGAGGCGCTGGCACAGCAGGTCTGCAGCACTGTTGGATGGGGCGCAGGCCAAGATCCGGGCGTCCTTGAAGCACGTCCACACCTAGGGGGGAGGAGGAGGTGATGACACTGAGCCCTGTGGGCTGGGGTGGGTGGGCAGCAATGCCCGGGGCCGGACCTGGGCACCAGCTGCTCACCTGCTTGATGGCCTCCACCAGAGTGACTGTCTTGCCGGTGCCGGGGGGGCCGAAGATGAGGTATGGGGCTGGCCTGGAGGTCCCTGTCACGATGTGTGTCACAGCCCTGCACTGCTCCTCGTTCGCCTGCAGCTTGCGGTCAAACCACCTGTGGGAGCAGAGGCTGAGCATGCTGGATCCCCATCCCCATCCATCCCATCCCATCCAGCAGGCACCGGGACTCACCGGGGCTGGAAGGGGCCTGGAAAGAGGGACTTGTGGCAGGAGGCGGAGGGGAAGAGGAGGCTGAACAAGCTGCGCCTCATGGCCAGGACGACAGCCCGGTGCTGGACCTGCAGCGGCAGCCGGCTGAAGGTGAAGGTCACGTCGAACTTCAGGTTTTTTACAAACTTGTTCTGCAGCCTGAGAAGGAGCAGTGTGAGCAGGACATGGGGATGTTCCCCTATTCCTTCCCGAGCCTGTCCCATCCTGTGCCCAGCCTTCAGCAACATCTGAGCGGGGCTGCCTGGCCAGGGCTGGACACCACTCACTTGGAGGAGAAGCCCAGTCTGACCTTCTCCAGCTCCACGCCATGCACGTAGCCCTTGTACTGGACGAGTGGGGAGAGGTCCCGCTCACTGCTCAGGTGGACAAAGAGATGGTCGCCCTTCAGCACGGACGGGCGGTTCTCGGCCACGCCAGGCACCTGTACCCAACAGCCAGTGTGATGCCAGGAGCTCCCGCACCCCTCCTGCCCCCTAGCTCCTCCCACATACATCGAGGATCATCAGCGCCCTGTCCTGCACCATGGTCACATCCTTCATGTCATAGCGATGGATGTCCACCTCCATCTGGATCTCCTCCAGGTGCAGCAGCAGCTGGAACTTCTGCTGGTAGTTCTCAGCTTCAAGGGGGGCCTCCAGCAGTGACCTGCAGGCAGCAGGGATATCACCATGGCTCAAGGACACCTTGGCCAAGGGGCAGGGGGTTGAAGGTGCAGGGCTGGGCAGCGTTGCCCCCATCCCTGGCACTCACAGCATGGCAGCCCAGCTGGAGCTGGAGCTAGCGTTGGCATTGCGTCCAAGCAGGATTGTGTCCTTGAGGCTCTTTGGGTACTGGTAGGTGCCCAGCGGGATTTCTCTCTCCAGTTCGTTTTCCAGGCAGCTGGGCAGAGAGGACAGTGGTGCCACAAGGACTGCAGGGCTGGGCTGTGCCCGAACTGCAGCCACCCTCAGCCTTGGCAAGCAGGGTGTCCCCAACCCCACTGTCACCAGCCACCGCGTGGGAAAGGAGCTGAGCCTTGTCCCAGCTGGAGAACAAGGCTGGGGCCCTCCGCGCAGGATGGCAGCAGGTGACCCCACCACGTACCTGTCGGGGGGGATGCCCTCCTCGGTGATGACAGTGACTGGGCGGCGGAGGCTGGCCTGGTAAGGCTGGAAAGGTGCTGAGGGTCCCAGGTCCTTGGCCAGCTGGGTCTCGGCGACGGCAGCGATGTAGCGCCTGATGCTGAAGGGCTCGTTCGGCTCCTTGGTGAACTCAAAGACCAGCCAGGCGTGGAAGTACCCATTGCAGGTGGCCAGGCACCTCACCTGGATGGGGTACGTGCCACCTGAGAGGCACGGAGGTGAGAGATGGGTCCGGCATCTCCCCCGGGGGGCAGGGTACAGGGCAGGGCACAGGGACCCACCTGGGTGCAGCAACAGGGACTGGCCCTGGGTCGCCCCTTGCTCGTCGTCGAAGGAGAGCTCCCGTGCTGGCTGGTGTGGTTGGCACCGCCGCAGCGTCACCGCCTCCGTCCCACGGTTCTGCACCGCCACGGTGACCACCCGGGGCTCGCCAGGCACTACCGGGAAGCGGATGTGCCCGTTGCCTTGGTCGTGCTCGGAGACGATCTCCACCCCATGCTTCCCACGGATGGCCTCAGCCCTGTGGGGAGGGAGGGTCAGGCTGCCCCAGCTGGGGCAGGGGCTGTGCCAGGGCAGGGGTGGGCAGGGTGCTGCCAGTCGTACCACTCCTTGGTGCGGCTCTGGGGCACTTGTGGACCGGAGCTGGGCTGCTGCCCTGAGGCAGATGCAGATGCCAACACCTCCGTGTTCATTCTGGGTCTCTGGTACTGGTCTGCCATTACTACACGCTTCTTCTCCTGTGAGGAGCAGCCAACATCAGCATGGCCCCAGGGTCCTGTTGGTGACCAGGGGCTCCCATGGAGCACAGGAGCCACTAGGCTGCCACAGCCTGGGGCCTCTTCTCACCTTCTTGAAGTGCACCAGCTGCCCATGCACCTGCGCCCGCTTGTTCACCTTCAGTGCATACAAGATGCTTGAGAAGTTGGGCATTCGTGGCTCAGTCCTGGACAGACAAGGGAGAGAGGTTTCCATGTGGATGGAGCACGGCCGTGCTGCCGGGGACACAGACAGCAGAGAGGAGGTGAGCGAGAAGGAAGGGTGAAAGGGACAAGGAGGCCGGGGTGAGGGGTGAAGAGCACTCAGCGGCTCCCTCTGTGCTGGAATGGGAGAAGGTCTGAGGCTTTTCACCGGCCCATTCAAATCTTACATCCCTGCAGCTGCTCCAGTAGCTCCATGCTGTGGTGTGGCCATTCCAGCTGTGCCACAACATCACTGCCTGGCTCCCACAGCCATGCAGTCCCTGTCCCTGTCTGGCAGCAGGGCAGAGACATGTCCTTGTCTCTAGATCCTTGACAGAAGAGACTATCCAGAGAGGTCAGCCCCCCACACAGCCACAGGGACTGAGCCAGCACAGATGGGAGCTCCTTCAAGGCTTGGCCACCATGCTCCTGGCAGTGATGTTTCCCCAGGTCTCTCCTTACGTGCCCCAGGGCACGTCCCGCAGCCTGCCCACGGGCTGAACCCCGGCTTTGCCAATGATTAACAGCAGTGACGTAGCACAAGGGCCAGCGTGATCAGTGTCAGCAGGGTGAGGTGGGGAGCCTGGCAGGCAGCGGGTGTCTGAGGCTGTGCCCAGGCAGCTGTGGGGGGCCCACGCAGCTGGGGAACACCCCGACAGGTCTGTGGCTAGATACGTGGGGCTGGTGTCTGGAGAGGCAGCTCTGCTGTCGCTGTGCCCGCAGCCCAGGAGGACATGGGCTGTCCCACCAATGCTGCTCTTTTTTCTGGGTGCCCAGAGACAGCAGAGCCTCTGCCTTTGAATGTAACTGGTCCAGGTGGTCCTCACTGCTTGGGAAGTACACACTCCTCCATCCCACCCAGGCAGGTGAAGAAGGAAACCCCTGAAGACCTCACTTGCTCCCCAGTGCTACCCTCACACCCAGCTCTGGCTGGAGCTGGCTTAAAGCCCCTCGTGAAGTGCCAGCGATGCTGGTCGGGGCCCAGGGATGCCGGACAGGGTGGACCGTCCCAGGCGATGCTGCCCAGGTCCGGCCGAGGTTCTCTCACCTGCCCCGAAACTCCTGGTTGTAGATGCTCTGCAGCGCGTCCCGCCGGCTCTCCTGCTCCCGGCCCGTGTCCCGCAGGAACTGCACGAACTGGTCCCCGCACCGCCGGTTCTCCATCATACTCAACCGCGGCATGGCTGAGCTGTGCGGAGCTGGGCTGAACTGAGCCGAGCCTGGCTGTGCCGTACCTGGCTGGGCTGGGCTGACCCGGGCTGAGCTGGGCTGAGCCAGGGCTGGCCCCGCAAGGAGAAACGAAAGCGAAAGGGGCCGTGCACCCTGCGGGCCACTCCCGCCGGGATGGGGGGGCCGGGGGTGGCTCCTCCCCGGTGCCACCGGCCTCTCAGCATTGCCCCACGCCCGGGTTGGGGAGACCCTCGACCGGGGTCCCGGCTGGGGGAATTGCCCTGCCTGTGTGTGGAGGGGCTGGGACGGGGGCTGGCCCACCCTAGCACCCGGGACCCCAGGGGTTCACATCCCCCCGCAGGGCTACCCGAAAGTCACGGACACCAGCCCAAAACGGGCTGTGGATGCAGGACTGAGCTGTGTCAAGGTCTGGGCTAGTTGCCCTCCCCTGGCCTGCAGCCCTGGCACTGGTTGCCCCCAGGACCGGGGAGAGCAGGGGCTGCACCTCCCACCCGAGCTGCTGTCGGGGCAGGAGAGGTGCCCAGGTGCTCTGTATTGAGTGCTCGGTGATGAGGGGCAGGAGCTCACAGCGCTCATGGCTGGTCTATAAATAGGGCAACAGCAGCAGGACTTGGGTTTTGTGTCTGTCTCTGGCTTCCTCTGTGTCCATCCTCCAGGCTGCCCGGCAAGAACAGTGGTCCCTGACCCGTCTGTAGAATGGCTCAAGCACCTGGGGCTGCTCATGGTGCTGCTTTTGCCTCGTTCGTGGCCCAAGGACGTTGGGGTAAGTGCTCTTCTCTCCACTTCTCTCGGGCGTGTCTCCTCTGCCCCCAGCTCTGCAGATGACCTGCTGGAGGTGGCTGATAAACTGCAATGGTGTAGGCCCCCTTGCAGGTTGTGGAGCCCTGAAAAACGGGGGTGTTGCCTTCGGAGAAGTTGCTTTCAGAAGTCTTTCTGTCATGTTGTGCAGGCAGAGTCCTGGAGCTCTAAGTCTTGATCTCACAAACAGGCAGGAAAGCTCTTTCCTTGGGGGGCAGCTGTTGCCTGGGCTGGCAGGACCCGTCCTGCTGGTCTGGGGTGGCTTTGCTGTCCCTGGCTCAGCCAACCTGCAAAGGCTGCTCCTCACCTGAGGTCACTTTGACTTTTCTACGTTTAACAGAGCCTGCCAAGCACAGAGATTGCTCTGGAGCTGGTCAGTCTTGGCTGAAGCCTCTGGTCTCCAACAGACAATAGCTGATGGCTTTAAGGATTAGGATGTCTCTTGGCATGTGTCACCACTGGGCTGGCACTTACCTCACATGCCAGCAGTGGCAAGTCATGCCAAGTGCTGCTTTTCCAAGGGAAGAATGGGAGCTGAGAAGGGACTAGGACTAGGACTGGGACAACTGAGCCTGCTGTGGAGGGGCTGGTGAGGGAACAGGGCCAGGAGTAGGCACGGAATGAATCAGCCTGAAGGATGATTAGTGGGAGATTTGGATAAAGACAAAGAGATAGAAATGATCTTAAGACTGGAGTAAGTGGTGGTGAGCTACTAGTGGTGTAGGTAACCCTGGCGGGCAAAGACCAGCCTTGAGGCAGATAAAAGCTCTGCTGTGTGCACAGCCTTATCTTGGGCCCACTTCAGCTCCACATTCCTGGGATTGCTGCAGGGCTTGTCTGGATGGGACTATGGCCACAGACCACAGTGCCTCAGGTGCTCATCCACACCACCTTTCATCTCCCTGGGGCTGTGGGCGGGAGGAAACCCCCTTTCCACAACCCCTCCAGACACTGGCCTTGGCGGGTCCTCCCCTGAACCTCCTGCTCTGCCTGTGGCCTCAGCCTGGACACATCCAGCAGCTGCTGTGCCAGGAGCTGAGTGGGAGAGGTGAGGTTGGTTAGAGATGAGAGAGATGAGGGATAACCTTGTCTGCTGCTTTCCCTGGGTGAAAGGGCTTCCACAGAGATCTGCGATTTCAGTTTTCAGACCTCCCGTTCCCTGCTGTGTCCCACGGTGGGAGCATCACCTGTGGGTTTGCAAGCCCAGCCCTGCTCTCAGGCTGTGCCCTGCCGATCTGCCCTCATCGGGAGCCAAGTGAGATCATGAAAAAACAGACACAAGTGACTTTAAAACAAAGACGGGTGTATTTCTGCCAGACCACGTGGTACAGAGGGTGCCTGTAGGAGGAATCTCAGTCTCAACAGCAAATACAAATGTACTTTATTTAGACAAAACTTCTGGCAAAGGATAGACACAATTATTTGGTGGCATTACTGTGCAGAGCCTGGCGTGATGCACAGGCAGTCCCACCCCAACTTCCCAACCCCTTTCTTTGTGTATTTAAAAAAAGGAAGACATGAGCCAGTTTAAAAACCAGCACCTGTGAGAAGGCTGAGTGCAAACAGAGCAAAGTGAGTTCACCAAAGGGGGGTTGTTTTACCATGAATCCATGTTCTGAGTTTGGCAGATGCAGCCTCTCCAACCTCTCCTTGAGAGAAATTCATGGGTTTGATTTTACAGAAAAACATAGAGCAAGTGTTTGAGAGCAACGTAGAGATCAATTCCAAAATCCCTTTAAGTGTGACAAGAAACTGGCCACAACTGAGACAAAATGGAAAAGTTTTTTTCTCTCACTTTGGTGCAAGTTTATTTATTTTGTACACTATCCATCCATACACCTGTGATACAAATTCTATGAACCTGCCACAAAGCATTAAAGCACAACATACCTATTATTCTGGGGACATCTGCATTTTTAATCACCATCCAGCCCATGCACAGGACCCTTAGTTCTGTAAAAATGCAGATGTCTGGTAACCGTACACACGAGGGAGGAGAGAGCAAAAATGTTCACTTGGAGGGAACATGGCTCAAATCTTCAGATTAAAAAAAAAAAAAGATGTCCCTGGAAGAGCTGGTTGTGTAGGGATATCTTGTAAACTCATTCAGTAAGATGGAAGCCTGCAGGCTGTTGCTTTGTGAGGTCAGCAGTAAGGATACACGAGGATTTACCACCTTTCGCATGTATTACACCTTGAGCAGAGCGCTGGGAGCTGCTGGCAGGTCTGACTGACTGACTGGAGTACCTGGGGTGCTGGCGAGGGGAGGGCTCCCCGCCCCCACCTCTATTTATAGTAGGGCTTTTCCAGCTAGGAAGTTTTCCAACCGTTACAGTTGGTGATTGAAAACAGCTCCACTTGTGAACTTTAATGAGAATGACCTACCAGTGAATGCAGTCACAGCAGGAAGTTTATGCGGCAGGAAACACAAAACACAAAGACAACACTATTTGTTCCACAGTTCTCTGAGGCTAGAAAACCTGTTAACTTTGAAAGCCCTAGAAAAATGCTGCACTGGTTTAGAAACCACCTACTTGGCATAGGACCACGTTTGTTTTTTGCACACAGACACCTCCCACACTCCACGTTAAGCGTTCTGCATTTCTTTGCCAATCTTGTAGCTGAGGATCTTGTTCCAGTCGATCTTGGTGCGGGTGACGGGCAACTGCCGGCGTAAGGCTTTGAAGGTGGTGTCAGACATGGTCTGGTAGTTCTCACTGATTGCTGTCTGCAAGGGCAGGAGGAGGCAGTTACACACTGATAAGATGCTCTGAGAACGCAGGGCTCAGTGTTATAGCCACAAACCTCACTTACAAGACGAAGGCTTAATTAGCTAAATTAATAATGCGATCACCAGCGTGCGTGAGAGTAGAAGGGTTTCTGCTCAACTCCCCTGTGAGTGTAGCAGCAGTTTTCCTGACTGATGTTTTTGGGTCCCTGGCACACGGGCTGGGACAATGTAAAAAGCTGTGACACAAATTTCCTCTTTGGTGTTTTTAACTGTCTCAGAGGGAGACCCTCAGACTCAGCCCCTCCCCTCCTGGGCTTGCTCCAGGCAACACTTGTAACCTTGCCAAATAAGCAAATTTTAATATAACTGTGCTCTTTAAACAAATACTACTGCACTCCTGTAAGTAACTCTTACAGTCAATACCAGATTCAGCCCCAGACAGAATCTGGGGTCAGCTTTCCATGTTTCCATTAACTGGAAATGGAGACTGTAGGATTCTATCGTATTTAACCATTGTTGATCTTACCTGGTACTCGTTTTCTGCATTTTCTATTATCTTAATAAATTCCTTAGCTGTCTGGACGTCGCTCTACAAAGGGGAAAAAAGAAAGTTTTATATGTTTAAGAGCAACTTCCAAAAGCCACACAACAGATTTCCTCCCAAGTGTCAGGCTGAGCACAGATAAGTGGGCAACACTGGCAGCTTCTGCCTCGTGTTTGTGGCTGGGCTCCCTCGCTCTCTGCGGGTGCCTCAGGACGGAGCCCGTGCTCCAGCCTGAGCCAGGACTGCACCCTGGTGAGCACAGGGGAACCAGAGAGACCTTCCCTGTGTAGATTTGGGTTTTGTGACTGCTGCTCCCTCTGCTGTGCTACAGGAATTCTTATTTTCCCTTTGTATGCTGCTCCTGCTGTTTGTTTCCCTCTCATGTAGACAGAAAAGCATATTCACATAGATAGAAAGCAAATCCAAGCTTTCCAGTAGAGACTTTACTTTCTAATGCAGTCTAACTTTAAGCAATTGAGAATCTGTGCTTCCCATGTGACTCTAAACATGACAACCTCCCTGACTACTCACCCTAAAATTACACTACTCTAAAGTCAAGAGAATCTAGTCATCAAAGTGTCTGCTTCAGGAGACATTTAAGAAATAACATAGTTGCTTTATCATAAATCTTCTGGCATACTTACTGAAACCTGGACCGAGTCCTGGATGTCTTTATGACTAACCAGCTGGACATTGCCATCTTCATAATAATGAACCTGGAGAAAGAGGAGATGCAGGTGATCGTTAACACTCATTTCCTAACCCCTGGAGCCCCCAAATGCTACCAGAACAGCACAACAGCGTCGCTGTGCCATCTTCTCTGCTTACGTGGAGACTAAAAGCAGGATGGATTTTCTAAAAGGTTTCATTCTTTGTCAAGACTGTTCAAGATTATGTTAATGCAGTAAACGCCTAGAGTTGAAATAAGAGCAATTATAAAAGAATTCATGGTATAAGTTTTAGCCCTATAAAGTGAAGCAGAATGGAGGCATATAGGGTAAAGGTACGTAATACACCACAGGCCAGACTGTAGATGATGTCCAAAACACTAGATTTTAAGAATTAATCTCTTTAATTGTATAGCTTAATAGCATCTTGACTTGAGGACATCTCTGCTGTATTTCAGCATCTCATGCTGAGGTGAATGCATTTAAGAGAAGCACAACACAGCTTCTGCTACTGCCAGGAAAAGTAACTCACCTGGATTTTGAGCACTGCAGCCACTTGAGCTGTTGGTGGTGTGATGGTAAACTTCCATTCTGACCTCCAACGACCATTCCTAGAAACAACCAAAGCAGGAAAACTACTTCCAAAAAGCTCTAACAATGAAAAGAGCCAAGGTAAGAAGAGCAAGTTGTTTCTGCTGTAGTTGTATGACCAGCATTAGGGTGCTTTACATGGCACCAAATGACACTCCTGAGGCACAGCTGAACCCAGTGCAGTTCTACGCAGACCAGCTCCAGTGTACCTGGGCTCTGGACCAGGTCGGGGGCTCTCTGTCTCCCTCTGCTAATGCCCTTCTCACTGGATGGGTCACTGAGCCCCAATGAAGGCTTTTGGGAGTGCCAAAGGGGGTCAAAGAAATGGACTACAGAATGAGAAGCAGAACTTCTCAGGAAGCCCAAGACTAACCTGCCCTTCGGACAGTGTCAGAAGACAGAGGGTGAGTTTGAGGACTGGTAAAGGAAGAAAATACACTATTTGAAATAGTCTTACCAGAAGTTTTTGGGCTGGAACTGGTGGCTCTCAATACAGGCAATAATTGTCTGCTGGCCATCTATAGATTTACCATAAACCTGTATTTAGAAAAAGAGTTAAAAAGGCCCAAGAGCTGAGGAAAACCATTCTTAATTTCTGTTCTTGGCAGCGCTGTGGAGGCTTTGCTACTGTGGAGTCTCACTGGGAACATGTACCACTAATTACACTGTCCAGAGCCTCCACTGCACCCATGCACAAATAACTCCTTTTTATCAGCCTCTGGTGTTGAGGTGCTCACAGCCAGGCCTATGGAAACTAAGGTCTACCACATCTTTACCACTGTGTGCAAACCAAGATATGTGTGCCCTCTTTGGAACTCACTATCCCAAAGTTATCAAAACCACTCGTGAGCACAAAGTCTGCTCCTGGTACTGACAGACACGGAGCAATGAACCCCCAGAGAAACAAGCTGGATACTCAACAGTGCAGAAGCCATTGGGGTAATGATCCTTCACGTAAGCCCTCAGGGCGCTGTCACAGGCGTCCCTCCACTGCTTCAGAGCTGACTCCGTGTCCTCGGGCTGGGGATCACTTGCTTCTTTCCTTAAATGATCAAACTTAAAAGAAAGTTTGTTTCTTGGGTCTAAAAATCTGCCATTGCCCAGATCACCATGTTCTGTGATTAGGACCTGTGGAAGAAGCAGAAATGAAGACACCCTTACGCTGCTGGACATGTGCTGGGTTGTGGTTTTCCCTGTTTGAACAGGTATTAATCATTCAATTGATTCTTTGAGCTGTAATATCAGATAAAAAAAAAAAAGGATTTTCAGTAATAATTTCAAAAGTGGTTGTGGTGAGCCTGGAGATAAACTCTCTACTCTTCACAGTAACACTGCACTCAGTTGCCCATCCCAGAAATAGCTGTATTTATTATAATGTACAGATTTAGCTTAAAGCTGGGCATCTTTACGAGACAAACAGGTGGTTTTGCTTTTAAAGTTAGTTTTGCTGTTTTCTTTCCCCGTTTCTAAAGAAATGAAGAATTTTATTCTGGAATTTACCATTTATTGTCATGGTCCGTGTTGCAATAGCTCTTCTGGTCAAGAAGAGTATAAAGATGTGGCTACTTCCAACACAAACTAAAGCAGCAGAGCAGAGCTGCACCTTCTCTTGCCTTTGTCTTGCTCACCGTAATTCTCTCGCTTCCCAAATGTTGACTTAAATTTACTTTTTTTTTGCAGCTTTCTCTTGTCAAAGCTATTTTTATGGACAGCCCTCTTAAAAATATCTGCCTCCCATGACTGTATCTGGGACAGCAGAAAAGCTGGGTCAGTTCCTGGCTCAGAGAACGGGACAGATGGTCAGGCCAGCTTTCTATCTTCTCTAGCACTTGCTGCTTGCTCTCAATTTAAAAAAAAAATGTTTTGCTGGCATAGACTGGGTAGTATTAGATTGGTATAATCAGAGACATGTATTTTAGGGTAGCTGAGAATAGATTAAAAATGCAGAGAATGAAAAAAAGATACTATTAAGAACCTACTACTGCTTGTCTGCAGGAACTGTGAGCAGGCAGCAACACGAGGATTTGTAAGTGAGCTTTAAATAACCAGAAATCTTTAATCATTCATACTTGGAGTGGAATTCCAGTGACTTCAGCACAGAGCTTCTTAAGGAACAAGGAATTAGAGTTACTAGGTAGTACCAGACAATACTTTAAGCACTTTAATGTTGCTTCTGCAAGAATAAAAGTTTGGTGATGTAACAATGTGTGGGGGAAGGAGGAGAGGTGATAACTTGTGAGCAGAATGAAACTAAACATCTTGATGAAACAGCAATTTGTATGTTTTTGTACTGTTTGTATTGTTTTTGCACAGTGTAGTAATACAAACCTCCAGTGTAAGAAGTTTCCTCTTACCTGATCATCATACCCTTCTATCTTCACTGGAGTGAACTGGTCCATGTTATACTGTGCAAATGCACTGTAAGAATTAAAAGAACATGAACTTGAGCTGCATGTGCACATCTGACCCAAGAGTAAGTACATGGTGGGATTTATACTGCAGAAAACAATTTGGCAAAAAATATGCACGAGCACTCTTAAAGGATTTTTCAATACCTTTTATTGACAACAGCTGTATAAGCCCAGGTCTAAAGCCAGGTTACTTAGATGGTCTGGGAAGTACAGAGTTCAAAAGCAGAGCAGCAGGCAGCCCTGGGGATACGAGCAAGCCAAAGCAGGGCAGGAACACCCCAGCAAGGTAAGCAAACGAGTAGACTAATATTTACAACCACCTGCTTATGCAAAGACCTGCTGACTGACGTGTCACCTGGCTTGAAGAAAAATCTGAACATCAAAAGGCTTGTATGCATAACCCTTAATCACCTTCTGATGAGACCGTGCAGGTAAACAAGGTATTTTGAAAGCTTTTTTTTATTGAGGTCAGTTCTGAACTTGGGCTACTCAGTATTTCAGGCTTCACCTGCTTTACACATCACGCTTCAACAAGATCAGACTTGCTGCTGCAGAGATGAACCTCTTGGCAGAGTGCCCTCCTGTCAGTTTTATACGGGCTCTACAGCACAAATTCCCAGTTAGGGCTTTTAAAAAGAACCATCCCTGCCTCTCCCTGGGTAGTGTGGTGGGGGGATACAGAAATACAGATTGCTCTGAATACAACCCATGGCTTTGCTTGTCACAGAATGATGGGGATAAGAAGACAAATGATCTTTGCTGGTGTTTGGAAGGTGGGTACTTACTGTGCTGCCCCTTCCCTGAGAAGATTGTCATTGTTGAGCAATAACCGGACATCTGGAGAAGAGAGAGTTCAGGGATGTTACTGGATTTCTTGATCTGATGTTTCTCTTTATGCATTTCATTGTCAACTGCACTAATGCAAACATTAAATTGCTACACCATTTAATGAAGTACATGCAGTCACAGAATGACAGTGTGCTTTGCCCTCACCACTTCTTAACCCTAAAAGCAGTATATTGCAACAGCCTTAGACTCTTGTAACAGGTGAAACGTGAAGAAAACACCCCTGATCATTTCTCCCCCTCTCCTCACCGTTGAACACCTCGTTGAACTCTCCAGGGGGTGCATGAGTGATGAATTTTGCAGCTATACGCACCTACAATGAAGCAGAGAAGTAATTAAAGACCAAAGAGAATTTACTGAGTTCATACATACTGCAACCTACACTGAAGCAACAAACCCAGCTCTGACAGTGACACAAGTGCCAGATTTAGGGAACTCGAAGCATTTTACTGGAAACTGTAAAGGAACCATCAGAGTAGTGAAAGAACTCGGGCATGTGGAACTGGGAGTGATGCAACAACCAAGTGAAAAGGCCACATCTGGATGGAAAACATCTGGATGTCTGCAGACTGAAGCTGGAGAAGAAAACCCATTCTCTTCTAAAAGGTAATAAAACCACCCTGTGTTCCGAAATCCCTTCTCCATGTCTTGCAGTGTTAGAATTCAGGTGGTCCAGGTACACATTCTGTTTAATAATCAAGCCTTTTATGGTTTCTACAGGACCAAAGGGAGTAAGATCAGCTTGGAAGACTTGAAACAGGAACGTTACAAAATGAAACCCCTCCTCAGAACAATAAAAATGTCACATTTAGTGCAATGAGCCCAGCTCTCAGAGCTGTGCAGCAGCCTCTCCTGCCCCACGAGACACTGATGAAGGTGGCTGAGGAACAGGGCTCGTTACCACCCCAATGGCTTTTTCTGCTTTTCACTCTGAGCAGTAAAACAAAAGAGTGTGTCTATACCCAGCTCCTTCAGCTGAATTATTGCCAGAGCTGGAAATAACTTGCGTCTCTCAACAGTCCTCCCTGTTTTAAATAGAAATTGCTGTTTGTATTGTTTGTCACATAATGATTTAAAGCAATCCATGAAAGGAAATAAACACCTTTCCAACCAAAGGGAAATTGACTTATTCCAACAGCATCAAGTAACAGTTCTGCTTTGGCTGAACTGAGCTTCAGATAAATAAAAATAGATCATCTTGCAAATTAGCATCTACTTAAAAAAAAATAATTTACATTCTTTATGACCTAAGCCATAAAATAGAAAGCATTTAAGTCAAACTACTGAGATGAGGAGAGGAGTGCAGGACATGGGCTGTGGAGTCAGTGAATTCTAAACGTCAAGTGTTGGAATCAATGCTGTTTTTTAGAGGTGTTTTGTTTCAAGTGTCAGCTCAGTGACAGGATGTTCATTCGCAGAAGCATGAAAATAAGAGTTTCTGTGAAGTGATCCACTTCCTGGCCCTGCTGCCATTTCAGGTGAAAAAAGAACTTCCTGATTCTAAAGGGGGGAAGTGTCTGAGGGGGAAGCTGCTCAACCATCGCTCTCAGCTGGCAAATGGCAGCAGAACCAGCCCAAGCAGACAACAGGGTACACTGTGGTAGGCCTTAAACTAAATTAAATCCCTTAAACTACCTCAAATACACCTATAGAGAACAAAGGGTGAGGCCTGGGGGGATGCAATGAATTAATTCTGTTGCTCTACTGACTTTTTTTGTTTGTTTCTTTGCTTTACTTTTTTATTTCTTCAGATCCTCACATAAGATTCTCCTTTTCTGTCTGTGCTAGGTCTGGAGCTGCTTTAAACTGACTCCAGGTTGCCCAAGCCAGGACATGAAGTGGAATTTCAAGTGAAATTCCATCTACTCCACCAAATGAAGTACTCAGGCACACGTGGCTCTGAAAAGCCTCCTCCTGAAGGACGTGTCTTCCCCACAAGTGCTCTGAAAGAACTGTGGATTCCAGGGAAGAAGAAAAAACACCCAGTGACCCCAGGTTTCTGCACCACCGACTCATTCCCAGACTGAACACCCAGCTGGGATGTCACCAGTGAGCAGGGACCCCAGTTCTGCTCCCAGCTCCTCGAGGACTTGCTGGATTCCCAAGGGAAATCTACTTCATCTCCTTCATCCCCAAACCTCCACCACTGTAACCTCCAACATGACAGAACTTCAGTTTTGTCTTAATTTTCACATCAAATGCAATGATGATTTCAATTTTAGCAGTTCAGATGAGATTCTGCCAAATGATGTCAAGTATACTCATTTCAAGTAAATACTAACTGAAGGGTGAATTGCACCTTTAAAGCTCTACCTGCTTATTTCACGAGTGTCTCTGCAAGGAAGCTAAAATTGGTGGTTTAAGGGAAAAATGAAAGTGGGCTCCAGACTCACGGGGTCCTTGAAGATCTATGAGCCTTAATGCTCCCTCCAGAACATTGAGAAATAAGGCAAAAAGCTACACGTAATATTTTTATGATGTAAGGAAAGAGTAACGGTGGAATTTTTAAGTAGTGTTTGTAGGCAACTAATGTTACCTGGCAGAAAAGGTGACTTCTTCATTTGTTAAATGAAACCCAGTGCTGCTTGTAAGGCTGTAATTTTCCCACACTCCTACACAAGAGGAACAATCTGTTCATTCCTCCCTCCCTTCCCTAAAATAAATACTCCATTTGCCTCTGCCGAGTCCCTTCCACCCAGTATAATTTCTAGGATCCACATCAAAGTCAGTGTCAGCAGCCGAGGCAAGCAGAGAACGGGAACCCAGGCTCTGAAGGCGTCTGGAGCCTCTACAGAGGCTTTGCTGGCCTGGGAAGAGCCAGCCCAGGACAGAACACACAATGTCCCAAGCTGAGGCCGCTCAGCTGCACCCGGACAACGCAGAAACCACAACGCAAAGCTCAGCGGTGACACGGAACCGCTGATCCCCGGCCCGCCGGCCTCTCACCGGGCAGCGGCGGTCCGGCCGGTCAAGAGGCCCGCCCACTCCGAGGCAGCCGGAAGCCGGCACCGGGTGAGCCTCCCCGGCACCCACCGCCCATCGCCCTCCCGCGGGTGGTGCGGGGGCAGCGGAGCCACCTCTCTGCCACGGGCCAGCCCCATCCTACCTTCTCCTCATCCGACACCCGGTCCTCGAAGTCGGCCATCTTGGCAGCGCTGCGCCCGGCTCCGCGCGGAGCATGTCGGGAGCGCCGTGCCGGGCGTCGCGGTGGGCGGGGCCGGAAGCGTGGCAGGCGCCATATTGGCTGCGGGCAGACGCCGCGCTCCGCCATGGCAGGAACGGGCGGGCCCGCTGGGAACGGGAATAGCGGGAGCGGCCGGGGGAGCTGCGGGGCTCCCGGGCTGCCGTGTGCGGGGAGCTCGGGTTGGGCGCTGGTGGGGGAGCGGTGATGGGCTCAGAGAGCGCGCTGCCCGCGCTGGCGGAGCCCACCGGCCCCCGCCCCGCC
>VYZX01028389.1:0-40837 GCA_013401335.1 Brachypteracias leptosomus | reverse complement strand
CGGCCGGGCCACCGGACCGGTGGAGGGCACCGGTGCGGGCAGGGCCGGGCCGTCAGTGTCCCGGGCCTCCCGCAGCCACACACCGGGCGCATCGCTGTGCCCCGTCCGGGTCTGGCATTTTGGGTCAAAACCCGTCAGAGTAGCGCTGGAAAACCGCATTCCCTGCCTCGGGCTGTAGGTAGCTGCAAGGGGAGGGCTGGGAGAATGCGAGTTCTTGACACTGATCAGAAACTTGCCTTTAAACAGGACGTTTCTGGTTTAGATTAAAGTTAAATAATACACTAAATTGGCTTGTTGCAGTCCATCAGCTGTGATACGTTCAGAACCGTTGGCTGCTTTGTCTAAGAACATATGCTTGGTTTTAAAAATTGGGTATATGACCTAACTCACTGTCTCAGGTGATCACAAATGGCAAATGATGCATGGACAGGATTCTCCAACAAAGTGATATTATCTGTAAAGTTACTATGGGTATATCATATTATATGTTTGCATAATTCATTCGGTGTTGTTTAATAAAAATCTAGTTGTGTTTTTCATTTTTCCTTGTTAAGTCTTTGTCCCTGTTTCTCTTCACAGTGACTGTGTTCTTGAGCACTTTGACTCCAAAGTTCTACTTTGCCCTTACAGTGACTTCGTCTTTTATATCTGGACTGATATTTGTAAGTAGTCCACTTCTATTATTTTTTTTAAGCAACTTTACCACCTCTGAGATGCTGTCACAAGGGGAAATCCCATCAGCTCTTTTTGGATCAGACTCTAGAGGGTGCCTTTGTACTAGGAAGGAGCTTGTGGTTTAGGCTCTTTTCTGATGTGTTGTACATGCTCTTCTGCTGTGTGTGGTGTAGTTGGGGTGAGACTGAGGAAAAGAACTTTAACTGGATATGAGCTACCAATGTGCAATGGCAGCCCAGAATATGCACAATCTGTTTCATAGGTGATTTTTTTTTTTTTCTTTTTTTGTAGCCACAATTGAAAAAAATTTTAAAAGTGTCTTACCTATGTGGCAGAAACAACTTGTCTGCTGTAATGTTGCTTGGATTTTGATTGAAGGGTGTGAGGAATGTCCTAGAAGGAGATGGATTCTGCTTTTGATAGGTCAGTCTCACAGGTTTACTCTTGAGAGAAAAATGTGGTTATTGGGCAGCCACTATTTATAGTGGTGCTTATTAATGTAGAGTTTGGTTTGTGTACACATCACCTCTTTCTGTGTGCTACTGAGAACACTCAGTTTGATCCAGGGCTGACGTGGTGGTGTAGAGCTTGAGGACTTGTGATATGTGGATGAAAAATGGTAATATTAACAGAGAGAAATGGTCAGATAATTCCTGTTCATTTGTATGTGGATAATTTCCACCTATAGTTATTTGCAAGGGGATGTACTCACTGTGAGCACTTGTCTCATCTTTGTGTCGCTTCAGGAAATTTCTGGTGTGTTTTTTCTCCTGTGACAGGTGTTTGAGTGGTGGCACTTCCGAAAATACGGCACGTCCTTCATTGAGCAGGTTTCTGTGAGTCACCTGAGACCCCTCATTGGTGGCACTGAGAGCAGCCCCCCAGCCCCAGCAGCTTTCTCTGCTGGGGACAGCGAGACGAGCCGGCAGAACATGCCAGGTGATTGCTCCTGCCCCAGCAGTTCCTTGTGCTTCATGTGGCTGGTTCATGTGAACTGGCTTGGAATGGCTTGTAAGAACTGGGGGAAAGCCTACATCTTACAATGCCTTTTATTCATGATGGTAAAAATAAACTAAATAATAACGTGTCTTTAATCTGAAACATTCATTGTTAAAATATGATTTAGAAAATCTGTTGCACATTTAGCTGAAAAGGTTTCACTGACATTAGATATTTATTGTTCTGGATACATGCATGATAAACACTGTGTGAGGATAAATGGCAGTGTTTGATCTTTCCACTCTGTGCTTTTGTACCCCAGCAATGTTGGGGAGCAAAAATATTTATGGGGTAGCAGAGGTTTATGATGAAGGAGGTTGTATGATTGTGGTCAGGTTGTATAAAATAAAATTAAAACAGCTTTTGAAAGTAAAACTGCATCTGCATTGCTCCTTTCTGAAGTCAAGGTAGTATTTCCTGTGCTCTTAATTCAAGAAGTACTTCTTGTGTATTTCTTTCCAGAGTGCAAAGTGTGGCGAAATCCTCTTAATCTTTTCAGAGGGGCAGAATATAGCAGGTATTAATTATCTTACTTTCCATTACATGTTTTTAAAATTAATTGGGGGCATACACATGACTTCTTCACAGAGCTTGCACTGGTAATATCAGGAGACAGCTGAGACCTGCAAGATTACAGGGATGATTGGTGCCAGTCTTGTGTTTAAAAGGCTCCTATCCAAGCTTTGACAGTTTCAATGTGAAGAATGCAAATATTGCAAATTTCAAATATCATCGTTTTTTTTGAGAGTAAAGTAGGAGAAAAACTTTGTTTGGAGGTTGAGACAGTGATTCGCATCTAAATTATCTTTTATTAAACTGATATGGCTATGTTTTAAGTGTCCTTGTATTATTTCTTAGGAAAAGCCACTTTTTAGGAAGCCATTTCCCAAGTTGTTTAGAACTTTACAACCTGTACTGATGGAACAGTCGTACTTGAAACTTCTCCTTAGCAGCTTCAGTCTTTTATTAATGGAAAAGTTCTGCACCAGCTTCAGCTGTCAGATATCTCCCTTGGTGTCAGCATTGCTGTTTACTAGGAATGATTCTTACTGAAATTTCTCCTGTTAAAGGTACATGTGGGTGACTGGGAAGGAGCCTCTTACGTACTATGACATGAACTTGTCTGCTCAGGATCATCAGAACTTTTTCACGTGTGACACAGATTCCCTGCGGCCCTCGGATACAGGTACCTCTGTCCTTAAGGTACATAACTGCTGCAGAGCACAAAGTGGGGGTTTTAATAGGCTTCAAGCAATCGTGTCAAATATAGCCATTCCCAGCTGCTAAGGAGGTTTAATAGATGTATTTAGTGAAAAGATGGCGTTTTTACCTTGTGCTTTTTCTGCTGACTTTCAGGCTGTCGGGATCAAGACGTGTTTTTAAGATCTCACACTTTTCAGATAATTACCCACACGATACTGAGAACCTGGGTTGTATTCTCAACAGCCAAAGCTGTGGTCTCATTTAAACCTCAGTAATGAATAGTGCAGTCTCCAGAATTTTATTATTTTTTTTTTTGTCCTGTTCCACGTGTTCAGTGCAGAGAATGTTCCCTCCCTGGTTCTCGTCAGCGTGGGTGTGAGCTGGTGTCAGTCTGTCACGCTGCGGAAGCGTTACCTGTCACTGCTCTGACAGCCTGGGTATGAACGACCTGTTTTTGTTTCACAGAATGGAGTGTATTGTCTCGCCTGCTAAGCCAAGACTAATATTTTGTTTCCAAAAGAAAACTCCAACATTTTTCCACGTTATTCTTGCTGGACAGCAGAAGGTTTTGTTCCAAAAGAAACATGTATGGATTCTTCAGCTTCCTTATCGTGCTTGAGATAGGCCAGATCTGTAACTCGTGAACATCAGGTTTTGGAGCTCTTTCAGAGCAGTTTTTGAGTGTGAAACCTGTAGGTTCTGCACAGACAATGGGAGCTCCAAGTTTTTCTTTATCTAGAAGTGGGGTTTCAGTCTGGGATTTCCATATTTCCCTAATGGGGGTAGAGCGAGGAGGGTTTAGAGTCACTGCAGTGAACTTATCTGGCCCTGGGTTTGGATTCAAGCTGTGATTCCAGCAACCCTTTGGAATAGGGAGATTTCACCCTTTTAGCTGTTTCCTGGAACCCTTTGTAATAAGGTGATAAATTATTATGGTGTATCTGGAATTGGCCTTGCCATGTTATGCCACTCTAATGTGCTTTGTAAATTGAAAAAGGAATTGTTTAACCCTTTATTATCTGGTGGTTGTCTAAATACTGAAGTATGGAGCTGTACCTGTGCAAGGCACAGCTTGATCTATCGCTGAGTTCTTTGAAGTTCTGTTTAAAAGCTGAAATTAAAATTCTGTGCAGGTCTGTGCAAGAACCTGTGTTTAACAATTGCTCCTGCCAAGCTTCCAACAAGTCTTGGGAAACGTTTCCAAAGATCTGTAGCAATGTAGAAATTGTACATCTGCCTGGTTATGTAAGCTGTCTTTGTGCTCAGTGTAGGAGTTCTGAAACGGCCGGTGAATAATCTCCCTGGTGCTGCTGCTTTCTTAAATTTTTTGGGTTGTGAGGAGAAGCTGCAAGATTCTGCTGCTTGTGGTAGAAACTCATCGTGGAATTGAAACAGTTGTTTACTCTTCCCTGTACCAATCCCATAGCAAGCAGGAGTTTGCAGAATGCAGTGAGCATTAGGCAGAGCCGAGGTGTGATCCAGGTGTCACCCGTGTCTGTCCCTCACCAGCCTCTCGTGTCTTTGCAGTTATGCAGAAGGCGTGGCGAGAGAGGAACCCGCAGGCCCGGATCAAAGCAGCCTACCAAGCCTTGGAGCTGAACAATGAGTAAGTTTAGAGCATCAGTTCCATTTCTACTGTGAATATTGTCAGTGCTTAGCTATTAAACATGAGTGAAAACTGCCCACTAATGCTTTTAACACTCAAAAAATACTAAACTTTGTCCCTCAGAGCCATTAGTGGTTTGTTTCCTTATTCCAGTTGTGCCACTGCATATGTCCTCCTGGCTGAGGAAGAAGCTACAACTATAGTGGACGCTGAGAAGTATTTCAAGCAGGCTCTGAAAGCAGGAGAGATGATTTACAGAAAGTCTCAGAACTGCCACTCCCAGAGTCCGCAGCACGAAGCGCAGCTGAGTAAGGACTTTGGAATCACATCAGCTCTTGTGTTTGTGTGAGCAGCAATAAAGTTACCATGGGTGATTTGAGTTTGATTCCCAGTTCAGTTGAGGCAGTTGGTACTGGTTGAGCCCTGCTTGTGTGTGGTGTGCCCTGTGGTCTGCTCTGGTACCTGAGAGCACGTGGCAGTTCTGCTGAGACTCGGTACATTATTGTCTTGGAAAGCTGGATAGGTAAAGCAGACTCACAAAGCAGTTAGTGTGGGCCACCTTCTTTTATTCCACCCAACATTTGGGGAAAAAAAGGTTATTTTTGTCATTTAACCTTGTTAAAAGTTGCTGGCGTTGGTCTAGATGCTTGGGACACTGGTATTAATTATTTTATGCTTTTACATTTGGTTAGGTAAAAGGTTGTTGGGTTTTTTTGAGAGGGGGAAGGAGAGGTAAGGATTGAAACTGGTTTCTTTTGTCTTTAACCAGGAAGAGACACCAATGTATTGGTATATGTGAAAAGGAGACTGGCTATGTGTGCAAGAAAACTTGGGAGAATACGAGAAGCAGTAAAAATGATGAGAGATGTGAGTAAAAATAAAAAAAACCTGAGCAACTGTTGTTTTCAGTCACATTGTCCATGATGGTATAAAGTTCTTTTCTAGGCATCATAATTGATCTAACTGAATTTTCAAGTGAGATTTACACATCATGATTCATAATGTTTTTTGAAAACATGTTATTTTTCCTACATATGGGTTTCTATAACATCATACATTCACAGTGCTATTGCCCAGCTTGCTTCGTGCTTGACTCAGTGACTAACTTACCAAAACAGCCAACTTTAGACTTCATCATCACTTTTCTTTCACTTGCCCAAGGTGTAGTGTAAATTATTTTTCATAGGCAGATACTACTGACCAAACCAATTCACTATGGGAGCTGTGCAGATTTGGGCTGAGTTTTGCAGATTTGGGTGTTTTGTGAACCTCAATATACTTATTTTCCACTAGGTGAATATAGGAAAAAAATAAGGTAGAAATGATGGTTTTTTATGTTGTGTGTGTGCCAGTTTCTAACGCTGTGAAAGAACAGAACATTGGAAAAGCTCAGTTTATTGTACTGATTTCTGTTAAGCATTTCAGGCGTTCAATGGCAATTCTATGTTTATTTTTCTTTACTGATTTGCAGTTGATGAAAGAGTTTCCACTTCTCAGCATGCTGAATATTCATGAGAACCTCCTGGAGGCCCTGCTGGAGCTCCAGGCCTACGCAGATGTCCAGGCGGTTCTAGCGAAGTACGATGGTAGGTGATCTCAGACAGTTGACTAATTCCCTTCATCAGCAACAAACAGGTGCTTCCAGAGTGCAAATCTAGTTTTTTCTTTTCAATGATGAGGTCAGATTTAGGCAAATTACTTCTTATTTCTTGAAGTTAGTTCTAATATGTAAAGAAATCTTGGATCTCGCTTTGCTTCAATTTAAGGATTAATTTTTAATCTCTTCTACACCCCTGGTTATGCTGAAATTCATCAGCCAGCACATAGCCCCCTGAGTCATTGGTGTAAATGAGCTGGAGAAGGTAGTTTTCCCTTCTGTCACCTTCCAGGCTTGGCCTCGTGGCCCTGGGACACGGGGGTTGCTGGCCAGAGATCAACGTGTGAGCACACTGCTTGCCAGGGCTTAGTGCTGTGCAAGCTTCAGCCCATCAGTGGTGTTGTTTGCTTTCACTTTCCATCTGGACTAACACGTTTCATGTGTCCTGCAAGTCTAGATAAAGGTTAATAAAATACCTACTTTCTTATTGGCCTTGGAGTTTTGCCACTAGATGATGCCCAACGTCAGTGGTGTGCAAAGTGCTGCTGTCAAAGCTGTCCCTTAAATCACCTTCAGAATGGAGGGATGTGAAGCACTATTTTGTGGCAATTGTCCCCTGCCCTATGTTCTCTCTGGTATCTATCTTTATTGCTTCAGGAAATTGAAACTGTTGTATTCTTGCCCAAATCCTGTGCCCCTTGTGCGTGGCCACCCCAGCAGCCTGCTCCTGTTACCTGACCATCCACGTCTTGCTGGATCCTTATTAATTCAACAAAACTATTTGCTCTTTTCCTGGTGCTTCTTTGTTAACACCATGAATTGCAACACTTCCTTAAAGGGTTGCTGATTTTTATTTTTTTTTCTTCTAAGCATCTGGAAAAGTGAGTATGAGCTTCAGACTCTCTGTAGCACCCCTGTGTTTTGCTTGACACGACAGCCAGACTTCTAGTAAGTGATGGACAAGCCCAGGATGGGATTTACAAAGAAAGCAAGAGCCATCTGACTATACACAACATGGTACTTGGGAATTAGACCCCAGACTTTGTCTGCTTTTAAAGTAAACTTGTACTGTGGAGTGCTAACCTTCTAATCTGTAAATGTCAGCTCAAACTTGGCCTCAGATATTCTTCAAAACCCACAATTACAAGAATTTTTCCCTGTGGAACTAGAAAAGAATGGAAATAACATTTTCCTTAAAATTTGTCTGCCTGTCTGTAATGTAATTTTTTTGGTCAGCTCCTCGTCAGTCTGTGTTGTGTAAAACTGTTGATGTACAGCTGTAAAATCAGGTAAACACTGGGAGCTTATTTGAAACTTCTGTGGGTTAATACAGGAAAAGTACACTGTGTATTTGTACTTGCATTTCTCTTTGGATTCAGTTTTGGTGTTCCTGGTACATTTAGAAGGAAAGATTACTCTTTACCACCTAACTATAACTGAGTTTTTAATCTGAGCCTGCCTGGTGACCAGAAAGAAGACTGTGCAAGAAACTGAGTTTCCAGTCAGAGCTGAAATGTTCCAGATGTTACATTCAGTGTCGGATGTACCCAAGTAAAAATCTTTAAGCTCATGTGATGTGGGTTTAAATTGTTTGTCTTGCCTTAGAATCTTACAGCTTAATTATTTTATTTTGTTGTAGATATCAGTCTTCCAAAATCAGCAGCAATATGTTACACAGCAGCCCTCTTAAAAGCCAGAGCTGTTTCAGAAAGGTAAGGAACTACATTTGTGATTAAAAATGGTTTGATGCTAATTTTGGGTGAAATATGAATTTAAAATGTCTAAATCCGATATGCAGTAGTTATATTTATAACAGCAAGCTAAGTGTATTTATGTATACGTGTGTGTGTGTGTAGTTAAACATAATTTAAAGTTTCTTTTAAGCATCCATAAAGCTAATACAGGTGAAGATGTTTCTCAGGAGCCCAGGTACACACACATGCTGTTGTATAAATTCTGTTTTCAGCATCTTGCTGGTGATGTTCAGCAGTTCTTGGTGTGTGGGTGAGGAGCAGGATATTTGTGTTGGCATTTCACTTAGTTCTGATCTGTTCACCCAGCTGATTCTGGCTCTCCCTCCAAGTGGGTGATGCTGTAACAGCCATATGAATATGGGGCACCCTGTTACCTGATGAACAGAAAGTTTCAAAAAATTGTATTTAACTTTGTCACATGGGCATGGGTAACAGTTAAGATACCTAAATTAACATTTGTCTCTTAGAAGGGTTTGTTTTTAGTGAATTCCAACCTTACAATACAAATAAACACCTGGTTAGCATTTATTATTTGTTACTGTTGTTCAGTGTGGGTTTTTCCCTTCAGGTTCTCCCCAGAAACTGCCTCCAGACGAGGGCTTAGTACAGCAGAAATTAATGCTGTGGAAGCAATTCACAGAGCTGTGGAATTTAACCCTCATGTTCCAAAGGTAAGAATATTTTACTTCCTATCAAACCACTTTTTATTGTCCTCTGAAAAATGTTATGTTATTGTCTTATCGAAGCCTTTCTAGCCCCATCTTTTCTGGGGGTTGGTTGTAACACCAGCTGTTGAGTTGTTAAACATGGTAGTATTTATATCAAAATGTTTGGTGGCCACAAGTAGTTGTTTGCAAAAGGTGATGATCAAACAGGGTTTTCTGCAAAAAAACAAACCAAAACCTTTAGATTTTCTAGCTCATTGGAAAACCCAGTGAAGTATTACTGAAGGCCCTTTGTTGGGTAAGGACAAGCATTAATAAAAATAAATTTGGGTGTTTAAACTCCCTGAAGCTGAATTAAATTCTTCAGACAATAACCACTCATAGTGTATCAGAATACTTTTTTCTGCTGTGCTTCCAAGCATGGCTGCACAACCTGGGTTATTGAAAGATCTACAGTCAATTATTTCCTTCATCCATGTGTAAACAAGACGAGGAGTTGGGAGTGCTACGGGCTGTGATTTAATGACTGGCGTTACTTGAAGTGGCCAAGATTCCACTGAGCAGCGGGTGAAAATAAAACCCAACGTTACTTTTCCCTGTACTGGTGCTGGTGGTGCGTGCAGTGTGAAACCTTGAATGCAGGAGCTTGGCTTAGTCCTGGGCATAATCCTCTGCAAATGATGGTGGAGTCCCAGTGACTATGGCTGTGAATTATCCGGCCGCTCTGCTCTGTCTGCCTGTCCAGTCTAATAGAATGTGCACTGAGAGAGCTAATTGCTGGGAGAAATTGCTGCTTCTTTGCATGACTGATCAAGAGCCCAGCAAGTTCATTTCAGACAGTCTCAGACAGATTTTTCTTTAGCCTCTGCCTTCAGGGGAAGAAGATTATAACGCATTATCATTATCTAAAAGTTCTTTTATTTTGTATATCCTCCAGTTGTTTCAGGAGCCTCATACACCTTTTAAAGACGTTAGATCCCATTTCAAACAGCTCTTTGCAAAATCTGTTCTGTAGCTCTACAGACAATCACAGAAACTGATTCCAGATTGCAGTAATTTGATCTTTTCTAACTGTATACCTATCCCATCCTCATGATTTTTTTAATAACAATATTGCCTTGAAACACCAATTTATGAGATGGAAGGGCAGGATTTTATTGCCTCTGGCTACCTAGAGCTTTGAAACGCTTGTGGTCGAAGGAAACAAGTGAAGAAGGGCACAGATGAGTGAAGGAACTTGCCCAGTGGGTAACAGTGGAGTAGCGGGGAAGAAAACGGGTTTGAGTTTGCAGCCTGTTCTGTCCCATGGACTAAAAATAAATATGTAAAGCAGAAATCCATTTGCTCTTGCATCTGATGAAAGTGGCTGTCTTTGTGCATAACATCATTTTGCATAAGGAAAATGAAATGATGTTTGTTTCTCTTTGTTCTGAGCTATGCTTTTACAAGGCTGAGTTTTGTTTGGAGAGTCTTCAAATTGGAGATCTCTGACTACATTTTCATCCTGCATGAAACAGTCTTTTCCAATCATCCTCTGAATATCTTACAGATTTTACTGTGTATAAAGACTTGCCTAAATCTGCCAACCCCCAAGATATTTTCTCTACTGGTACCTTGCCTGTTTTATGGTTAAACATGGGCTTGAAAAGCTGTCAGGCTGTGGAATTTTTCTGTTTATGTGGCAAGATGGGTGCAGAGGCAGCTGGAGCTGGAGCTCAGCCTTGGTGTGGCCATGGAGCTTTGTCCCTGCCATGGTGTCCGTGTCCCCACCATGGTGTCCATGTCCCCATGCAGCTGGGGCAGTGCAGGAGTGGGCACTGCAGAGAGCAGGAGGAGTCAGGTCAGGGGTCAGATATTTGAGACCATTTTCCCACACCAGCCCTGTGTGAGTGATCCTTTACTGTGTTAAAAAAATAAAAAAAAATTTAAAAAAAAAAAATTGAAGAGGATTAGGGGGGATTAGCAAGAATATTACCCTCCAGAGTGCAGGCCCAAGGCACTAAGAGAAGAACCTAGCCAGGCAGTAAATGTGCTTTATTTGGCCGGGGCACAACCCCTCCTACATTCCTTCAAGAACCTGAATGGGAAAAGTTAAGTCCTCAAACGGGATTAGTAAATAATCTCATAGTTTGTGGCATCTGCTGAAATAAATCGTCGAGTTAGCTGCATTCTTACACTTTGGGAGACAGTCAAAGGAATTGCCAGCTACATTGATCAAAGGTGTGGATTAACTTTGGCTGTGATTGAATGAGACACTATATGTCGGGGAGAACAACCCGCAGGTAAATGCTGGAGCTGAAACTGTCATTTCAGTCTTGTAAAAATTACTCATTTGTTTTTAAAAGCAAAGTTCAAATGAATACCTGTCCTTTTTTAATGTACCACGAGAAAACAAAATTGCATGTCCTGTGTTTCAAGGGAAATGGTGATTAATCCTTGTGTTCTTTGACCCTCCTGCGCATCAGATATTCTAGTGGTGTAGGGAGAGGGCTGAGGCTGAACAAATCTGAAATCAGAGACTTTGTGGTAGGCAGCAAAACCACATCACAACGAGATCTCCCTGGGTTTGGTTTGTTCCTCTTCCTTTGGTTAGCACAGTGCCACTTTCTGGTTTGCTGCTCATACTTGAGAGCTAACCAGCACTTGACCTCCTACATTGAAACTTGCAGTGATTAAACGATGAGAAAAAAATACTGTTGGTTGGTTTGGTTTTTTATTAGCCTAAACTTGTAGCTCACTAGTAGCCTACCAGCAGTGTTATACTTTGTGTATATTTCACAAGAATGTATTTTTATTTTGCCTTACTGAAGATGCGTGTTAGTCCCATGAATTTTTGTGTGTGAAAACCCCAATTTGAGAGCCTTGACCAGGGCTGTGTTCTGCTGCTTCCCCCTCCCCACCAGGGTGCAGGCTCATAGCCTGCCTGGCTGGTCAGGCCAGGTAGAAGTTTGTCCTGGTGTTATGCCTCAAGTCATCATTTATGCTTAACAGAGATTTTTTTTGAATATTCCATGTAACCAAGTGTGCTCTCCATTGTTACTTTCAGTATTTACTAGAAATGAAAAGCTTGGTGCTTCCCCCCGAGCACATTCTGAAGCGAGGGGACAGTGAGGCTGTAGCCTATGCCTTTTTCCACCTCCAGCACTGGAAGAGGATAGAAGGGGCTCTCAACCTGCTTCACTGCACCTGGGAGGGCAGTAAGTGTCTCTCCTTGCTTTAATTTTTTCTGTACAGTAGACTAATCTCTGTCCCTTCACCTCCATGATTGGTTCTCTTTGTGGGAATCTCTTGGTTTAGATACAGCCCTAATGTCTCTCACTCTTTTTGCAGCGTTCAGGATGATCCCCTACCCTCTAGAGAAGGGGCATCTTTTCTACCCCTACCCGAGCTGCACAGAAACAGCAGACAGAGAACTGTTGCCAAGTAAGTGGTTTCTAAGCAGTAATGATAATAAAACATAAGCTAAGGACGTGTTCAGTTCGTGGTGCTCTGTATTTACCTTACTGTAAGTCTTTTTTAGTTTGAGTTTGCTGGAGGGGGGTTCAGCTGTTTATTGATGTCCCTCCCAAACCATCCCGCAGCACTTGACGTGTGTGTGGTAAATGTCAGCTTGACTCCCATCAGTCCTTCAGAGCTGAGGTCTGTGTGTGGTACATTCAGACTGTTTGGCCACTTTTGAGAACAACAAAATGGGCCAGTTCTTGAAGTCGAGGAAAGCAGCTTAATTTAGGTTAGAATTGGACTATTAATTGTACGTGTTAATAAAATTCCTTAGGGGGTGAACTTCTACATCACACAGAAACACAAGTCCCACAGGGCTGGAAAAGGCTACTGCAAAAGCACCAGCAGAGACACTGAGACCACAGCTGTGGAAAGGAAAACTGCACTTAGTGTTTCTGTTTAAAAGCCTGAAGTTATATTTAAAATGTGTAATTTAAATTTGCCCCCAGACTGCTTTAAATTACTCATTTCTCACTTATGCAGGATATTGCACAAGGAATTCCTGGGTTAGCGACTAACCCTAAATTGTAGCCTTCCCAGCATAATTAAACACCAACACATGCAGATATTTCAACACGATCACTCACGCATTCCTGTTATGTTTTAAATATAAAACTACCCATAAATAAAATCATCTTAACACTTTTATTGCAGTACTTCCTCGAGAAATCTTGACACTTAATTTTTTTAATTTATCTATTTAAAATGATATTTACCAATCAATGTTTAGGAAATCCTGGACTGGTCTGACTCGTAACAATTCTCAAATGGCTGTGAACATATAGAATTGTCTTTTGTTGTCTTTATTTATTTTGAATTTGATTTAAAGTTCTGAGTGTAGAAAAAACTAGTGCAAAAAGAATCCTTCCTGTTTTGGTTGGTTTTGTTTGGTTTGTTTTTATTTTTTTTACACTTTCCTAACTTATGTTGGGCCCTTTCCTAAATGACATTGCTCTATGGTTTGAGGATCAGATGAGTTTCTACAGTAGTGAGAACCCATGAGTAATTGCACATTCAGCAGACAGGTCCCCAGCTGGTAGCCAGGGTAGTGTCTTGAGTGCTGAAAGCTCCGTGTGCCCGCCCTGAGCCTGTGCAGTCACCTCCTTCTGATTGGGTTACCACAGATTGGAAAGTGCAAGGAGCTGCTACGTACAGAATTTATCACCTAGTCCTGGGGCTGTTTTCTTTGGGGTCTGCTCTGTCAGCTGCTCTGGAGAAATTTACTGTAGCCTTCCAACAGAAATCCTTGAAAAGTATTAAGGAGCTACCTTGCATTTATATGTATATATAACGTGATGGTTGTTTTGTACCTGCTGAGCTGCTCATGGGCTGGGAGATGTGCTGATCTCTCCGGGTAATGGATTGATGCTGCAGAGGGTTGAAAACACCAGACTTGTTCACGCTGGTCTAGGTTATTGTGAGAGCTTGTGAACTCTACAGTGCTTCCCTCTGTCCTGTTAAAAGAGTAGGTACCAAAAACTGAGCTTGATGAAATGCTTCAAAAATAAAGCTGGTGCAAGTGAAAAAGGTGCTCAGGAAGGGGAAGGTGTAATGGCTGTTAGTAATGAAGACAAGCATTTAATGTAGAGGAAAATTTTTTTGAGAAGTTTAAGTACTGATCTTACGTGTGCTGCACAATAGTCTTGAGTCCACACTTGGCCCTTTTGGAAGTCTAGAACTGAGTTACAAGACTGTGTAAATAGTGCAGAATCCTGTCCTCAAACATCAATATTCTTCATTTTTTCCTTTCAGCATTTCACGAAGTCTCCGTCTACCCTCAGAAGGAGCTTCCCTTTTTCATCCATTTCACAGCAGGCCTGTGCTCCTTCTCAGCCATGCTGGCCCTCCTCACACACCAGTTCCCTGAGCTGATGGTCGTTTTTGCTAAAGCTGTGAGTGTTGTCTTGGGCATCTCCTGGATCTTGGGGAGTTTTGAGCTCCGTTAGGGGATGGAGGATGTGTTCGGTGACCATGGTTCTGTCATCTGAGTACCCACTCAGGGGTAGAAATTGGACCTGACAATGGCAATACATTTTTAGCTAGATATGTTTCTAGTCTGTGGTTTTAAATACATCTGCATGTTTGCTGTGGAGCCGTTTGTCCTGTGGGTGCCTGCTGGGCCCAGCTCCTTCCTGCCTCTCAGAGCCAAGCAGTGTTTGGCCTCCACTGGGCTGTGGATCTCGTGCAGTAGAGTGGGGTGGCAAAGAAGGAGCTCTGAACAATCAGTGGGTCACTTATTCTAGCTGTGCTGGGCAAAATGGAGAAAGTGTTGTGCTTTCCTGCTGGTTTAATGCAGCAGGTAATGGAGACCTGGGAGGGAAGGATTTTTTTAAGTATATGTTGCTCCTAAAAGCATTGGCTTTGTGAGTGCTTCTAGTCTGCAGTGTCCAAGTCAAGCAGGTCTGAGAGTGGGGCCTCATTTCCACAAGTTCTGTTGATCTTTATGTTGGAAAAAGTAGTTGGACGTGCCAGTGACAAATTTCAGTGGTGCTCATAATTGGCTGGGTTCACAGTAACTAGGGTCTAACTATCTGCTTGATTAATTCTGTAAGGACTGCATTAGCAAAGTTGTATGATTTCCAAAGAGATACGAGGTCAAATGTTATGCTAACAAAGAATTGCTTGGTGAAGTTCTCTCTGCTGGGTTTCTTGAACCAAAAAAAGACTTTGTATGAGTTAGTTGGCTCTGCATAATGGCATTTTGAATGTCAAGTGACATGTCCAAATGTGGGGAGAGAAACTCCCAGGGTTTGGTCACTTGGCAGTGTGTTTATTCCATTTATTTTCTGTAGGGAAGGAAGGATGGATAGTGTCTGTGCAGCTGAAAAGGTGATCAAGGAGCATGCATATCACATCGTGCCACCAGCCACTCGCTCTGCTGGTTTAGTACTGGGAAAGGGGGAAACTGTGTGTTGAGATAAGCAGACAAAAAGTGAATTCCCCATTAATCACTTGAGATCAATAGCTGAGAAGGAAATACATCTGCTATTTTAGATGGAATTAATGTTAACTCCCAATCATACTCTAATAATCTTCCTTATTTTAATTATTAGATTATTGTACTCTTGATCCTATTCCTGATGTTTTCAGAGAACTTGTAGGAAATGATATTCAATATCAAGCTAACACTTTCAATTTTATTCATCGATTCCTTCAGTATTTTAGCTCTAGGTAGTGCTGAGATGGCTGCATTATCTCTTGTGTTCTGGAGGTGCGTGACAGTAGCATGTAGTTGAATTTTCAAACTGAAAATGGAAGTTTACCTTCTCTTTATTGATACCACCCAAGAACACCATAATAAAACAATTACTGCTGTACCTAGTGTTACATCTGCAGGTAACTCCAATGCTTTAAGCTTTCTAAATGAGGTTTTTTCCTGTGTATTTCATTACTTCAAGTATCTTTTCCATGATAGTGTTTTAACTTATTTAATATAGTAGAGATAATAATAAAGTTCTAGGTGGTAGATACCTGGAGTGCTTTGGCCTTAGTGAAGAGCAATACAAGATGTATTCCCAACAAATCTAAACCACAGTTTTAGGGATGACAGTTGCGAAGTATTGTTTATGTGGAATTTTTCACTATAAATCTCTAAGCAACTTAAATATGACTACTTAGATTACATTTCACTTGCTGCTTCATCAAGCTGTTGTTTCCAGCAGTTGACTCTGCAGCGAGCTGCCTCCAAAGGGCTCTGAGAAGTTGAATACCTTTCTATTGACTTGAGAAGCCTGAGTTTACATATTTTCATTTGTTAGTGCTTGAGTTTGTTTCCTCCACAATAAATCACAGAGTAAACCTTGGCAAATTGCTAAAAATATTCCAAGTGGCCAAAAATCACAATGAAGCATTTAGTGGTTCCAGTGTATCCAGGGAGCTACGGCACCAGCAGAGCCTGGAGCTGGCACCGGCTGCATGGCGGCCGCTCGGGACGGGCGCCGGGGGGATTTCTGTGGTGTCCTGCAGGTGGGAGGGTTTGCAGGCACCAGGGACTGCTGCTGGCAGGAGAGCTTGGCATTTATGGAGCCAACTGTGCCTTGTTCTTGCAGCCAGACTTTTAATACTCTTTGGTGAAGGGAAGGGTAAGCGTGGGTGAGGACAGAGCTCTGTGTGACCCACTGTGTGAGTGCTCTCTGTGGGTGAGAGCCCAGCCTTGCTGTGTGTTCCAGCCAGGCTCCTGGTCTCATGGAGAACCCCTCTGTTCTTGGTCACCACACAACTCTGCTGCTTAAGTGTTTGCTGTCCAGAATTGTCCCAGTAAGTGACGGAAGGAAGGACGTATGCAAAAAGAATGACAATCATCTCTACAGTCCACTGAGTGAGCTGAAAAATCCTGTTACATAAAACAACTTCTGTTGAAACTACAGACAAAAGGGTCTGATTATTTTTCCATTCAGTATGAATTTTTGTTTTTTAGTAGTTACATAGGTGGAGAGCTGGGTATCTGTATATAATCTTGTGAAAGTGATGTGGCACGGTTCCTTCTGTAATACCTTATAAAGACACCAAGGAGTCTGCCTTCAAGTAATCTGGAGGTGCAGGGTGAGAGCAGCACTGAGTGATCTTCTCAGAACTCCTGGAAACAACCAACGTGCTGAAATTCCAAACAGATCAATCCCGTTTAGCTCCAGACCTTATGGTACTGGAATAGACCAGTATTAGTTAATACTTCAGTAATTAGTTAATACTAAAGTACTGAAAAAATATTGCAGCAGTGTTTGTGCTGAATCCTCCTTGTTGAGGGAATTGGACAAGGTCCTAAGACAGTCCCTGTTCCCAAGCGTTTTGATATGGTTCACTTGATATTTTCACAACAAAGGAGGAAGTCATGGGACTTAAATTAAAAATTGGCTAATTTTTGTGATTGCAAGATTAGGAGAAAACATTTCTCATTGTGGCTGTTCCGTAGCTCCTTGTTGGAGCTTTCTTTGCCATTTTGCTGATAGCAACCATCCAGAGACAGAAAATAGGACTAAACAGAGCCCTGTCTGGCGGGTCCTGCTTTCTGACACTCTGCTTTCTGAACAAATCCCCCCTACCACTTTCCCCAAAGCTCATTAAGTGAGACTGGAGAATTAACTTTTTAGCCAGCTGCTGAACTTTTCATATTTATAAACACTTGAGTCTTTTGCTTATCTAAGAGAAAATGTGTATAGTTTGGAGATGTGCACTTCCCTGCCAATGTGCAGTGAGTGGTTCTACACTTCATAGGAAAAAAAAAGCCTGAAGTTTCCTGTCACAGCTGAGTGTGGATGCCAAGGGCAAAGGTTCCTTGCCTTGCTAATCTCCATCTTAACTCATGCACTTAATGTGAAGGTGCCACACGCAAGCGGGCGGGGAAGACGTGAGCTGCAGAGAAAAGCTCCTGCACTGCTCCCAGTGCTGGGCTCTAAAAGCCTTTTTAATGTAATATTGGAGGTTATGATAGAAGCCAGGAGGGCCAAAGTAAAACCCTCAAAGTAAATGAGTCCTGTTGTTGCTGCCTCGTGCAGAGAGGGTTTGTATGAGGATAACACAAGTCCCAGCAGAGTACTCAGGGGATGGGCTGGAAGGGTGCAGGGGGGGGTTCCACCATTTGCTTCAGCCTAATCTGTGTTTCTGGAGCTGTTCAGATGGCATCTAGAATGTGGGTCCTGTCTGGCAGCACAGGCTGGTCTTGGTGGATGGGCTGTTCAGTTCTCACGTGTTTAAGTCAATGACCCATAAATGATCCATGCCTGCCCATCCAAGAGACACGAGCAGCTGATAGCTGCAGGGCAGGGAATCATCCTGACCCCTCTGCTTCTGCCTAGGTGCTGAGGGTGCTGTGGCCGGTGAGTGCTCCCAGTGTCCTGGCCTCCAGCTGAGTGACCATGATGGGGGTAAGTGGACAAGGCTGCAGCTGCAGCTCCCAGAGGGTTTTTATTTCTTCTGTGTGTCTTAGCTAATATTTAATATTTACTACAAGCCTGTTTCATGGCGTTGGTGTTGAGGGGATCACAGCTCAGTTGCCTTGAGAGAAGGGTGCAGGGTGGTGGTTGGTTCATACCTTGAGCCTGTCAAAGGATGATGGATTTGAAACTGGGCTAACTTTTTGTTGTGTTTTGTTTCTTCCAGTGCTTTGGACTCTTCTTTCACCCTTTAGCTTCATAATGGAAAACATCGAGGTTCTCCTGCTGCCCAGTCTCTGGCATCATCCAGCTCCACGATGGTTCCAGTTCGTCGTTCTCACGAGCCTCACCCCAGTGATTAGCTGACCTCTAGACATGGAGCAGGAAAGAAAGCTGGGCTGTTCAGACTGGTGTCTTTGACAGGCTTCCGTGTTGGTAATGGTGCTTAACGTAGGAATTTCTTCTTTGGCCTTAGTCTGTAATCATCTAAGAAAATAGTTTGTGTTGAGCAATACCTTATTGCTCTCTTAATCACTCGTACAACTGGAAGCTGAGACTTCCTCTGTAAGAAAGGGGAGGGCAGAATCAGCAGATGTTTGGAGTATTGACACTTCCCTCTCAGCTGCAGATGCACCAGATCGTTGGCTTAGATTTAATTTTATAAGCCTTTTTCAAAATATTTGTTAACAGCAACGTATGGTTCTGCTTTCTTTATTAAAAGGTTGCTTCTTAACACATCGAGTTTGTTGACTTCTTAAGTGTCTGTTTAATATAGATCATAGTGTGCAAAGAAAGATTTGTTCCTTCTGTATCCCATGGGCTTGTGTTATGCAAGGAAACGGTGGTATAAGCTCCTCTATTTCATATTGTTACTACTCTAGGTTTAATTGTGAATCTTTTGTCTTTCAAACCACTTTGCCTTGAGGAGCAGGATGGTTCTGAAACTGCCCAAAGCGGTTGTGATACCTGTATGGGAGTCTTTTGGGGAGACCTGAACTTCTAAGTGTTAGTCCACAGTACTCTCACTGATGTCAAGGCTTGAAGAGAACTGAGACGTGGAGCATTCCTCATGGACTCACTCCCTGTTCAGACCAGCCACAGGGGTTTGTTTGCTGCAGAGCTGAAAATATGACTGGGGCAGCCAAGCAGTTTGAGCTCGTTGGTGTCACCTCCATTTCCACTCTCCCCCATTAGAGAAAATGTTGAATTTTTCACATTCAGGTCAGCGTGGAGGAAGCAGAGGCAGGTTAGCCAAGGCTTTGCAGAAGTGGAAGTGATAAAAACAGCACAGGCTTGTGGATAAATGCTGAGTGCATGAAAAAGCTGCCCATCATCTTATCTTTTACAGATAAGCACATATATACTTACCCATAATAACCAGGGCAATTTTACATGTTTAGTCCTCACTGATCTTAGTGAAGGATTGATGGAAGCCATGACCTGGCTGGCTTCTTTCAGAGGTGGTGTAAATGAGTTTCTGAATCCTGGATGGGAGCAGCTCTCTGTAGGCTGCTCTGTTCTCTGAAACAACACCTAAATCAATCCATTACGGGTCGCTTTGAGTTGACCTATAATTTATCTTGACATAGAAGACTGAGAATGATTTTTATTATTCTGTTTTTTTTCCCCAAATACTTCTTTACCTTGTAAACAAAGTGCTGTGAAGCTGCCTCTGCCTAAGTGTAGCTTATTTGTAACTCTGGCTGAGGGGAAACACACGTGTCCAGTGGGAATGCCATCGTTACCCCCAGGATAGTCCTGTGGGCTGGGCTTTAATCCAAGTGAAATGGGGGAATTCATTGAGGAGCTTTAATCCAAGTGAAATGGGGGAATTCATTGAGGAGCTTTAATCCAAGTGAAATGGGGGAGTTCATTGAGGAGCCCTACAGAAAGGTATGACTAGATTTTTTTTGAGTTGCCTAACTACTAGTAGGTAATTTTCTCAACTCTCTTTCCAGTTGACTGTGTGTCATTGGGGCTGTTTCTCACCATGGAATCATTGTGGTGATTAATAGGTATGTTGTGTTCGTGTAATTTCACTTCTTGGTCCGCAGGGGCCCATAAGGTAACCAACCTAATGCTTTTTAAAGCTGAACATTTTCCAGGGTTTGTGTGGGGTTATAAATGAAGCTCTGCCTCCCATGTATCATCCCAAGAGCTGCTTTCTCTCACTGTCCTCCCCTGACAGGACAGCAACAGAAAGGGGATGGGCTTATGCTGAGAGCAAGGCTGGCAATGGGCGAGGGAATGAAAATCTGCCTTTCTCCAGGAGTGCCAGGACCTCTCGAGGAAGGAGGAGCTCTGTGGGGTTTCCTTGTGCTTTATAGGAACCCTTGTTTGCCGTGTCAGAGCAGGAACTTGCCACCTGATCCTTACCATGGCAGTGCACATGCCATTAAGTTGCATGCAGGTGAGTGTGTGCGTATATATACACATATAGGTATGTATAAAATAAAAAGACAGTTATGGCACAGGACAGAAAAGCTGTGTTGTCATTTCCTTGCAGCATGCACTAGTCATGGGGATAGCAAAGCCCTTTCCACAGGGCTCTGTGTGGTGTCAGTAAACTTCTCAAACATTCTTCTCATTCAGGGTAGCCAGTGAAAGTCAAAGAACTTGAAAATCAGCTTTTATTTATACACCTGATATAACACGTGTGTTGTGAACCAGGGTAGTTACAGTCTCTTCGATTCATTTAGGCAGGGTTTGAGTTTGGGGTGGCTTTGGTTTGTTGGGCTTTGTGTCTCTTGCCATGTCTGCACAGATGAGTTTTGATCAGAAAGTCCAGGAAGAGGAACGCTGTGTTTCTGCCTGCCAGCCTCACCTCTCCAGGAGTAATCCCCAAAAAGGACAGGGAGGGATGGAGAGGGGAAGAGTTACCACAGAGAGTGAAGCTGTTGTGAGGCAGGACAGTGCCCTACCACTGACTTTAATGAAAGTCTAAAGGTTTTTGTGGATCAGGACTTCTCCTTTCAGCCCAGCATCCCATCCAGGCTTGTTTATTCCCTGCTCCTTGTCCTGGAATTGTTGTGAGGGTGCCAAGGCTCGTAGATCCATGACTCTAAGCAGGGCGGGGTTTAAAGGTCGTAGTCAAGACCATTAATAACAAGGTGCAAACGGCTGGTTTATATGTAACGTGAAGCTTTTTACTTATTTCATTTTTGCACTTTGGGGGCTCTGTTTGCTTATGGAGCACTTGGTGTCTGGTACCTATTTAGGCTGAGAGCCGGCAATTGGGTTCTTCAGGCCTTCAGAGGAATGCAGAAAATTGTTCTCTGGTGTTGTAATTCTGCTGGGATAACTGGAGCTTATTTGTCTCACTGCTTATTAAATGCATACTTGTCTTGAGGTCCTCTTTTTTTCTGCAAAACATTGGGTGAATCCCAAGGACCACAAGTGAGGGGAAGATTCCAGGGGGAGGGGGGTGAGTGAAGTGCCTGCACCTCTGCAAACTGCATCATCCGTGTCCAGTGCCAGGGGCTGGAGGGGTTAAACAGGAGATTAAAAACTGCCTTGGAGGAAAGGAGGTGTATGTATGGGGCTGGTGCAGACATCAGTTAATTCTGCCTTTCTCCCTGCCCAGAGATGACCCAGCGAGGGGAGATCCACCTCCCCAACCCCTCATCTAAAGGATGTGTGGTTGGGAGCTGCACGAGGCTGGGCTGGGGCTTCGGAGCAGGACCAGCTTGGCAGTCAGGAGCAGATGCCCTGGTGCTGTGCTCTTAGAGGGCACCACTGGCAGTGAGGGCAGAGAGAGCAGGTGGGGTTCATGCTCTGCCAGCCTCTCAGTACCAGCTTGCCCTGTTTTGGTGTTGAGAAGGACAGATGGACTTCTCCCTTCTGGTGATGTGAGCTATTCTCATCTGCTTGTGAGTCAAAAACCTCTGACCATCCAGTTGTATTGACAGCAGCAATCATAGTGGGCTTCTGTGGTCTGAATTCACCCAGTTTTTAATAAAAGGTGGCTAGAGGGAAAGGCAGGTTCAGTTTCCAGCTCTCTCTAGTTTCCTGGCTACCTCTGGAGCAGGGTGTGCTCTGTGCCCCAGCCCTCAGTGCTGGGGGAAGCAGACTGTGACCAGGGATGCTGCTCATGAGCTTGGAATTTTTCTCCTTTCCAGCTTTGATTTGTTGTATTGTGCTTTTTGGTAGGCCCTTGGTGAGTCTGGTCATTGGGGGAAAGCTCCACAGCACACCCACCCCATTGCATCGGTAGGGGTGCACCACTATGAGGAGCATTCTCCATTGGGCATCTTCTTGCTTTGGTTATTTCTGGCCAATGACATTTTCCTTCTGCTCTGGATGTGTTGAATTGTGCAATCATACCACGGGCTCATGCGCTCAGACCCTTCTCTGAAGAACCTCTTGATTTCTCTTCTAATTTGGCTGGTTACAAAGCAGTGTGACACACTCTGTGACTACTGCATTCTCCTGACTTGACTCATCAGCTGGGATTCCAGAGCAGGAACCCTGGAGCAGCCCTCCCCAACTCTGCTCCAGAGGGATAGGGTTGCTCCCACCCAGACCCTCACAGGTTGGACCAGGGTTGGTCAGAATGTCCTGGTCAGTCTGTCCCTGAGAGCAAGGCCTGTTGTGGCTGGTGACCCCACAGATACAGGGGTTTTGGGACTGGGGGTGGCTGAGGAGTGGACACACTGCATGGCTGGGGCTCAGAACCTTAGGTTGGTCCCTCCAGAACAACGGTGCTGTCGCCTGGCTCAGGCCCTGCTCTCATTCACACGTGGCTTGGTAGAGAAAATACCTGAATTCCTGTGGATCCCGTGTTTCCAGTGCCTCTGCCTCCTCCTGTGTGTCCCGTCCTGCTTCTTCAGATAAGGTAATTCATTCAGAAGCTCATTAAGCAATTAATTCTGCTCCTTCTCCTTGAGTTCAGGCACGCTTTTGACTGGAGGATAATTAGAAGACGATCTTGCATGAAAGGCTCCCTCATGTTTCAGGCAGATCACTGAAGAGGGGCTTGTGAGGGAGTGAGAGGCTGGAGCCTTCATAAACGTTTAGAGATGGAAAACATCTGCTCTCTGAGGATGAGTATGCCGAAGGGGAGCTTTGGGAGGGCTCAGCTGCAGGGAGACATCGACCAGTCTGAGCTTCTTCCAGCCAGCACTGGGATGTCATCTTGCACTAGCAATAGGAGTTTACTCCTCTCGGGCTGTCCCACGACTGCTCCTCCAGGTGCTTCTGTAATTTTGGTACTTGCTGCTGAGTATTTCAACTCTTGATTTATTGGTGTGCTGGGACAGGGGAGGTGCTGGGCAGGGAGTCCCATTCTGCTCGTGGACCTGGGCGGGCTGTGGAGGGTTTGGCTGCTCTACCAAGTGCTGAAGACATCCAGTTTTAGTACCTCGGGAAGGAGGGAAGCCCCTAAACCCAGGACAGCCTGTCCTTGGGAGTCATCTCCTTTGTTTTAAAGCACTGAACATCTGCATTCAAAGGGAAGACTTATTTCAGCAGCAGCCATTGATTGAGGTGTCATTCATCGGGTGCGTGTTCAGGTCTGCCACGGAGCAGCATTTCTGCTGGGAGACACCTCCCAGGGCTCCTCTGGAGAGGAAGAAATGTTCATTGATGGCTGACCCCGGGTCCCCAGGTCCCTCCCAGCCCTTGGAGCGTGTCCTGCTCTGGGAGGGAGGCTTGGATTGATTGCCCAGGGGGCAGCATTTTTTTAGAGCCTGTCGTAAATTGATGGTAGGTGGAGCAGTAATGAAGATAGATGAGGGAGCTCTTCCCGGTAGATCGGGCTGATGGGCGCTGACTGTGGCAGGCTTGAGATGCCTCTGGCCTGGCTCAGACCTCCCGCTCACCTGCCAGCATTCCTTGCATGGCCCAGACTGGGGAAATTGCCTCTCCTCAAAATTCAGAGGGCTCTGAAGGACCTGGGGTGAGACCTGGGAGCCTCCTGGTTAAACACCAGCTTGGGCACAAATTCTGCAAGAGCAGAGGGTGAAAGGAGCCGCTTGATGCTCTTGTGCTGTCAGGACAGGATTCAGAGGGGAGATGGTTTAATTCTCTGAGAAAGGGGCAGTGTTGGTGGGATTTCTGTACCTGTTTTAAGAGCTCTGTTTAAATGTCACCTTTGTGCTTGCCCCTGGTTCTGCAGCAGCTCTGCTGAAGGTCCCTTTTCTGCCTGAGCAGCCTCGTGCTCTGGCACGGAGGAGGGTGCTCTGGTCTGACCCATGGCAGGCTCTTTAAATTCTTTGAGCAGTTCCCATCAAAGCAGTTTTCAAAGTGGTTTTCTCTCACCACTTAAACTAATATTTCCTAGGGCCATTGAGTGAAATCCCTGTTCAGAGATGCTCTTCGTGCAGTAGCCAAGGGGTGGCTTAGGACCAGAATAATCCTCTTTGCTTTAATCCCATCCTGCTACTTTGACCTTCCCTCAGCCATCGTAGCTGTAGCTGCTCAGCCCCCTCTGCCCACACATCTCGAAAGCCCCGAGCCCTCGGGGAGCTTCACCAGCCCCTCCGCAGCAGGAGAGCAGACCCAGTTAAAAGCATTAAGAGGTGAATGTTGCTCTTGGCTTGTCCCTTCTGTTGTTGTGAGCTTATAACTTCCATGAAAACTTGCTCTGAGTGTGTGAAACGTCCTTACCTGCCCATCAGTGTGATGATCATCAGCATTAGGAAAATTAACACCATTTTTCCTGAGTCAGGGAGAAAACACAGCCTGCCCAGGGCAGCCAGGTGATGGGAGGGACGTGTAGAAGCCCCTCTGTCAGTGTGTGCTCAGGAGTTGCAGGGATTTAGGGGGTTTTTGGTTGTTTTTTTTTTTTAACCTGGGTCAATGTAGTTTGCAGGTTCAACCATCTGCCTTGCACATCAAGTCTATTTTTGTGGATTAGTAACTTTTGACCAGATTCTATAAAATATTTTTGCCCTAAAAACATTTTTGTAATCAGTGTTGGCCCAAAAGAACTGAGAAAATGTCTAGAGATGGGAGGGGTTGGTCTCTGCACCACATCTACTGGCAGCTCTGCAGCTCCCTGCCCCTCCTCTCCTCAGCTTCAATTTTAGTTGATAGTTTAAGTTTTGGGTGATTGGTTGGTTTGGTGGTTGTTTGTTTTTATAGGAAAGGTTTGGGAGCTAATCTAACATCTCCTGCTCAACCCAGTGCTGTGCAATTAGGTGTCCTGGAGCTTGTGAAGGACTCCCCAGGGGCTCTGCTGGGTGGGAGACCACAGGTAACTCCTGGGGGGGTGTCTGTGCTTTAGGGAGCTGCAGGTACAAGAAATGCCACGGGATGATTCCCGCTCAGGGGGACGTGTCCAACTGGGTGGGTAGGAATTCAAAAAGCAAAGAATGTCATTTTCTGATATAGGTTTATAATGAATTTTGACTTAAAATAATAAGCAGTATACACAACATACAGGTGGGTTTTACAGAGACGCTGCTGGATCTGTTGACTTCAGAACCTACCAGGAAGTTCACAGGCTCTGTTTGCTTTCTCTAGCCCCCTGCCAGCTCCTGGGGGGGTCGTCTTTGTGCAGTCCCTTGGGTTTCGGTCCCAATGTACAGCTCCACTTGTCACCTCAGCCAGGGGACGGGGAGAACTGGGGCAGAGGTGGCTCTTGCTGTGCTGGGTCTGCTCCGGGGACGTGGAACTGCTTTACAGATTCACCCTCCCTCTGGCTGTGCCAAGGAGTCAAAGCAGGAATGCTTTCTGCAAGAGTGGATTATTCTGCACTAGTGTTTTTGCTGGTGAATCTTTACTGCAAGACAAGTTCTCTGGGGAGGTGCAGGTGTCCTCAGCCATCTCCTCCTGACCAGCGGTCCTCCCGCTCTGCATCAGCTGCACCATCCCCTTCACCAGAGGACAAGGGGCAGCGGCAGTTTCACAGTTCAGGTGGGGGTCAGCATCGCAGACTCCTCCAGGGTTAGGGGATTAGTTTTGCTGAGCAAATCGAAGGGTCCACAGTACCTCCTGGGAAATGTAGTCCTTTCCTTAGTGCTTCACAGAATTAATTAAATAAAAGCCATGCAGTTGAACTACAGCTCCCAGAACGTCACAGCCCTCAGGGCACGGGGTGTAGAGAATCGCGAGGGGGGGGTGGCAGTGGCTCCTTCCCTGGGTGCTCCCGTCTCCTCAGGTCTGGTCCAACCACTCGGCCCGTTTGGGTGCTTTGCAGGTGTGCACGTCCACAGTGTCCTCGCACTCCTTGCAGCGCACAGCGCAGCACCAGTGGAACTTGCACTCGCACTTGGTGACGCGGGTGACGCGGGTGGTGTCGTAGCCCCTCCCGCAGCACATCACCTCGCACCCGTCCGTGCCCCGAGACACCTTGTTGCACACGCGGCCGGCCGTGCCCAGCGAGCCTGGAGAGGGGAGAGACAGGGTCAGGGTGTCCCCTCTCCATCTTCAAATGCTTCCTCCACCCTCCTCCCCACAGTGCTTCTCAGATTTGGGTAAGGTGAGAGATTCCAACCCCACCTGGACATGATCCTGGGCACCCTGTGCTGAGGGGGTTGGATGAGATGATCCCCAGAGGTCCCTTCCAACCCCCACCATGCTGGGATTCTGGGATCGAGGTTCCCTCTGCAGGTGGTAGGAGATGCCTCTGTGGTGAAATCTCACCTTTTTGGTCACAGCCCATCCCACAGTGTAGCCTCCAAGGGCTGGGCACAGGCTGCAGGGAAGAGGCTGCAGAGTCTGTGCTTGCTTTGCTTTAAGGGTGGGAGCAGAGAGCCTGCCCAGGGATGGAGCTTTGGTGACCCTCTGCTTGGTCCCTTCCCTGCACCTGCTGCTGCCCAGAGCACGAGAGCAGGGGGATGGGGACGGGCTCTGCGCAGCTCCTTGTGTCTCCCTCCACGGGGCTCCTGGAGCAGTCTGTGCCCACCGAGCTGGGCTTTGCAGCAGGCAGAGCTCTGCACCACACTCATTGCAGGGGGCCCGATGGGTTTGGAACTTTGGTGTAAAGCCCGGGGATTTTGGACAAACCCGGTGCTGTGGGGACCCAGCTCTCCAATGGGAGCTGCTGGGCTGTAAGGAGGGGAGGAGGAGCTGCTTTTAGGCAACAACCAGAGCTTTGTTTTTTACCTGCTGACTTGTCCATCACGCAGTAATCGGGTGAGTTCTCAAAATACACCAGATCTGTTTTCGTGGGCTTCCTGAAGTTCTTGTTGGCCACGGTGAAGCCGGTGCCGTCCTGGTTCATGGTCACCTGGATGGCCCCGTTGTATTTCTTCCTTAGGTAGTCCCCTGTTTTCCGAAAATCGGACATTGCCAGCCAACAAGTCCTTAGTGTGCAGGAGCCGCTGACCCCGTGGCATTTGCACTCCAGCTTCAGGAAACGCTTCACAGCCTGTGGGAAGAGGGATGCCATGAAGACCAGCAGGCACCTGGGCATCAGGTACTGCCTGGGGCTGCTTGTCCCTGGTGCAGCTCATCAGCCCTTGCCTCTGTGGGACAGGGCTCCTCATGGGAGAGGAGCTGCATACAGGGGACACCTTCCCATGGTCACCGATGCTGGCATCAGCAAGGACATGTGCTGGGAGCAAAGGTAAGCAGGGTCCTGCCATCCCCATGGAGCAAAGCATTCAGGGGGGCATAGGGAAGGCAGGGGAGCATCCTGGCCCATCCGCAGCAGGACCTGTCCCCCATGGACATCCAGGGTCCTGCTCCCGTGCCCGTTCCCCTGCAGAGGTCCCAATGGGCTCCAGCAGGGTCTGCACTCACCATCCTCCCGCAGCGGTTGTTGTGCAGGTTCATCAGTGCCCGGGCGTCCTTCACCTTCTTCTCCTTGGCATCCACGAAGGCCTTGGCGAAGCGGATCCCGTAGTTGATGTTGTCGCTGCAGCCGCCCCAGTCGAACTCCCCGCGCTCGTCCCGGGAGCGGCCCCTCTTGAGCGGGTCGCAGCTGCAGACCTTCAGGTCGCCTTGGCTGCAGGCCCGTGTGATGGCATAGACCACCCCGGCCGAGGAGATGGCGTAGACGAAGGCGGCCTCCCTGCTGCCTGCCACGGGAAGAGACAACGGGATGGGGAGTCAGCACCATGGGCTGTGCCGGTGTCCACAGCTCACCGAGGAGCAGGGCACCGTTCATGGCTGGGGAAACCATCCTGCACACAGGTAAGCCAAGCCCAGTCACCTCTGCTGGACACCAAGCTCAGCCTTGGCTCCAAGGCACCTTTCAGACTAAGGGGAGTTTCAAGCTGAGCCTCAGTTGGGCAGCTCAGGGTTGTTGGGCTGCTCTCAGGGCTGGTCTCGCTGACCATGCTGGTGCCCATCAGTGCTGAGGCTGCAGGACCAGCCAGCACGGGCCGGCCGGGGCCGATGCTGAGCGCGGGAGCTGGCGCCGGCTCCGCTGGGCTCGGCTCTCCCCCGTGGCACAGCTTGCTGCCTGCTCTTGCATGTCTCTGGTTCGAGTTCGCAGCTGGTTTTATAATGCTGTAAAAAGGAGCTGCAAATCAAAACCATGTTCGTCTTCATCTCCAGAGCCTTTGAAAGCAACTTCAAAGGCAGCAGAGCTTGCTTTGGGCCTCGCAGGATGGGGCTGTGGCAAGGAGCTTTCATCATTCCCCATCCTTTGCCAGGGGAGGATGCGGGCAGGAGTGGAGGTGCTGTGGTGGGGATGGAGAGGCTGAGGCCAGGCAGGACCGGTGCTGCTGCAGCATGGCAGGACCAGAGCTGCTGCATCCCGGCGCTCACAGCTCCCTTCCCTCCAGGCAGCTCCTCTCCAGGGTCTCTCTTGCAGGCTCTGCGGCTTGTCCGCCCCATCCCCCTGCCAGCTGGGAGCAAGCCCCCCACTCCCTCCCCGCTCACATGGCCTCCATATGAGCTGCTCCTGGCTTTTCCCAGCCGCCTTTGATTTGGAGGCCGCGTGGCTGGATGTGCCCCAGCACGTCATGGGATGAGGCAGCATCTGTCCTGCAGCGCTGGGGCTCACACCAGCTCCCGGGGTCTGCTTGATGCTGGAGCCCTCCAGCTCTGGAACAACCCCTGTCCCTGTCCCCATCGCACCTTTCCTTGGGTACATCCCTGCTTGTCCTGTCTCCATCCCTCACCTGGAGCGGGAAGGTCCCTCCTGGGCAGGGTCTGTGCCCAGGGTTCACGCAGGGCTCTGCTCTGCCCCATGGCCATGGTCTCCTCCACCTGGGAGCCCGGAGTGAGGAGCGGAGCCGCGGCTCTGCCTTTGCCATGCAAGGGAACAGCCAGTTCCCACGTGAACTGCTGAGTCCTGGCCAACCCTGCTCTCCAAATATTTATATATCCCATTACTGTTTACATATGAGCCTGTTCTCTGGAGGTGTCTCCTCCTTCCCCCTTCTTCCCCAGTGCTCCCCCTGCTCCATCTCATCTGGTGCAGCTCTTCCAAACGCGGTGCTCTGCTCCCATTACTGCTTGATTAATTTACAGGGAAAGGCAAAGCTCTCCTAGGGGAGTAATCCAAGCCACTGGGCATGGCAGCCCAGCAGCACAGAGACCCTCCCAGGGAGACAAGGCACGTGGTGATGGGAAGGGGACGGGGCAGAACCTACTTCGCAGCATGACCCGGCCGAAGACGGTGTGGTCGCGGTCCAGGGTGCTGCAGTTCCAGCGGTGGTGCCGGAACTGGTGCTGGCACTCCCGGATCCACTCCTTGGCTCCCTCCCCGACCGACTGCATGATGTCGGGGTACCTCTGGCACAGCTGCCGCTGCTTGTTCACCAGCCCGGGGATGTTGTCGCAGATCACCCTTGCGCCCAGCGCCCCGATGTACCTGTGGAGAGAGAAGGGACCGTGTCACCCCCTGCCCCCACACGGGGAGGTGCAGGGTGGGGGCTCCCTGAGTCCTGGCCCTTCTCCGGGGGTCTTATATTGAAACTCTTCTCTTTCCCTCTTTTCTCTCCAGTCGCAGCTGACCTGGGCTTTGCAGAGAGCATCCCCGCAGCGATGTGCTCTCCTTGCAGCATCCCCTTGGCATGGGCAAGATGTGGAGCCAGGGAGCGTGGTGAGACCTGCCCGGTGCTGGGGTTCAGAAAGTGGGATGTGGGGACAGGGCACTGCTGAGCCATCACCACTACTGGGCTCTGCTCTTTGTGTTTGACAAACTAACCCTGAGCTGCAGCTCCCCGGGTGGGTGAAGCTCTGTGTGCTTCGCTGCAGCAGGGACTGGGGGGAGCCCATCTCTCCCAGGAACCAGCCAGCTCAGAGTGCTGCAGGTCCTGGGGCCCGTGTCCCTCAGAGCCTGGGCTCTCTGGGAGCTCCTGGGGTGGCCCCAGAGGAACTTGCTGATGTGCAAAACCTCCCTCCCAACCTCTTCCCTGCATCCCAGCCTGGCCCTGCTGAGCACAGCAGGATGAGCCCAGCGCAGGCTCTGTGATGACGGGGGCACGCTGCAGGAACAACAGCCCATGGCACAGACACCCATGTGGTGCTCACGCTGGGGAGAGAGAGGAGCAGGTTTCACCTCTCGTTGCTTCAAGTCCTTGCTCAAAGGTATGCCCTGGTCCTCCTCGTCCTCTCTGTGCATCTCTTGTGCTGGGGAACATCTAAGGTTGTGCCCTGAAGCTGGATAACTGGGAGAACTGTGCTGTGGGTCCTGTCCCTCCTGCATCCCCCTGCATCCTGCTCCTATCCCTGCAGTGCTGGGGAGAGGGTGGGACCACAGCCAGGTAGAGCCTGACAGAGCCCCATGGACACTGGAAGGGACCTGAGCTCAGCCCTGCAGCCTCACACCAGCCTGGGCACTGGTGGCAATGTGGAATTTTCCATCCCTGGGCCACTCGCTCGCCCCAGCCGGGCAGTGGCTGCTTGTGCTGGAGGAGAAGGTTTGACACAGAGCATGGAGCTGTGATTCTGCCTGGAAGGGATGAGGTTTGGGTGGGATTCAAATTTTTCAACCCCCCCAGACTGGAAGTAAGAACCCTCCTTTAATAATAATCAAAAGCAATAAGTTTGGGCAATATTTCATTGTCTCTCTGGCCATGTTCTATGACTTCTATCAGCCCCAGAGAGAGCTCCCAGGCTCAGGAAAGCCCTGCGAGTGCAGAAAGCAGTGGGATCTGTTCCCTTTTTTAAAGTATTTTGTTTAAATGCTGGCAGAAGCACAAGGTCGTCTCAGGCTGGAGCTGAGGATAATAAACCCGGCTCCCCGTGGCTTTGCAAGCCCTGACTCCGGGGGCCAGCGAGCATTATTCTCCCAGGCTTGCTCACCAGCCTTTCATCCTGCAGCAAGGGCACAAGGGAGATGGTAGAAGCCATTTAGGAAAGAAAAGCCACCAGGAGCTCATTGAGCAATGCCAGCTGTGGGTGTTCAATGGCCTCGCCTGTGCTGGGCTGTGAGAGCAGCCAGTTCCTACCCATGGAGAGCAGGGCAGGGCAGAGGAGCATCCACCAGCTGGGAGGTGGTACAGGGTGAGGAGCATCCCACCAGCTGGGTGGTACAGGTCAGTAGTCTCGAGTGGGGCTGCAAAGCCCCCGAGGGGGAGCATGGCCAGGTTCCTGCATTCTCAGCCCATCCTGTCCGGTCCCAGTGAGAATGGGGATGGCCAACGTGTCCCTGCCTGTGCTGGCAGGAGCTGGGACAAGGCTGCAGTTGTTGCTGCAGGATAGAGGTCACAGCAGTAGCCAAAGCTCCCCTTCATTGGAGGAAAGAGCTGCTGGGAAAGGTAAAATGTTCTCTGATGGGCCACCTCATCACCAGAGACCTTGTGGGTCCTCTAAGTCCCCAGCACTGCTGAGCTGTGGCACTGGGCTCTGGTTTGGTGGGGCTGGCTTTGGGGAGATATGGGGGCAGAGGAGCTGCTGGCAGCTAAAGCATGGCCTGACCCCATCCCCGGCGAGACTGGGGTCAAGGGAAACCCTCTAGAGAAGATAAACACCAGGCACTCCCTTTTTCACCCTGTGAGCTAATTACTCCTCGTTAATTCTCCTGCCAAATACCCAGATCAGAGAAAGTGTTATCAGCAGGAGAAAGTGGAAGGAGAGCAGGTCAATGGGAGCTCCTCACCGAGCAGGGTCCCAGACCCACCGGGATCGGTGGCTGCACTTCCCTTTGCTGGGGCTGCCAACCAGCGGAGTCATCACCGTGGTACCTACAGGCCCCCATCAGAGCTCATATTCTGAAACCCATCCCACTATTGCTGTGGCGCTGGGAGGTGGCACAGCACAACAAGGAGGAAAATTCCTCATGTGTCTTGGAAAGGCTGCGGTGACCTCAGCAAGGCTGAGATCTTCCATTCCGTGAGAAATGCTCCAGTTGGGTTCAGTTACTCTGAAATGGAGCGAGACGGGGAACATCAGAAAACCCTGCCAAGCAGAATTTGGGGAGGGAAAAAACCCAAACATTTGTTTTGGATTGATTAAAGCATCCCTTCCGATTTTACTTCTAAAAATCTATGACATTTTAAAAACACTGAAATAAGAAAGACAATGGATGTTCTGAGAAGTCCCCAGCTGCCTTATCAGAGCTTCATTTTTAACAAATGAAGCTGTACTGAAAGAGGCAGATTTCTCTAAAATGCTGGGCTCTTGGGGAATCTGCATTTTTACTGCAGGAAAAAACAACCCAAGCCCTGAGTTCAGCGAGGTCTGAGAGAGGGAACTTCTCCTGATGCTGGAGGCTGCTCAGGCCTGGACTTCAGGATGGTGAGGAGAGGTAGGAGAGGCAGCGAGGAGGGGCTGGGCATGAGGGAGGGAGTTAATCCTTGGGTGCATGTGGGGATATCGATCCCCACGCTACCCAATGGAGTTCTGTGGGATCCTGTGAGGTCCTCGTGTCCCCTGCACTGGCCCTTGCTGAGCTCCGAGCTGTTTGCTCATCCAGGCAGAGGGGCTGGCACGGGTCCCTCAACAGCCTTTGGCTGCTTGACGCCGCATCAGTTACTCCTTGCAAATCCACGTGCAATCACAAACTTGCTGAATTTGCCGTTTTCTCCTAGAGTTCAGCTGCCGGGAGATGGGTGTGAGCTGCAGAGCTGTGGGAACCACCGTGCTCCAGGACCCCCGCCTCCCGCCCCGGCCTGAGCAGCAGCAGCAGACAGAGACTTCCCGGTAGGAAAGTGTTTCCAGAGCCTGAAGGTCAAGCTCTGCTCACTCTCCTCCTCTCTGCAGGGTCTATGGCAGGGACACTTCCACCAGCACAGCCCAATCTCCTTCTCAACAGCCCATGAGTGGCCGCTCCATGCACAGGGGCAACAGGAGACAACTGTCACATGTTGGCTCCCAGTTGTTGTTCTTGTTCTAAGAGTCTGCTGACTTCGACTCTTGTAAACACAGAGAAACCTAAATTGCTTCTAAGATAAACATGCAAATCAGAGGCAGACGCATCTATTCGCTTGGCAGCACGAGCTCTGTGCTGACCCCTGCTCCGTGCTGCGTGTGTCCTGCTCCCGCGCTTCCCACGAGAGCCTGCCCGGCTCCCCGACTCCTCGGGGTGCTCTGGCAGAGCCGTGTGGCCCGTGTCCTGTCTCTGCCCTCACCCAGACGGCTCTGGTGAAAGTCAGAGCAGCTCAGAGCTTTCCTGCCCAGGGCTGCTCTGCTCCCTGCGGGTTAGGAGGGGATGCCGGCAGCCACATGTGGGCTGTGAGTTCCTGGGACCTGCTGCATCTTGTCCCAAGGACCAGGTCCCAGCACGCCCTGTTCCTTCTTCCTCTTTGCTGTGCTGGAATCTTCTTGGATCAATAAGTTGTGTTTTATAGATATGTAGCTTCCCAGTTGCTGAGCTTTTTGGTGGGAATGACAGAAAGTCTTAGGAAAAGCCCCTTGTGTGGTGGGGGGAAGAGCAAGAGCGTGGCCAGAGTCTGGGGCACCTTAGCAAGAGGCAGATGGAACTTCTGTTGCTGGAGGAAGGAGCCATCCCTGGAAGCCTGGTCGGCCAGCCCCAAGTGTGCCCAGCCAGGGGATCAAAGCATCTGGGCAGCTGCTGAGGGGCTTCAGCTCCCAGGAACACCCAAATGCATTTACAGGGCTTGGGGGATGCTCTGCAATAAACCCCAAGTCTATTTGAGTATTGCTTGATTTCACACAGGAAATCTTTGACATTGCTACTCTCAGGCAAGTCTCAGAAGTTGACATCTTTGTGCTCTGCTTTGGAAGAAAAACAGCTGCAGAGATGTTGGAAGTTCCCACTGTGGTGAAATCAGGGTTGCACCAATACCATTGGAAGCACAACTTTAAATTAGATGCCATGAGCCAAGCTGTAAGCAGGGCTTGGTCCCAGCTTGGGACATTCCCCTTGGCACTGGATCTGCTCTCACTCCCGAGTGTGCTGTGCTGTGGTCAGCTGTGAATGTCACCTGCTCCTGAAAGCTTCCCTGACACGGGTTTAAGCTCCACCATCACCTGCAGCTGCCCCGTAGCCCTGGTCCGGGTCCCATCTCCTTGGGCAGCCGATGCTCAGCCTCTTGTGCAATCCCCCAGGCTGGGGCCGTGAGCTGGGTTTGCACAGAGCCTCCTCACTGCTGCTAGCTGCTGCTCCCAGAGCTCTGCTGAGGGTGAGAGGAGAGCTTGGTCTGGCTTCTTGGTGGTATCACAGGCTGCTGGACTCCTTTCCCTGGAAAAACTGATTCACCACCTCACTGCTCTCAGAACCACTTTGATAGTCCTGAAAGATCCTCTTGGGAGCCAAACTGTCTTGGCTTCTGTTCTCTTCCCATCTAACCGAGCTGACACGAAATCTGTATTTTGGTGGGAGGCTGGAAAGACCTTGGCAGCGACTGGAGACACCTCGAGCAGATAGGATCAAATCCAACACCCCTGCCTCTTTGCCTGATAAAGGGCAAATTCCAGTATGCCTGGCAGCACTTCACCTCCTCAAGAGCTTCACATACTTCCCAAGGATGCTGCACCTTCCTTCCTCTGCTCTCCGTGGCTGGGAGCAGACAATTTACAGCCAAGTGCAAAGCACCACGGGTTGCAAGGTGAGCTAAAGACGTTTGTGATCCTATTTTATTATTATAAACCCCCAGTATTTTATTAAGCTCCACTGGGAACAGGGCCACCCTGGCCTGCTGGAATTGTTAACGCCTTGGAATGATTAATAGTCCTAATTTCCTCACTTAGAGCCACTACTCAGTATGTTGAGAGTGTTAGTCTCACTTGAATAATTTTTAATATCATAATGCTGAGCCACCACCCGTGCCATTCAAGGGACACATTCTTTATTTTCTGCACCGTGATCTTTCTGTTTGTTGTGTCTCACTCTTTCTCCAGGTGGGTGTCTTTGGTTCCTTGTCTGAGTCTCCTCTCCATGGTTTCCCAAGTGCAGTCAGTGGTGAGTGGGAAATGTCCTGGGAATGCTGCAGTCCTGGGACCCCCATGGGCACCCTGCTGTTGGTATCTTGCATCGAGAGTGACCTGGGAGTGGAGGTTGGTTCTGCTGTGCTGTGAAGGTGGGATGTGGAGCATCTACCAGGTGAGCAGCAAAGACTCTCGGGTAGACTCAGGTGTCTTTGCAATAGTGGCCAAAACCTCCCTCAGTGCTGGGTGAAAGCTGCTCCTCGGGGGCATTGTTGGTGATGTATGAATAGAAATCAACCTGTTCATCCAAAAGATGCCCTATCCTGAAGTGTCACATTTTTTATCCCAAAATATCCAAACACTTTGCTAGGAGGTGGGGAGGTAAGGCAGTCTCTGGTGGTAAAGGAGGATGGCTGGTTCTTCTCCTGTCTGTGGCATATCTTGTGTTGGGCGCTCAGAGCAGGGGCTGTGGGATTCTGCAGGACCCAGCCCAGCACAGAGCTCCCCACAGGGGCTGCAGGCTCTGCTGGAATCACTGTCAGCAATAGGAACAGCTAACGACTTCTGGAGAGTAGGATTTTGTTCTTCTGCATTTCTTTGTAAGAAAGATTTCCTATAGGTGAAAGTGACCCCAATGAAAAATGATCTAAGAAACACAATTAGGATTATTCTAACGGCACTGAGTGACTGAGAGAGCCCATCTGTTCCATACACCCCAACCAAGAACACCAGGTGCCGCAGGGTTCATTCTCCATCAGCCTGACATTACTTTAAAACTGATTTTTCAAGGTGTGGGTCCCTGGAGAGCCGGAGCCCTGCAGCCCCTTGGGATAAAGACTTCCTGGTCGCTGACCTCCTGCTTTTATTGCCATGAAAAGAGCTCTGCAACAGCAAACCTACAGCTGGTGTGCACCCTGGGCATCCCCCGAGTGCTGCACGTTGTCATCTCCCCTCTGAGATGGTGAGTCCTACTCAGCCCTGGGCTGAGACCCAATGGGTGAGAGGAGCTGCTCTGCAGTGGGATGTGTATGGAGAAGGGAATGGTCCAGGATGACATCGGGAGCTGTGGACATGCAGCTCTTGAGCCATCACATGCTCAAGGGGACACTCTCTCATCGAAGCCCTTGTGGGGCTGCCCGGCTGAGGCCGGCACGGAGGGGAGGTAGCGGCACCCCCAGGGTTACGTGGCGGCTGCGGAGCTCCTCCATGCAGCTGTCTTCCCCTTGGCTTCATTTCAAACATTCCTATTGATGCTATTTCCCCTCCCACACACCTCAGTGTGGTGCCTGCTCAAAGGAGCCCCTTTCTCCTCTATCCTCTCTCCACCCATATGCACGGGGTGATTTTCGCCCACTCTTTGTGCCCATCTACTGCTCCCAGACCAGGTCACAATGGAAACACACGGCAAAGCCTGGTGAGGATGGGCTGTGGGAGCTCTGCTCCTCCCTACCCATCCCGGTGGGACCATCCCTATCTCCACCTGCAACGGAGGGTCCTCACCAAGCCCTTGGGAAGAGCTCAATACCAGGTCCTGGGGTTGCTCTAGCATGGAGGGTACAACGGGTGCTCCTGCTTCATAGAATCATAGAATCATTCAGGTTGGAAAAGACCTCTAGGATCATCAAGTCCAACCCTTGTCCAACATCTCCCTGACCCCTAGACCATGCCTTGAAGCGCCGCATCTACTTGATTTTTGAACACCTCCAGGGATGGTGACTTGCCCTTGGTGTGTTTTCCCTGCCCATGAACACACATCTTCCCTGGCTGGGGAAGGGAGCTGGACCCTGGTGGCTGCCCAGCCCTGGACTGGAGCATCCCCAAGAGTGCCCATTCAGGCACCATGCCCTGGGGTGCAGCAGCTCCCCAGGAGCCCCTGTAGCCCTTGGACACTTTGAGGAGCCCCACGTGGCTGCTGGACTCCCGCACACTTCCCGACCAAGCCTCTCCCTTCCACAGATTTGTTTTATCTCTTTGGGAGCCTGATGCCTCCCATCTGTTCCAATGCCAGATGAAATTAAATATTTGTAGTTTCCAAGGGCTGTGGTTAGCAATAAACAAGTTAGCTAATGAGGATTTGGTGTGCCGGGGGGCTGGGGGGGCTCTCAGGCCAGCGGGTATGTGTGAGGGTGGGGTGCAGTTCGGCTTTGTGTACATTTTTCTACAACCAAACCTTCAATTTCAAATGGCTTTCCACACCAGAGCAGCTCGCCGGGCTCTCAATAGCGGGTAAACTCTACTTAGTTATTTACACCGAGTTTGTTTATTGCACAGTTTATGTTTATAAGCAACATTTGTCTAATCTCCCAAATCTTTCAGAAGGAATTTCGGAGGCCGCTTTCGGGGCCCGATGTCCTCTCGGGGCACAGCCCTGCCCGGCCGTGCCGCCCTCCCTGCCCCAGCGCACACCAGTGTCAACGGGATTTAGGGATTTTCCCGTCGCATTCCTTAATTTACGTCTGTGTTTCAGCTGGTATTTTGTTGCTAAGTAACACTTCACAGTTTGGGAGCTTTTCTGCATGGATGCTGCTCCCCGCACCGCTCAGGGTGGCCTCGGAGCCCTGTTGAGCCCATCCCGCTGCCCGTGCCAACTGGAGCCCCCAGCACAGCCACACACCCCCATGGAGGCTTTTTCAAGTGCCAAAATTCACCAATTCCTGGCGTTTTTGTGAGGCAGTGGGACCGGGCCTGACGTCACTGAAAATTAATAATTTGCAGTTGTTTAGAAGAAACATTTGGTTGATATTTCCTTTCCATGTACTGTGATCAAAACTAACCCGTTTTTTTCTATTAATCTACTTTAAAAGTCAACTCTGAAAATGAGAAGCATTTCCTCTATTTCCACAAGTTTATTGTGTGTGAATCCCTAGAAGAATTTGGCAATAATAATAAAAATAAGGAACGATGATGCACCACCAAATATATTTACCGTAATATCAGTAGTGCTAAGGATGTGCTTGGAAAGCCATGTAAATCACTGAATAACTTTTTCCCGAACCACAGCTGGTTGAAACCATTTTCAGTAAAGCACAATTTCATCTAAACATGCTATTTTATCAGAACTGACACATCCAGCAGAAAAACACTCGCTTTGCTGGGGCTTTTCTTAGGAATGTTCTGGTCTACAGAAAAGAAAGTACGATCGAAAAAGTGAACTTTAGAGTTTGACGCCTTTGGTTTCTAATTATTGCTTTTAAATTCATGTATTTCAGGTCCCTGCAACCAATTCTGCTTGCTGAGAGTGGTTAGAGGGGTCGTGCGTGGCCGCCCCAGGGCCGAGGAGCTGCTGGGCTGAGCTGGGAGTCCCTTTCTCCCTCCAGCTGGGGAGCAGGTCTGGGAGCTGAGAACACAAACCACTGTGGGAGCTAAATCCAGCTTCCCCCAAATAAACCACAGCTACCGAGGCTTAAACCACGGCTGGTTTTCCTCCTGCTTGTGGGGAAGAGATGTGTGCTTGGAATCGGGGCAGACACCGCGGCGGAGGCGTTGTGGGGAGAACGGGTGCAACTGCAAGGAAAATCGGTGTTTTTCACATTCCTCTGAAAGAAAGAATTTTCCCCCTTTAGCCAGCATCCAAGTGTGTTACCAGAAGTGCCCAGCTCTGGGCAGATGTGCAGTGAGTACTCGATACCTCGTCTTTTTCCAGCTACTCTACCCCACAGCTCTATCGAGCCTCCTCTTCTCTTGCCTCCTTGATAATGAAGTGAAATAATCCAATATTCCCCTTCACTAAAACTCTTCCTTTCTTCCTCAGCTTTTGGCATATCAGCCACATCTCCCTCCACCAGCCATGGCTCCGTCTTCGCCTGTGCTGCTGGGTGGGGGCAGGTCTGGGGCTAGAAGCCCGGCCAGAGCCTCCATCAACCTGACACTTGCCGAGGGTGACTCATTTCGACAGTGATTTCAGTTCCCCGTGGGCCGATGAGGCTGCAGGAGATCTCTGAGCACGGGTGAGATTGGCATTGCCACTGTTAGTTTGTGTTTTTGGTGTCCCCCAAAACCTGCGCTGCTCTCTAGAAGAGACCACTCCTTGCCATCCACCTTTTGTGCCTGTTTGCACCCCACTGCCCAGGCAGCATGTCCCCTGGGCTCCCCGTTCCCTCCCAGTCCCGCAGCTTTCCCGTTCTCCTTCCCCACCTGGGAATCTCTCCCAGGGATGCCAGCCGGCCATGGCTCCACATGCCCAGACGTGCTCTCAAACACTCGTGTTATCAGCACGACTATTAAGTGCTCCTGAGCCCTCGCAACTTGCTCCACAGTAGCTGAGGAATTCCAGGAACCACTGTTCTCTTCGGTGGCAGATGGGTTGAATTTGGTTAAGTTCTGCTTCATCCAGTGCGCTGTGCTAATGATGATGAGATTGGCGTGGAAAACAGTGTTTTCCACAAGATTGGAGAGGACTTTAATAGGGTGGGGGCCACTGAGAACTTTTCTGCAGCAAACTGTTTTTTCTCTAGTGTTACTGAACTATTGAAGCAGCTCGAGGTTGCTTGGAAAACTCCCCAGTTGTCGTTTTCCTAATTACTCTCATTCTGCATGCATGAATTTTCGTTGGTGCAGGAATCGGGACAGTAGGAGATTAATTGCGAGAAGGCTGCTATTTTTCATGGCACCATTTCTACCTGTTATAGAGCCTCACCTTACCCAAATGAGAGAGAACAGAAGCTTCTTAGGTTAGGAGGAGCTGTAAGAGGAGAGCGTGGGGCGATCCCGCAGGGACCCGGGTGTGTGGGTCCGGGGAGCTGCTGCTGCTGCCGCTCCCAGCTCCAAACCTACCGAGGGGCTTTTCCTACTCCCCCCCGCTGCTCGGGGAGGGATTGCTGTCGAGGAATCACGGTCGGGAACCGGGGGGTCCCCGGGGCAAGTCCTGGCCCCGCGGGCAAACGGGCGGCAACGGTGCTTTCGGGGCGCGGGAAGCCACCGTAAAGTCCCGGCCCCGGTGCAGGCTGCGGGCGAAGGCAGCTCCCGCTACGCTGCTTTCCCGGGAGCCCTGACCCCGCCGCCACAGCAGCGCAGGTGGAGCCGGTCCCCGCTCCGCTGCAGCCGGTCCCCGCGGGGTTCCCACGGCCGCACGTCGGGCGCGGGGCTCCGGGTCCTGTACGGCGGGGTTCGCTGCTCTGCCCCAGCCCCGGCCGTGCCGTCCCCATCCCCATCATCCCCATCCCCATCATCCCGGGGACTCACCACCACGAGGAGTCGGCGCGGGGCGTCAGGGCGAGCAGGAGGAGGACGAGGGACAGGCAAAGCCGCGGGGCCGCGCCCGCCGTCCGAGGGAAGGCTCCGCACTCCGCACGCCCGGGGGCCAAGGCAATCCCAGGAGACGCTTCCAGGCGGTTTGGGCTGAGCATATCTCTCCGGGGCTGGCTCCAGACCGAGAAATGACCGGGGAGGGGGGTCCTGCCCGCGCTCCCCTCGGGGGCACTGCCCGTCACGGTCCCGCGGCGCGGCTGCGGGCTCCGTGCTGCTGAGCGAGCCCCGGTTGGGCCCCCGCTCCTAGGAACATGCTGCTGCTGCTGCGGGGGGCGGCGGGGCCGGGCCGGGCCGGGCGGCACCGGGATGGGGGTAGGGTCCCGTGGGTCTTGGGGCACTCAGCGGGGCCGGCGCCCCCCGAGCTGTGCGGGGCGGGCGGCGGGGCCGGTCCGGTCCATGGAGGTCCTTGCGCGGAGGGCGAGGACGCTCTGGGGATGGGAGCGCGGGGGCCGCAGCCAAATATTGACAGCGCCCGGCGTGCTCCGGGCTCTCATTGGGCAGAGTCAGAGGCGCGGAGCTGCCGCCGCTCCGGCCGGACCGACCCCCCC
>VYZX01028388.1:0-13445 GCA_013401335.1 Brachypteracias leptosomus | reverse complement strand
TTTTTTTTTTTTTTTTTCCAATTTTGCTAAGTCACTTCAAGACATTGTGATTTCTTCTGGTTATAGAACTAATCAGGTACTCATGTAAGAATACCCCTAATCATATCCAGGAAGAAACTACCAGCAGAGCAGGAAGGGAAACCATGCAGGAAGGGAAACCTCACAGAATAATTAATAGGTAAGTGCAATTCCTTACTTCCACTTCCAGTCACATTTATTTATACATAAAGTATTTCTGCTGCCTAGAATTAGAAAAAAATATACTTCCTCAGTCTCATAACTTTGGTTACCAGGAGACATGGACTTGATGCTAAGCATTGACCCAGTGAGATTTCCCTGCTAGTTATTTTTCAGCTACTTATGAAATTAGTTTTTACATGAGTATACTGTACTGTTCCAGCACTGGGCTCTGCCTCACTGACATAATTAAGTCACATTTATCCATTTAGACTATAATTTGGCTTTAGGCCTTACCGCTTCTCTGAGGGTAGATTTTTGTTTATCTGTTAAAAGACTTACAGTTTAGCTGCAGGTCTGGTTTCCATTCGTCACTGATATTTCCTGATTTCACAGATCCATTTGATACATATAATCTGTGAGATTTAACTGAGTCATCTGCAAAGCTGTTTGCTACACATTTCGTCTAGAATCTCTCATAAACAGATGTGTGTTAAATTGCTCAGTATTAATATTGTCTGTCTCTTAAACATAAAGATCTCAGGAAATTGGAAAAAAGTAAAGATGAGCAAAACTTATGTTTCTAAATTTCCCTTTCTGAAGGGACACTAGATTATTTTTAGAGAAACTCTTGAACAGTCTTATTTGTTTAAATTAATCACAATAAGGATGCTGCAAAACATCAGTAATAAATATTCATTTTTTACCATTTCCTCTGAAGGTATTTCTACTTTCTCTTTTTCAGTCTTCAGTGGTGCCTTTAGAATTATAGAGGGTATAGGTACCCACTCTACACCAATAATTTAAAATATTGTTGCTATAATTAAGTTGCTAAAAATTAGCAATTTGTGGAAGGAGAAAATATTAATGGAGCTGGATTTTTTTCTTGCAATACTGATTACTCTAACATACCCTAGACATATGAAGACTGAGTATCTAATTCCTCTGTTCACTACTATGAATTCATTTCAGAGCATCTAGCCTCCAACCTCTGTTCATAATTTTTTGTCAATGTTTCCACATTTCCTAGTTCTTCTTCCCCATAGTCTCACAAACTCTTGGAAAACAATGAGCAGCAAAACCACTTATACATGCATTTGGTTTGAACATAGGCTAATTGCTGCTTTTAGAGAGGAGGAGGCCATTCTTCTCTACTTCACTGCATAAAAAATTTTAGTCTATTAATTGTAAATAAAAATTGGAAAACTCCATTCTGAGAATACTAAAAACATCTCAAAACTTGCCCATAAACAAAACCAAACAAAAGCATTGACCAACACCTTTCAGGAGCTATTATTTCAACTAAAATGAGAACTAATAACTTTTCTGAAGTGCTATTTGCACTTTTATGTCAATCCATTAGATATAAGAGGATGATATAAAGGAAATCTACTTCTGAATGTCTGATTCTGAAATAGACTTTTCTTTTTCTCATAATAAAACCATTTGCTTCTTTTCTATTGACTTCACTACTTTTTTGCCTCACTGAATATCAATTTTATTAGTCCAGTTACAGACAACAAATACATACCAAACCTATTCTACAGAGATGTAGCAACCAATGAGCTTTCTGATACATCTTTATACATGACTGCATTAAATATAGACTTTAAAAATCCAAACCATACCAGCAAACTAAACCCTTAAACACTAAAATGCTAGGTTCTTTTTCTTTTACAGTGGATGATACATGGTCTGTATACATCACTTCTAGTTTCTGAGGTTTTCAAAGTATATTATGAAGAATTTGTTTCTCAAGTGGCTAGACAACAGCAACAGACAGAATACACAAAGCTACCCTCCATGTAGTTTCCAGGTAGCTTCAGCATAATTTCCTTTGTTTACAGTGTTTTACAGCGTGGTGTCTTTTGCTAAAGAATGATAGCACCAGCAAAAACAACAAAATGAGTTCCAGCATTTTGCCAGTGTATGTCAAAGATGATCTGTAAGATCTCTCCCCTGTTTTTGAAAAAACTACATATTTTAATAGATTATGTAGTATTTTTACAACAGTGACAAATTAGTATCTCTTCTGAGAATCTGAGACAATGCTGTGTGCTGGACTGAGGGAAAAAAATGCATTTCACACATGTTATCTGATTGATGTTCAAGTCTGCATGAAGCAATGAAACCATTACTAAATCTTGTGTCCTAAGGTTTTAAAATTAATATAACCAAATCTGCTTTTTACAAAGTTAGACAATTTTAAGAAAAAAATAATTCCGTCTTCAGATTTGGCACTTTATTTAAATAGAAAATATCCAAAACCACGGTTCAATATTTATGTTGAATCTAATGAAATCTGACAGAAGACACATATGTAAACTTTCTGTGAGGTCTTCTTTGTTGGCAGTTACCAAGGCATATGTAAAAAATGCAGTAAAAAAAAAAAAAGCCAATTCAAGGTAAAAGTATATTGACTTTGAGATGTAAATGTACTTTGGTTTGGGGCGGTTTTTCTCCCACAGAGTAAAATCATAGTCTCAAAATACAACTTTTGTTCTGAGTAATTTGATATTATGTTACATGTTTTAAGTAGAATGTTGCCAGGCTCATAAATGTCTCAAAGCCATCCACTTTCTTAAAAATAGAGATTTATTTAAATGCTTTTAGGAAGAGTTGAGTATGTAATTAAACTAAGTAAGCAAAATTATGGAAGGTTGGATTTCACTGATAATGAGATAAAACAAGAATAGATATAAAATCTAATTCTTGTGATAGTGTATGAATCATAAAAATCTGTCACAATGCAGTAAATATAAGTTAATTTTCCCTTATGGCAATGAAAGTATACTGACCAAATAGCCTTCATCCATTACTAAAGGCAAATCTACCTTGTACAGACACTAACTGATGCCATTGCTTGGACACAGCACACACAAACACAAAGACCCGTTGCACTGACTTTAATTAAATGGAACCCTAGAATTAATTCCTCACGAACATAATATAGAATTCTGATGTAGAGAGGTTTCACAGATTCTCCTCTGATTCACCTGAGAGTATAAATGTTGACAACTAATTGCTCTGACAACCCCTTTTGCGAGTATTAGTTTCTGTGATTAAAAACAGAAGTGCTTGATGAATTATGTATCAAATATATCTTATAGACTGTTCAGGGTCTGCTCCTATGGAAGAAATTACAGCATTTACAGCTTGGTGATATATAAGGAGAGAAGCAACCTCTTCTTGACTGAAGAAGTGAAAGGGAAATCACTTAAAAGAAATGTGCTAGCTTCTCATGTGAACATTCCCAAGTTTTAAAAAGGCAGAAATGAATTTGTTTAAATCACAGTTAAAACATTAAATTCATAACAATTAAAAACCAATAAAAAATCTACGTGAGGGAATTCAGAGCAAAGATATGTGAAGGGTGGTATTAGACTATGATCTACTCAAAAATAAAGTTTTTTCAAAATTTCTGCAGAAGTTCATGTAAGATGGCATACTCTCTGACATGCTTATTGATTTACATTTAGAATGATTAATCAAAAATTCACAATATTCAATATTTATTTTCCTCAGACTCCAAGAATCTTCAGTTTAGCTTTCAGTTTGCTCTAGTACTAATTCTACTGTGTATGTATATTTTGACAGGAACTACATAAATTATTGCTGACGCCTAGGTATTCACCACCAGCAGTCATGTTTGAGGAATTCTTGAGATAAGCTTTAATATCTTGACATTTGGGAGAAAGAAAAGAGCTATCTTCTAGCTTTAGACTCTTCCAAGTTTTTCTCTACAGCTGTACATGACTGATTATTTTTTTCCTTTTCTTCAATGGGGAGAATGTAATTGCAGCAGGTTGAGATAAATCTGGAAAAACAATTTTGGTAAATATTCTTCATTGTTGTGGCTTTAATACATCTTAAGAGTGAAAATACTGAACACTGGAAATCCATCAGATTTAAATTTACCTTATTATTATTATACTGTTTCTAACAGTGTGCTTTTTAATTCCTCCACCATCTCAATTTTTTAACTATAGCAAGGACTTTTTAACTTTTTAAAGCTTTTATACACTACTAACAGTTCCTAAACGTAATTACCACTTCTTCTTCCAGACTGTAAACCTCAACTGTGATGAACTTTTCGTTTAGATAGTATCTAATTTTGCTTTTCATTAATCAGGACTGGAAATATTTAAAACTTTTCTGGAAGTATTTAAAACTTTTCTGTTCCTATAAACTTGGCTATTCTTGAGAAATCAATATACATCACAATGCTCATCTTTATCATCTCTCAAATAAGAGACATTTTGGCCTAATTAAGTACCTTTTTAAACTGAAACATCATCAAAATAATTATGATGGGTTAGAGCAAAGATTTATTTAGACCAGTATTCTTTGTTTTCAGTAATGGGTGCTGTCTCTGTTTAAGGCTTAGGGCAAGCCCCACAGAGCAGAATTTGTTCCCCCTGCTCTCCCTGTCCCTCTTCCCTCCCAGGGGAGGAAAAAAAGACCTTGCACAAAGTTGGAGGTTAAGATTACAATTTTAACAGGGAACAAAAAGGTCTTAAGGGAAGGGGAATATACAGAGATATTAAGAGGAGGTGTATATACAAATATATACAAAACCGGTTCTCAGATGCCACTGGATTTCTCCCAAACCACGTGAAAAGTCAGAGCCCCCACCGCGCAGAGAGAAGCAGTCCCAGCAGGAATCCCAGAAAGGAAGGGACAAACAGAAGTTCCTGTCTCCTTTTATAGAGTGTGGCAGGGAGGGGATGGAACAGCTGCTGCACCCGCCCCCCCCAGACCTTAAACCACAATAGGTGCTTAGATAAAGTATACAAGAAACAGGACATATATAATGTGATCCTTTTCCTACCATATTCTTGAGAAATAAATGATCTGAAAGGAAATTCTGATCCAGCTGTTTTTGTTATGTTATTCTGTTTAATTATTAATAGATTTATTAATTGTTCTTATCATTTTTTGAATAGGCTCAGTAATAGCTGTAGAAATTTCCTTGTGATGCATGAAAAGTACAGTGTTTGGTTTTGTTTTAACAGTTCTCTGTTCTTAAGCTGTGAGAGATAACAAATGATCATTCCGTGCTTTATGTTTTATCTGTGACTTTATAAACCTTTTTTCATATCTCTTCTCTGTTATTTTTTTAATTTTTTTTCCCCTGATGTGACAAGTCCCAAACTATTGAGTTTCTTTTCATATGAAGAGATCATTCTGTGCCTGTCTGTTATCTGTTAATCCATGCCACATTTCAGTGTTACACTTTGGAGATGGGGTCACCAAAATTCTGGACAATATTGAATAGGGGGCAGCCCATGGATTTATACATTAGCAAAAATGTATGTTTTAGTTTCTTTCATTTTCCTGACTGTGTTTGATATTCTGCAACACATTTCTGTGTCTTAGTTATTTGAGCTATTATTTTCAGAAACAAAGATTTCTGGATTCTCCAAAGGTTTGTTCTTTTTCTTTTTTTCTTCTTAATTTGAACAATCAATTGAAATCTCCTGAATACATGGTTATGCATACTGTTATTTATTTGGTTTGTTATTCAGTGCATATCATAGAATCATAGAATGGTTTGGGTTGGAAAGGACCTTTAGGCATCACCTATTTCTTGTCTCCCCCATGGATGGGTCATCCATAACTTCCCTGGACAACCTAATCCAGTGCCTCACCACCTTCACTGTAAAAAATGTCTACCTTTTTTCCAATCTGAACCTAACCCTTTTCAGTTTTAAACCATTATCCCTTATCCTTTAATTACAGACCTTGGTAAAAAGTCTTTCTTCATCTCTCAAATAAGTCTTCTTTATATATTGAAAGGCTCCAATAAGGTCTCCCTGGAGCCTTCTCTTCTTCAGGCAAAACAACATCAACTGTCTCAGTCTTTATTCCTGGAAGATGTGTTGCAGCCCTCTGATGATTTTTGTGACCCTCCTCTGGACCCACTCTAATAGATCCATGTACTTTCTTGCCCCCAGAGTAGGAGTCAGTACTCCAGGTGGCCTCTCATGAGACAGGAGTAAAGAGGGAGAATTGCCTCCCTTGACCTGCTGCCCACACTTTTTATTATGCAGCCCGGGATATGATTGACTTTCTGAGCTGCAAGAGAACATTGATGGCTCATGTCAGCATCCTGACTATCCACTTCACCTGGCCAATATCCTTCAAGATTGTGAATTCCACCATGGCATGATCACTGCAACCCAGGCTGCCACTGATCTTTAGATCCCTAATTAGTTCTTCTGTGTTGGAGAGCAACAGGTCCAGTAGTGCTTCTCCTCTGGTGAGGCTGTTACCTGGATTAAGAAATTATCCTCGATGCTTACAGAGTCTACTGGATGGCTTACAGCTTGCTGTGTTGTTTTTCCAGCAGATGTAAAGGTGCTTGAAGTACCTTGGCAGGATCAGAGCCTGCAAGAGTGATATGTCCTGTAGAAGAAGAATTCTTACTTAAAGGTTATTACTGTTCTTTACTTCTCTTTTTGTGTTGCATTAAACTCTCCTTATCTCAATGGAAGGGGTTTTCAATTTTTCTCCCTCTTCTTCTTACCATTTGGGGGGGGTGGGGGAGCGGTGAGCTACTGACCATGTGATGTTTATCTCCCAGATGGGTCTAAACCACAACATCTCATCACAGTATCATTGGACCTTACATGGAATAGAAGGAGTGGATGATAATCTGTAGGGGTCACCAGATTTGGCAGCCTCTCAGTGATATCACAAATGTGAGCTCATGGTAGGCAGCAAAATTATCTAGAGAAATTATTTGGATGGCAAATGGATACTTCAGTGCCTCTCAGTAAAGAATCCCTTACTTTATACACTTTTCTGGTGGCACTGGTTCTAACGAAGGTTGGTGAACATATCAGCTTTGCATGATTTGCTTCTCCTGGATCCTGTCTGTTACTCACCTGCTAACTATCCATGTTCAACTTCAGTGACTTTTTTTCGGTAAGAAATAAGTATTGTGAAGTCCTTCTGGAAGTTCTTGTAGGCAGCTTTAGATCTGAAAATTTTTACATAATTTATCTGCAAACTTTATCTCCTTAATATGACTGACACTCCTAAATACATTGGATAACACAGAAACTGACCCCTGGCAGATCCCAAAGTTATTCTCCCTTTATGGTAAAAACTGACCATTTACTTCTGTCATTGGTTTCAATTGTTCACTGGCATTTGCCTGTTAAATCTAGGTGTTTTTAAGAGTTTTTGATAGTGGTACTTGCTAAAATAGTTTGAAAATAAGGAAGTACAATGAATAGCCCTAATTTAAATATATTGCCTACTTCAGATAATTGTTCTGTGGGCTACAACTCTCTCTGCAAAAGTTACATTGACTCTCTCCCAAAAATATTTACTTATACTTCTTGTAATTCCAACTCTTCTTCTAGGACCATGAATCAGTTTCAAATAGAAAACTTGCTGGTCTATAATTCTCCATAAAATATCAGGAGATCTTTATGAATCCTCATTTTACTTTCCACATTCTGTTCTTTTTACTTTGAAGCTAATTTAAGACATATTTTGTAAATAGTTTGTAGCTCAATGAGTTCATGTTCCTCTAGCATTTCTTCAATGAATATAATCAAGTGGTGGCAAGTTACTAATATTTTAATTAGCAGTTTTGAATCCTTTGTATTGACACTTCTATCTGAGGCAGTTTCTCAGATTTCTTTTCTTCTCTCTGCTGCAGAAACTCCTTAAATTCTCCTGTAATAAACAGTGAAATTATCTTCCTTGAGCATGGGTTTTCTTATGTATGCTACTTTTTCATCTTAACTATATACTAAGTTGGTACTAGCTTGTAGAAAGCAGTTTGCGTATTATAAGTTGAAACATTTATTATTGGTTTTAATGCCTTGAGCAATTTGCTTCTCAAAATCCCTGAAAGGTTCTTTTCTATTCTGCTTATTTTGATATGATTTCTACTTTTGAAGGGTATTTTTTATCCACTGATGGCCTCTTCTAGGCTGCTCTCTAATCATGTTGAGGATTTCCTTCTTTATGTGGTCTTTTCATAGTCCATTTTGTATGGCAATCTACATTTAGCCTGAGGTTCTAATATTGTATCCTTCTGCAAGCATGCAATGAATAAGCATTTTATTCTTTCAGGTGAGCAGTTTAATTTCTTTCTAATGCACCTCTTCATTTTCAAAGCTCAAAAGTAGAATTTTTGTCCTTCCAGCTATAAGAAAGCCATTTTTGCTGTACCTTTTTTTTTTTTTTTTTTAAATACAAAGTGGCTTTTATATTCTAACATCTTTAACTAGATGTTGGGCACTTTTCAGGATTAAAACAGATATTTTTTCTTATATGAGTTTTCCAAGTAATTACTATAAGAAACAATGATCAATAGTTTTTAAACATTTAATCTTCATCATGTCCTGATCTGTAATTTCTCTGACCTGTATAGTGCCAGTCTACAGTTATTACTTTGTTTTCAGTGTTGGCAAATTGCCTGATTTCCTGTAGTGCTTCATGGTCCTTGTCCCAATCATTCACTCATGCCAGGGAAGCCATGACAGGTCCCTTGATACACTGGAACAAGGTCAGACATATGCAAAGTGGAACAGTGGATTTACTGTCCCGTTCCAAACTGTTGTATTCAAATGCAGAGCTGCTTGACAGGGAACATCAAACAGCACTTATCACATGATTTGCTACTCCTTATATTTGCTATTTCCTCCTTTCCTTTCTTTCCTGATTCTTCCCCCTTTGCCACTTTCAACCACTCCCAAATAAATTATTTTAATTACTTTTTTTCCATTGTTCCCAGCTTTGCTACATCCATATCCAAATTTGATGTTTCTGATACTGTGAAGTGGGTGATCTTGGAGGTGTACAGCATTACTGGCACTGTTACCCTGGTGCTGCTGGTCTTGGCAATTGCACTTCCTGAAGGGTTCCATCACCCCCTGTGTCTGTAAGGCTTAGCCCTTTCCCACATAACTCCTCTTGCACGCTCTTGTGAGATCCAGACATCCTACACAGAGCTGTCTATAACTTTTGTCAGCTTTTCACAGTCTTCTGTTTCATCCAGTGGCTTTCTCATGTCATGTAGAGTAGTTTCTTACACCCAGTTCACTTGCTTAACCTCAGTCTGAAGCCAAGTAAGTGTCTCGGACATCTGCCTTAACACTCCAGTAATGCTCAAAGATATTGATGCTCCAAAATCTTAAAGGAAAGGCCACTCTCATAAAAGTGTGAGAAAAGAATGTACCTTGTATTGGAATTTTATTAATTAGCAACAAGATTTTAGGAATTGGATATCTTGTTTATTTATATTTCTAATCGTACTGTTTCCTCTGAAAGACTACAGAAAATATAGACAGCCACAACACAGTGAATTTCCTAACACTGTATGACTTTACCAATTTATATCTAGCAGTACTCACAGAAAAAGAAAAATAACAGAGAATTAAATGTGGGACTCCTTGGATGCCACAGAGAAAAAATAATTAATCCAATTGTCTGAAACTGAAGAAGAGACCAAACAACTATTTACAGATAAAAAAAGTTCAGTTCTTATAGCTTTAGAAAATCCTTGAAAATTGAGAAAAAAAATGCAAAACAGGATAGAGGGCCTCAAAGGTGAGTCCTGAGAATTACTATGGGAAATCATTGAAGACTGAGATAAAAATAGAGTGAGCCAGCTATACAGAAGATGTCAGAACTCTCCTAATCAAAGGCATTAATCAAGAGGTAAAATGAACAAGATAACTGGAATTAATTTAATGGTGGTGTCCATTTCAGAGAAACAAAAAATTGGAGTATTAATGCTTCACTGATGCATCCTAGAACATTGCAGGGCTATATCATATCAGTATAGATTAGATATTAGTGGATTTCTAGTAAATAAAAGGTATTTATGTCCTCCTATAGCACAAATCCCAGAAGTATCACTGAAAGCTCTTGTGGAAAGTAAAATCCACACATGTAGGAGACATATGCTTCCCATGATCTTAAAATTAAATTTTGGAAATGGTCAAGTAGTCATTGAAGTTTGGCAAGGTGAATGCAAAAGGCAGTTTGTGTAGGAGACACAGATGTCATCAAACAGGTTTGGTAATTTTCAGTTGCAACATTCTGTCTGCGGATTGATGAGGTATTTTCCTTGTTTTTAGTCCTCTTTCCAGTTTTCAAATCCGGCTAATCCTTCATCATCTCTAATATAGAGATCAGAGAATTTTTAAAGAATTAAACCTGACTTCAAGGACATGGTAGATAACGTGGTTTTGGCTCACTTGGATTGTATATTTTGTTGTATGTCTGTTTAGACAGTGATGTGCAAAAAGGTAAATACTTCAGCTGTACATGAAGCCGAGAATTTATTATTAATTTACTAGTGTATGCACTAGTAACTATTAATAGTGTAACCAAAATACAACAAACGATTATTACTATTAGTCCAGTTACAATGATGTTAACACTCATAATCTAAATTATTGCCCTGGTTCGGCCAGGATCAGGTTAATTTTCCCCAGGAGTTGCTATTGGATGCCATGCTGACGTCATGTCCGGTACAGGAGGCGGGCAGGGCAGTCCCGGCTTTGTCTCACCCGGGTTGCCTCGCTCTGTGTCTGTAGCTGTGTCCCTGCGGTCTGTACCTTTATACCTCTTGTTTTGTACATTGTTACCCCTGTTGCTGTTACTGTTGTTGTGACTGTTGCTTTTGCATTGCTGTATTAAATTCTCCTTATCTCAACCCGCAGGGTTTGTATTTTGCTGCCTCTCCTGTTCCCGTCCGGGGGGAGGGGGGGCAGCGGCCACATGGTGCCCGGTCCCAGCAGGGTTTAAACCACCACAATTATTAATATTAAAGAAATCTCATTAAAAATACTATAGTTGCAAGTTCTTACACAAAAAGCCCTTTGATAGTTTTCTTTTTTTTTTTTTTCTGATATTGTGCTCTGAGCTTTCCTCTGCTTCTCTGGGTCTTAATGTCAACAGTTTCTGTCTGGAGGGGAGAATTGCAAGAAGTTGTCAGCATTCAGACTGTGGCATTTTCAGAAGGCATTTCCTTCTATTTTGATAGGAGGAGCAAGATACTGATATTCGTGTTTTTTTCCTTCCTCACCTTTACTTAGGATTATTTCTATTTGTTTTATTTACATATTTCACACCTGCTTTCTTAAAATCACAGAATCATAGACTAATTTGTGTTGGCAGGAACCTTAAAAGGTCATTTAGTCCAATTGCAAAGAGCAGGGACTTTCAGCTCAGAGCTCCATCCCACCTGACTTTGAATGCTGCCAAAGATGGGGCATCTACCGCCTCTCTGGGCAACCTGTGCCAGTGTTTTACCACCCTCATTGTAAAAAATTTCTTCCTTATATCTAGTCTAAATCTATCCTCTTTTAGTTTAAAACCATTACTCCTTGTCCTGTCACAACAGGCTCTGTTAAAAAGATTGTCCCCATGTTTCTTACATGCCTCCTTTCAGTATTGAAAAGCCACGAAAAGATCGCCTCACAGACTTCTCTTCTCCAGGCTGAACAACCCCAACTCTCTCAGCCTTTCTTCATAGGAGAAGTGTTGCATCCCTCTGTTCATTTTTGTGACCTTCTTAATTGAAACACCTGTCATATCTCACTTTTTCATCTTTGACATGTTTTACATGTGTTAGGTATATGTTGTTTTTCTTTTTTGTTACACCTAAAACTAGTTTTATGCAGCTCCTATATTTGCATTACTATCAATATATGACCACTGGTGACTCTAGTGATAAATTTACTACAAATGATTCAGAGAAAATATGCTGACTTATCCTACTGTGTTACATACCAACCAGCACCTGATATAGTAGAAAGCATAATGAAGATTTAGAACGCATTAGATAAGAACCCAGGTTGAACACTGTAATATAACAAAGAGTAAACTAAAAAAAGATCTAAAGAAAATAGTTTGTTATGAAGATTGAACAATTTTAACAACACACAGTCAATTTGCTCATCAGTTCAGAATGAGCAGGGGAGTTTTGAGCAGGGGCTGTTACATTTCACATACGACTTCTTAAACTATCAAATGATAGTTACTCCTAAAAATAGAGTATTAAAAATACAAGTCTCAGAAAACATAGTATGATGCAGCCAATACTTCCATATATGTACTGGAATTAATTTCAGGTTTAAATTTGTCCTCTTCATTACTCTATAACATTACCAATTCATGATTATATTGTGATCAACTAATATGTTAACATATTTCTCATCCTTCTTATATTTTCAAATATGAAATTTCAGGTTATCTTGGAAATTATTTCCAATCTGTAAAAGTAACTGATATGCATGTAATATATTTATTCTATTTCCTCTGTCTCTTTTCAAATTCATCCCACTTTTAAACTCAATCTTTTTCTTTACTTTTTAAAATATTTTTTACATGTCTTTTGTAAAAGATCACCAATAGAAATATTGAACTAAATCAGTCCTCAAAAAATCCTTGACAGATACAATATTCCTTTTTGTTCTAGATCTGCAAGTTCTGTGATTAGATAGCAAGAGAGACACATAATATGTACCTGTCAGTAACTGATGCAGTCATTTCTTTGATTTTCCTTTGGCAGACTACATATCTTTAACAGCATTTTAAATTCCTTTCTATTAATTCAGATTGTTTTTCTTTTCAATGAACTACTGCATGTCATTGCTTTTATTTCAGAAATGGTTAACTAAACTTTGAGTTGCTAGGGTAGTTCTAGACCAAAGGTTATATTCAAGGGAAAAAACAGCCTCTAATTTCCTGTAATGTCAAGAAAACCTAAAAAATATATAAGCATCATGTAGTTTGTAAATCTATCTTCAAGTGTGTCATTCCATAAACCAAGGTCTTGATATGTAAACACACTCAGCAAATGAACATCTGTCATGTTTACCATCTGTGCTAAACTCATCAATATCCATCTTTAAGAAAAGAAAATCATGTCTTCTCTAAACAATTTTATGAGGGGAGAATGTTCTTTTCCTGAAATATCTATCTGAAAAGAATCAGACAATATTTCTATAGAAAATTTTTTTTTTATTTGATGGGAGGGGTTTGTGAGATGGTTTTTTGTTTTTTCTTTGGTTGGTTTGATTATTTTAGAACGGAATCATGCATTCAAGTCAGGAACCAGAATATTGCTGTCTTGTGGGTGGAAAATCAACCTTTCTTACCATGTAACTTACTCTCATCAAGTCTGTCATTTGCTTTGTTAAATCCTACACATCAAGGGATGTTGTTTGCAGAGTGGTGGTATGTAAATTACTTTCTTTGCTGTCAGCAAAATTGTCTCTGTTTAAGGTTCA